>JARWIR010000007.1:40364687-40785036 GCA_029959085.1 Nemophila menziesii | reverse complement strand
AAACATATGGGTTGTCATCTCCGACTTCAAAAGAATATACCACAGGTACATGGCAGGGGAATGATAATAACACAGATACATAACTACCCATTAACAAACACCCATCACTACCCATTAACGAACATATTATGTTGATACTCACCCATACACATTGCAACACACTGGACAATTTATTTGCATGCACATTTAAATTAAAAAGTCCAGATGTTTTTAACTGCAGAATCAGCGCAACCCTATGATTAAAGTGATGCTACAGAATCTGTCCGGCCCATTTATACAAATACTACATTCACACAATTCACATGAATTAACAATCATAACTTGGTTCGCTTCTTTGACAGCCATTTCTATTTTTGGTCCCTTTTTCTGCCTTTAATGACTCAATATTTATACTTGGGTTGTGAATCTCTTTCAAATAAGTTTGTTAATGATTACGAAAAGGGATGGAAATGTTTAAGGTTAAGAACCAATACCAATAGTATTCAACAATGGTTAAAACCATTAGGTTATGATTTGAAAAGTGTAACGGGTGGTCAAAACCGCTAATTATCATCTATTTTAATAACTTATAATAATCTAGGTAAAAAATATATTCAAATCCTAAAATATAAATTCAAATTCTAGATTTAACCAACTAAATAATAAATATTCGATTTAATCAAAGACCATTAAACTTATGTAAATACTTTGAAAAAACTTCTTTTATGTGGTCTTGTTTTATGAAATTTTAATATATTTATATGGTTATAATTAGCTTATGGTTGAAAACCGCAAAACCGTTCTAAAAAACCGAAACCTACTGGTTAAAAATCGCAACCATGATAGTTAAAACGGTTGGGTTATGGTTTTTAATAAAATAAATGGTTATGGTTTTTTTGTATATATCAAAAAAACAAACCATTATCATCCCTAATTACGGCGAGCTTTGGCTTCAAAAAAATTTAGGGTGCGTGATTATGGGATTATGGCTACGTCAGTGATGGGTCGTACATTTTTGTCTTTTGATTTTTTTTTACTAAGAATCCGTGTGCGCACACAAACAAAGAGGTATAATGGTTTATGATATGGGTTGGATTCCGATGGCTATAATATATATATATAAGTTGTGGACCTTGGTCTGCATTTTAAAAAGTTCCCTATTATTCTAGAGGGATACTGTGATGCAAACTGGATATCAAATAACGATAAATGAGGTCAACTAGTGGATATATATGTGTTTTCTTTCGGTGGAGGGGTTGTATCTTGGAAGTCTTCTAAACAAACTTGTATAGCACTTTCTACTATAAAATCCGAGTTTATAGCGTTAGAGTTGGTTGGGCAAGAAGCCGAGTAATTCTTGACCACAAACAAAAAAGAAAATGTTCCTTATACAATCTGGTACCAATTCCTTTTGAAACTGGTGTCAATAATGAATTACTCTTCGTTTCTTTAAATTGGATATATAATATACTGCATTGGGATAAAGATAAAAGATTATTGATGCAAAATATGTAGTTTATTTAACTAAGCTTACTAGTTTTGAAAACTGAATATATGCTTCAACACGAATCTCTTAGCTTCCCTTATTATTAACCACAGCAAAAGAAGAAAGTAACGCATCCTTGTCAACCCCATACCAGGAAAAGTGATTTCTAAACTAGGAATGAAGGAACATTTAAGGTTAATCATAAATAAACGGAAGAATATATTAAATGAAAAAGACAAAAAAAAGTAAGCTTTAATTAATTAAATAAAAATAGATGGGAATCACAAAAATTATGAATGTGTGTTCTCCACGAACGACACAGAACCATGCATGTGACGCCCCCACGATATGATCATCGCATCAACGCCGCTACAAATGCTGCACACTCAATATGTAACAATATTAGTATTTCTAAAGGCCATTAATTAGCTAGCTAGTCTAGCAGCCATACCAATTATATACCATTATAATGCGTTCTTTTTAATGAAATTTCGGACTTAATTAATGTAAAGCAGATGGGTGGTATGTGGCAAGTCATAATCCTCGACTATTTAATTGCAAGGTATTGCTCCACTAAAGTCAAGTATAGTTGTACTCAAAGTCATCCTAAGGGGCGGACCCAATATAGTCAGGACTAGGACAAATTCAGGAGGTGGTAATGAGAGATTTGGATTTCTACTAATTTAATTTCTATATTAATTTTACTAACTTCAATCACAATTAAATAATTAGTTTTTAGCATTATTTTATTTATTAGGAAAATAGAGAAATAAATTATAAATAAAGATAATGCTGAAACCAAATACTAATTTGTGATTGGAGTTAGTAGAGTTAGTATATGAATCAAGTTAGTAGAGAATCGGTATCCGGTAATGAAAACTACATTTATTAATAACACTTGACTGATAACATTAAAAATTTATTCATTTATGTGTGATTTAAGATAAAATTATGTTAATCGGATGAAATTTGTTCAGTATTTATCAAAAACTACATATGTAAGCCGTACAAACGAATACAGGGTTCTCAAATATTTTCACTATAGTCAATAATAGAAGACCATTTCTCGAGAGATTTGTTATTCATCTCCCAAACCATGGATTAAGCACGTGTAGGATTTGTTTAAAAAACATGTCTTACCACTACTAATCGGGTGGGTATGAACTCGAAACACACTATTATTTATTCCACGACAGTTTTGCAAATCAATCGACTCCCCTTATTCAAAGGCGATATTTTTTTTTTAAAAAATCACCATGTAGTATACCAGTGTAGGATTTGTATACAGTTCATAGGTCATGATCTTGAATATGTTGATTTTTAGGTAAGAGAACATCTAAGAACATGCCATGGACTTAATTATTAATGACTATTTAAATTAAACGTCTTTTCAGTGTAGTTCAATAATTTAGTTTTAAATTGTTATTTTTTTTCATTATATGTTTTCTTATTCTTATTCAACATTTCAGATTGTTATTTGATGGCTGATGTAATGCCCAGTTCACATGGAGGGATGGCGATGGACGGGATCTTACCCGTAACCCTAGTCGCTCTTTCGCCATCTGTAACGCCCCTCCCGGTATACAAAATATATTTATTAAATCATTCATAAATTTTGCATAACTGATGATCGACATACCTTTTATGCTCTCGCATTTCTGCAATGATGTGGTCAGTGAATTCGTACACCTCTATAATGATTCCATTTCAGTCATTTTTCCATTCCATTGAGAATTTCTTTTCAATGTCACACATTAGCAAGTTCATTATTTATTTTATCTCTGAAGGATCTTCATATTCGACTACCAGGTATACTGCTTGTGTGCCCGCTCTTAGTGGTGTTCTTTTCTAATACATGTTAGTCTTAAGTTCACTATGAATTCCTACATCTTGATTTACGGATTTTCTATGCCAACACTTAAAAAGTAATATATACAATAAGTATCCATTGCAAGTCCGTAGTTATCCTTTAATGTTTGGTAGAAGTATATCATAATTATAATAAGCATGGTCTAGGCATTCATGTAACAAAAGTTAAAAGCTATCTCAACTTTTATGCAAATATATTTGGTTTAGTTGTAGATACTCTACTATCTACTTTTTTTTGGTTGGTTTCTAATGTGGGTAGTACATTATTAAAAGATCTCCCTTAAGCTTTGCCAAGCTAGTAATTGACTGTTTCAAAAGGTTTTCGAACCATTGTGTCTGGCTTTAATCTAAAAAAATTAACTTTATCCTCCCCCATCCTCTAAAACTTTAGATACGTGCATCTATACTCTTTAAGTAACTATAAGGATTTTCATTTTCCTATGAAACTAAGGATTCAACGTGTAATTTTCCTAACATCAAAGTTAATATTTTTGGGAAAATGTGTAATATTAATTCAAATCGGGTCACACATTTTGGATTAGGCATATGATATTACGGTAAAGTTTATTTACTTAAATTATATAAGACAAAAACAACTAAAAAGTTACCAATAAAAAAGTAAGCTTACCAGATTGATCGTTGGTCCACTACAGTGGTGCCAAAAAGTTATAGTTTTTGCAAGCATCGTTGATTTTTTAATCATAATCAGTTGACATTAGCTAAGAGATACTATCAATTTTACTATATATATTCCTCTTTACCACTAATGGTGTGAATGGTCTGTCCACTGAAGACTAGGGTTCTAGGTAAAAGTTATGTTATCTAGACTTTCTATGTTAGGTTTTATAAGATTGAGATCCTAACTAATGTTTACTGACACAAACTAAGTGTGAGATGAATGATAGAGATAATCCTATGATGTTGTCGAAAATAGTAATTCTCAAATCAAAAAACGAGTAATTATGTATTTCAATATTTATGATAATACGACACTATAATCATTGACACGGGTTTGTCACGTACTATCACCATCCGACTAAAAAAGTGATATACCACATGTACGTACATTAACTATTACAGTCACGTCCTAATTCTGATAATTTCTCCTATCACATTACTCTTGTATATGAATGACCCTATATTAATGTGACTTCAAAATCATTCAAGAGTTATACACGACTACATCCATTAATAACATCCCAAACTATGAGATTCTTAACTACTTATGAAGATAGTGAGAAATAAAATCGGAATAGAAGACTTGCCCACATGAATGAGTATGACATCTTTCTTCTCTGGTTTCTTTTCAAGCCCTTGTTCTTCAGATGGGTTTCTTGTTCTCTTCTACCTGTGTCTCTCTCCAATTAATTTAAAACAAACTATTTATATTCTTCATAAAATCTAGCTTATTAAATTAGTTAACATAAAATCCTAATTTTAAAATATTAAAGTTTTATACCAAAGTAGTAGAGTTTTCTTCAGTTCCACTTCTTTTTCTCCATCTTTTCTTTTTCTTTACCATTTTTTTATTTTGACTTTTGTGGGAAATTTGATGTGTTCCCTCTAAGATTTGGATTTTCTGGCTTTTTTGTGCATTGGTTAGGGAACCAACATCCACTTTTCCCTTTGACAGCTGCTAAAAAGTCATTTTTCTAATTTAGCTGTAATATCTCCATATTAAGCATATTTCCTTGTCCAGGTTCGAATCCATCCATTTACATATATATCTTGCAAAATAATCGAGTAACACAGTAAAATAGACCAAGAGTGTCCTAACTAATTGATATTTATACCATTCTATTTAGACACATCATGACCGCATATAGTTGTATGTCTAATGGGTTACTGTGTTTGGTGTCTACTTATTGTTTTCCCTTTCTCATCTTATAAATAAAACAGTCAGAGCCCAACACATATCCATACCTGTCTTAGCCTAAACTTTATGTATTTTATTACTTACCTATACTCTCGGTCATCTTTATATTGATTAGACAACACTTGAAGAGATTTTGTACATCTGGCTCGAGTAACGTCTAATTTTCTAGAATAAAAAATTGACTTGGACAACTGATGTCTCCCTAATTGTTCTAAATATAAGCCCTTAGGAGGCATCATTTTAGGTAAAAAAAATGGTCTTTTTATATTGACTTTTGTGCTTAATTCGTAATATTCCTATTTCTTGTCTTGATTTGATGAATTGTTATTTTTATTTAATTTGTGTGTTAATGTGAAGCTTTAAAGATAATATGGAAATAAATTATATGTCAAATCACTTCTAAGAAGATAAGAAAAGAAGATCTTGAAGAAATCAGGAGATAGAAGGAAACAGAGTTTAATTAGGAAAAGAAAAGCTGTTAAATAAATCTGAATTTTCTGCAGCTACGTCTAAAGAAGTGAAGATAGCTCCAAATCCAAGACGATTATGGAAGAGCCCTTTTAGAGGTAGATATATCTTTCTGTGCGGATTCTTTTGATATCTTACGGGCCAAAAAGGCCCAGTAACGAAGAAGATATGGTGAAAACAAGTCAGCAGTAATTATCTTTATCTACTTACGAATTTGAGTTGGACTTGGACTCTTTTACTTGGTCCCTACTCCAAGATTTCGACCTAGCACCTATATATATCAGTTCTAAACCTTAGAAAATCATCCCTTGGATACATAAGCTTAGTATACATACATAATTCATCATAGAAGTAATCAAGAGGATCTAGAGGAGGAAGAAGCAAGAGTTAGAGCTTAACTACATCAATTCAACACTTCTCCATCTCTATTCTTTGGGTAAATTAGTATTAGATCTATTTTGTCTATGAGGTATTTCTAAGCTATTTATTCAACAGTTTTATTATGCATAATTTCTCTTTAGGATTGTAATTATATGAATCATTGATCATTGTTTTTCTGTTTTAATTTGACTCTGGGATTTTAGTATTTAATTGAATTGGTTCTTAATTTCCATTGACTATATTCTTGTGCTTGTTTACTATTTCTGACCTAGCTAATTAGAAATATATCTTAGTAATTAGGCTATTCACTAGTGGCGGTGATCACCTTGACGGGGGGTTTAATTACATACATAGAATATAGACGCGTGGTATCCGTTATTGACCCTGACGGGCTTGACTAACCACATATCCAATTGGGTAAGATCTCAATCATCTGAACGTAGCTTATAATCGCCCTGACGGGGTTTGTAATACGGTAGGGTAGCTCCTAAGTCCACCCTGATGGGGGTTAGGAGATTATAGAGTCCTGACTATTGTGAAATTTCTCATTCACCCTTATTCTTAGGAATCATAAATTCAATAAGATAGATTCATACTTGCATCTCCTTATCTTATTTGCATAATTATTTATCGTTATTTATTTATTATTTATGTTATTTTAGTTAATTAGAAAACAAACTCCTTTGCTACTTATCTTTTTAATTAAAGCAATTAAAACTATCTATTCTAATATTGAATACGAATTTAGAATAACTACTTAACTCCCTGTGGAGAGGATAATCCCGATTTTACTTATTTATTACTTGGAACGACCCGTACACTTGCGGTCTGTGGATCCTTTATTTCTTTACTTTTATTGCATTATTTTATAACACACCAGGACCCACCAACAACGTCGGAGAACCAACAGGGTGGCCCCACCCCTTAGTTCACTAGTTTTTGTCTTTTTTTTTTCAGATACTTACTCATTCAAATACCACACACTACATTGCGGAAGAAGTATCTATCCAAAGAATTCCATTAATTACGCAATCTCTCATCGAGGAAATTTTCTAACATTGAAGACGCATTTCTCAGGATTCAAGTGGATGCACATTTGCCTTTACTAGATCCCACAAACGTGTAGTATGACGCTTGA
Source organism: Nemophila menziesii (assembly GCA_029959085.1). Taxonomy (NCBI): domain Eukaryota; kingdom Viridiplantae; phylum Streptophyta; class Magnoliopsida; order Boraginales; family Hydrophyllaceae; genus Nemophila; species Nemophila menziesii. Next base: position 40,777,839 of record JARWIR010000007.1, on the reverse strand, counting down.
CCAACATATCGTATCATCATGTTATTCGTGTTATGGTCATTAAATTCTTCGATGACCATGTGTTGATATGTTGCCATTGACATTCTTACCAAATGGCATAACACAATAACTATATAGGAAATATTATAATACAAAATTTCCACGACTGAAGGGGGCATAAGGATCTAATTATTCCCTTGAAGGAATCCATGAACCTCATGAACTTGTAGTTGGTTATAATATCGACAATCACTCAATTTTGAATAGTAAAAAGTAGTCATTCAAGTTTGCTTTGTTTATACTTGTAAAATCGATTCACATAAGCATTTACCATTAAGCTTGATACCTATACCAAGATTAGCATTACTGTCAAGATAGTTATGTCACGTATGTGGTTGACTTGGAGAAGTCACTAGAATATATTCTTAATGATCAATTATTCTCACGAGATAATATTTCACGAGTACGGTGATCAATATAGATGCATTAGAATCAATGTGGCAATGTTGAGAAAATTATTTTTTGAATCTCGACAAAGACTAGTTTGTTATATATAGGTCGAGAGTAGGAAAAACATATAATTATTAGTTAGAAATAGATATTCCTACCGTCTCCAAATAATAGTTCAGTTTCATTTACACATAAACTAAGAAGATCAATTATAACATAATGATAAAAAAAATATTTTTAATAGATTGTTCTTGATATTTTAAATATGAGATATTAACCAATTACGTCCAAAAACCCAATAACCCACCCCCATAGAGTCCAACGAATTATTTCTCCCCTAAAAGGTCCAGTTTTTCAATTTGTATACCAGGCATACCCTTGCGCTCGACATAGTAATTAGATCATGATCCATAATTATGTTCAATAACCGATACCTTATTATTTGCATATCTACTAAATCCCTTAATTATAGCAACCTCCCAATGGAAAGTTTGGTATTATTACTATCAATCCCGTCTGCAAGGCTTAAATTCATTTGCTACAAGTGTATTACACACACGAATTCAAAAAATCCAGTATAAGCATCTCGATCAAAAGGTAAGAAGCTTATAAAAAACACATTGTAATCTATTGTTTTTTTTCAGTTAGATATGAGATTGATAAATATAACATTGTAAAGAAGATTACATGTGTTTTTAGTATACAGATTATGAAAGCGGTGTAGCATCTACTGTATTATATTAGTTTTAGAGTTGAATTGAAATTATCTTGTCATGATATGTATGATACATTATTATGGTGCCCTTGTAGCTAATATGTTTTGTCGTTTGACTGTTATATGGTTTTTGAAGTGATGTAATGGTAAAAAGTAAACAAACAGGATGCAAAGCGTGTTGATTTCTTGTATTTGATTGGTGAGCATCAAAAGTGCAAAATTATTAGTGAGGACGACTTTGCCATAACTGCGCTAAACCTTGTTGAATCGCCTAATCACGATTGAGGATGTTTTACATATAATAAGTGAACAATTACTGACTCATTTCATATTTTTTTTTTATTGAACTTGGATAAATTTGTTTTACACTTTGTTTAATAAGAAATATTTTACATGCTTTATTTATCTGTTTTGTATTCTAGTTGTCTGCTTTTGTGAATTTTGTATGCACGCGAGTGTTATTAATATACTATTAGCCCTCCATATTAAACTAATAACCTACTGAAAACACACGTATAACCCACTGAGTCCTACACACACACCACCATAAATACCCAAGTGTAGTCCCAGAAGTTGTATGGTCATAACCCACTGAATCCTACACGCACACCACCATAAATACACTAATAATCCATCCATAATTGTTATTCAACACGTACTAGCACTTTCAATCCACCATTATTAACTATCACACCGATATTATCCTACACATAACCCATCAAAAAGTTTCCAATCGTAAATCTTACAACGTTTCTATAGCAGCATGGTTGTAAACATACATCACTGGATAATAGTAAAAAAGATTCAAATTATAATAAACTTACCATTATATTGTGTTTTTAATTATGGGATTTATTAGATATGCGAATATGAGAGAATCTGTTAAATTTTTATATTTATGGAACATAATTTGACCATGTTTGGTAAGTCAATAGGCAACTGTTCATTGTCCATGGATTGGCATATCAGACTTTTAGGGTGGGTTGGACTCGATAGGCAACTGTTCATTGTCCATGGATTGTATCAGTCAATCACCCTTTAAATATTTATTGAAAATATAAATTTTAATATTTTAATCAAAGTTTAGGTGTATAAAATGTTAAAGAAAATTATATTTTTAATGAATAATTTTTTTTAAGATTGAATTATTTTTAGTAATGTATACTGTTTATTGTGAGATATAAGAAATAAAAAAATAAAAAAATCATTTTTGAAGAAAGAAAAAAAGATTAACTTCATCATTATCAAAATATGTCTCATAAAATGTTTTAATGTTTTAAATATATTAAAAGTATAAACAAAAATTAGATCAAATTTTATTAAAGTAAAACATAACATAAATCCAAAGTGGCTTTTAAATGTATAAAAGAAAAATATAATAATGAAAAAACGAAGAAAAAATCATGAAAGTTTAAGTAAATAATATTTTTAGGATATTATTTTTAGTTGTTGATTAATGTCTATTAAAAAACTTATTTAGAAAAAGGTACCTTGAATAAGATACTTTATTGAAAACAGCCTCATCCCAAACTACCCCTATAATTAACAATTAAAAAAATAAAAGGAAATTAATAAAACAAAACAAAAACTAATAAACACGTGCGCGTCCGTGATTTTTTTTTTAAAATCGTCATAACTAATTCTAAAAAAATCAAAAAATTTGTTGGACCTGCTAGGGGAAAAATCAGGGGTTGGACCTAATGGGGGTGGGAAGTTGGGTTCTAGGAACTATATGAGTTAATATCTCTTATCAAAATATGTCTCATAAAATGATTTAATGTTTTAAATATATTAAAAGTATAAACGAAAATTAGATCAAATTTTATTGAAGTAAAACATAACATAAATCCAAAGTGGCTTTTAAATGTATAAAAGAAAAATATAATAATGAAAAAACGAAGAAAAAATATCATGAAAGTTTAAGTAAATAATATTTTAGGATATTATTTTTAGAGTCAATTGTTGATTAATGTCTATTAAAAAACTTATTTAGAAAAAGGTACCTTGAATAAGATACTTTATTGAAAACAACCTCATCCCAAACTACCCCTATAATTAACAATTAAAAAAATAAAAGGAAATTAAAAAAACAAAACAAAAACTAATAAACACGTGCGCGTCCGTGATTTTTTTTTTTTAAAATCGTCATAACTAATTCTAAAAAAATCAAAAAAATCAAAAAATTATATATTTGGATAAATCAAATTAATATTTACGTATATAATTTTTTTCCGAATTTTCTGAATTTTTTGATTTTTTTTTCCGTAAACATGGAATTTCATGTTTATTTCACGGTTTAAAACATGGAATTCCATGTTTAAAACATGAACATTCGTGTCTGCGAAAAAAAATAATCAAAAAACTCAAAAAATTTAAAAAATTTAAAAAAAATGAAAAAAATTCATAGATGTAAATATTAATTTGCTTTATTAAAAAATACAAATTCTTTAATTTTCTGATTTTTTTTGAATTAGTTATGACGATTTAAAAAAGAAAAATCACGGACGCGCGCGTGTGATGGAATTAGTAGTAGTAGGTGGTGGTGGTAGTTGTCGTGGTGGAGGTGGTAATGGTTGTGGTGGTTGTATTAGTGGTTACATACATGGTGGTTGTGGTGGTGGTGGTGGAAGAAGTACCCTATTATTTCTTTAATATTCAAAAATTAATATTATATTAAAATAAATAATATATTTAATAATAAGGATAGTAAAGGTATAAAAAATACAAAGGGGCTATTTTCTATAAATAATTGCTTTATTAGACATTTTTTTATAATATAAATTATTAAAAGCATAAAAAAATAATTAAAGAATTTAATAAGAATGTTATAAAAAATAACCCCTTATTTTTAACAGAGATAAATGCCAATAGAGTCCCAGAACCTAACTTCCCACCCCCAACAAGTCCAGACCCTCATTTCTACCCAAAGAGGTCCACACGTTTTAATATTATGCCATCTTTGCCCTCATGCAGAATCGGATAAAATCAAATATTTCCTTTATTCTCGCATTTAACCAACCCATATTATTAGCTAATATAATCAAATCCCTTAAATTTTGCACTTCGTTATGGTAAGCTTTTTTAATGAATCAACAACTCTATTATCTCACACACCATCGTTTATCAACTACAACAATACACAGCAATCCATTATTCATCAATCGTATGCAAGGTATGTCTTTTATTTCTTTCTTATAGTTTGATGTTTTAAGGTCTTTGTTTTCTGTAATGAAGAATAATATTTGCAGATAAGAAAAATATAACATTAGTTGATTAAGGTCTTTTCTTGACGAGAAGTTCACTTCTCCGGCACCAATAGAGGGTAGCTTGGAGAAAACAGCTGCTTCTTTAATGTAAGTATCAGCTTTTCTTGGTTTATAAATTGAGAAAATAACAGTATATATTGTTTGAATATCTTAATTTGTTGTTGAACTCAGAGCATCAGTGCTTTTTATTGAATTAAGTGCGGAACTTTACAAAGCTGGTGTACCAGACAACATTGAAGCCGACCCAACAAGCAGCACCCAACCTCCCGTTCTTCTCCATCGAAGCCGACCCATGCACCACCGTTCTTCCTTTAACACCGACCACCACCAAACTCCATTCACGCCGTCCCTCTTGATCCAAATTCCGACCATCAGCGCATGACATCCGACCCACCATAACCCATTAATTTTAAAATGCAACCCATCAATATCATACACATAACACACTACCAATATACGACAGCACTAAAGGCTAACCCACCGAACTCAACATTCACACCATCGATATGACAAAGCATTACCCATCATCTTCATTCCCACCTTCATAGTCTGCACCAGTTTTTGCTAACCCAACGACCTCAACATTCACACCATCGATATTACAAAGCATTACCCATCGAGTTTAGTGGACAACCCACCATCGTCCATTTGAATAAAAGTTTCAAGTTTTTCATCAGTTGCTGCATTTGAATTTTTATTAGTTACTGATTGTAATTTTTCTTGGTTATTGATTTGATTGATTGAATGATTTTAGCGATTTTTGTTTGTTTTAATTTCTTTGTTTTAATTTTCAACTGATTGCATGATTTTAGCGTTTTTTTTTTGTAACAAATCTCCAATTAATGGGTAACCAGGGGCAAGTCTGTCATTTGCGGTGGGCTGGACCTGATAGGCAATCACTGATTACTTGTGGACTCTATAAGGAAATCACCCTTTTTAACAATAGATATTATTTGTAAAACTGAAAAAGTATCTTTTAACTAATAAAGTTTTATTATTCTATGTTTTTGTTATATAAGAGACCATTTTTATACTGTTTAGAAAGATAACCAAGAATTTAGCTAGTTGAGTTAACTAGTATTATTTTATCTTTCTATATAAAAGGGGAGTATCCAAGGACTAAATTCAAATAAAGATAAAAATTGAGAAACCTAGTCAATCGAGATTGGAGAGTTAGCCACGTGTTTAAGGACCATACGCCTATAACCGTGCTTGCAGGTGAATGCGAATACTCCATACTAATATTAAGGACCATAGTACTACTATATAATCTTAATTAATGCTCCTACTTAATAGAAGAGAATACAATAAAATACTAAAACCCACAGGTGAGGTGGTCCACCTGGTACCGAAATTTAGACCCCATCCTCCAATCAAAAACCTCTGTGACTCCGAGGTACTTTATTGTCACCAACCTCCTCGAATAAGCTTCTTCCTACTCGCTTTCCATATTCGACATTTGTCCTATTAAGCCAATTCTGTGGTTTGGGATTTACACTTGTCAGTATAGTCAAGCGCGTTCAATATGTTTCCCAATAGGGAGAGTACCAATTAAAATATATAAAAGGAAAAAGTACTAAAGTGGTATTTCTTTTTTAGTCTGGAAACCAAAACTAGAAACCAAAGTGGTATGGGGGTTTTTAGAGCAGCTCCATGTTTTGTCCTAAAACCGCCTTCTAATTTCTAATTAAAGCTTACATTATTGCTAAACATTTCTTCATCGTCTCTCTTTCTCTCTCTAGACCTTCATCAGATCACCTCCATATCTCAAATTAGTAAGCTCTCATTTTCTTCCTTTTCTTTTGTTTAACTTTATATCACTAGCAAGAATTGTATCTTTTTCATTTTCTCTTATATATTGTAGTATTATTGACAGTATTTTCATAACTATTTTTCAACTTTAGTATCGAAACTTGGTTCGTATATTATAAGGGGGGTTTTTAATAAAATCTATATTTGGTGATTATTTAATTTTGTTGATGTTACAGAAAAAAAGAATAAAGAAAAAATCAAGAAACCCTAGAAGAGATGGGAAGAGGAAAGATTGTGATACAAAGGATTGATAACTCAACAAGTAGGCAAGTGACTTTCTCAAAGAGAAGAAGTGGATTGCTAAAGAAGGCCAAGGAATTAGCCATTTTATGTGATGCAGAAGTTGGATTGATTGTCTTCTCTAGTACAAGCAAGCTCTATGATTATTCCAGCACTAGGTTCGATCAATCAATTAATTATATATCTTTTTATTCACTAATTTTTTCCCATGATTATGTTAATTATATAAATTAATTTAAAAAAATTGCCATGTGATTTACTTTAAAGATATGCTTTTTGTGTATATATATATATAATGTTTCTAATATAAGGTTTAAAGCTACAAGTCATATTGTGTTCTCGAGGTTTAAGGTACGTATCGGAGAAAATTATCACACATATCAATTACATTCGCATGCATGCGAGATATGGATATCAGAAAGTATTAACAAGTCACCATAAGTTGAGAACTTCACTGAGGATTATATGGTGTTTGTTTGCATTAATTATGATTTAAAGAAGCTAATATCTAACATAAGGAGATTGTTTCTTCACACTAGTAATTGGGTGAAATTAGTCACCGTACGTACACCTTATTTGTTCATGAGTTGCTTTGAGTAAGTTTGAACTTTTTCATTTGCAGATACCTCATCTGTCTGAGTTATATTTTGCAGATACCTCATGCGTCCATTTGCACCACAATAAAGAATATATAATGAAAAGAAAACACGGGAACATACAAGATCTTGAAATGTGACTTAATTATCACATCAATATCTCATATTACATTAATTTAGAATCTAATGATTTATGTAAGAAGATAAATTTTAATAGGTTACATACTGGCTCTGATCAGATCATACATTATTTAGTTAAAATACATTACTTCACTATAGTCAAAGTAAATAAATAATGGCATATATATTATTGAAACCTCGCAATATCAAAATTTAGTTGGTAAAACATATATATGCATGAAGTATATTTAGCTTAGCTGCTAATCAGGAGTAAGGACCACTATTGCACTAATCCTTTTAAGATTCCAATAATGTGGTGGAAACCGTACAATAATATAAATTCAAAATCTTATGAACAAATTAACTATTTTACATGCATGCATTTACATTGGTGCCTTTTGTTTGTTTTATTAATGAGATATATAAGATGAGTAAAGTTAATTTCGATATCTTATAATCAGTAAATTATTCATTGAATCAACTCTCAACCTTATCGAAACTGTTGTCTTGATTATAACAGAGTTTCTGGCATAATTAACAAGTCAATTTACATGCTAGTTTTTTTTTCTTTTTTTCCAAATTTACATGCTAGCTTATTATTATTTAAATTAGTGTACCATCAAATGACTAAGAAAGAACATGCGTTTAGATACTATTAACCTGAAGTAATACTTTTGTTATTTTTTATGTTGGTCTATCAAGAGTTATAGCTAAAATAACAACATGCCACTACAAAAATAGTATCTTTAGTGGCCAAAAAATTAACACTAAAAATCTTAATTTTGCCGCTAATAGTCGTTATTTGTCGCCTCTATAAGTTCGTCACTAAAGATACCTTTAGTAGCAAATTATTTGTTTTTTCCTCTATTAACTTTATCTTTAATGACAAATATTGCCGCTAAAAATATAATTAGAGGCTATTTTGGTTTTTAAAAATATCATTAAAGGTCATTTTGGTTGTTGCTGCAATAGCTTCCCCGCTAGTGCTTCTATCTTGTAGTGTGCATGTCAAGACAAACTCTCTGTATCTCTCATAAAGATGCTAAAAACCAACCCTTTAGATAATAGTCTAGTTGAGTAAAATACTAAAGGCTTACTCTTATTTATTTTTGTCTTAAAAGAAATTGTTAATTTGAAAATTTAAAAAAGTTAGAATATAGATATTCAGATGGGTTTGTTCGATTTATTAAATAAATTTAAACATATAATTTTTAAGTCGAGTTTGATTTATTCACGATCGACTTGATTTTATTATAATTAAAGTGAATTTTTTATGAATGATTTTTATAAGGATAAAGTGTGCATGAAGTATATGAAATGTCATGTTAATGGAAGAAAATCTAAATAAATAAATGATATATTATTTAATATTTAAATTTTAGTAAAATATTTATTAGATAAATAAATTATAACTTATAATTAAATAATATAAACATGTCATTCATGAATGAGCTTGTACTCAATTTATTGATGAAGTTTAAATTAAAATTTCATTAGGTGTTTTTTCTAAAGAATTTAATTCGTTTTATCACCTACGGGCTACGTATACTCTATAATATAACGTGGTAGTCAATGAGATATTACTCAAGTAGTAAAGATTGAGTCTCATTATCATCAAATAACTATAATTTCAAGTATCGATCGTGCTGCACATTCACATTTTAATTGATGGAACAATTAACATAAATTTCACTGGAAACATTTTGAGGCAATATCTTGTGTACGCCTACGGTAACAATGTTGAGAATTTGAGAAACATACAAGACACATAGCACAATGTACTTGGATCAGTTTTTTGGGAATAAAAAATTAATCAAATATAAATTTATAATGGGTCAATACCCCAAAAAATCAAAATAATATTATACTTGCCCCAAAAAATCATCCATTAATTTATTATTATAAGATTACATATTTACCCTTACACCATAAGAACTATTCCCGTCACACGACGATTCCCGTCACGGACGATTCCCGTCACATGAAGATTCCCGTCACGGACGATTCCCGTCACGGACGATTCCCGTCACGGACGCTTCCCGTCACGGACGATTCCCGTCACTGACGATTCCCGTCACTGACAATTCCCATCACCCGGCGAATCCCGTCAACACGACGAATAATGTATAACATAAGTAGGGATAGTATAGTCAAATAATGTATAAAATAATTCAATTGATGATGTTATTGGGCAGAAATTTTATCATTGATGTTATTGGGCTGAAAATAATCTTATTTTGATTTTTTGGGTCATTTTCCCATTTATAATCTTGGTATGAAAGAAAAAGTAATAATAATAATAATAATAATAATAATAATAATAATAATAATAATAATAATAATAATAATAATAATAATAATAATAATAATAATTTTTTTAAAAACACAACAACAACCTTGGTCTTTTGATATATAATTAGGACGCTATCATGATAAATTCAGAAAATTATTATAACTCTTCTGTGCTATTAAATCAAATGAAAGATGTCTTACAAATTAATAATAGTTTTTTCAAATAAAAATACATTTATGAAATTATTAAATCTCCGTTTGAAATCAAATTAAAAGAATATTTCATTATTACAATATCCACCTTTAGCGACCGTCATATTAGCTAATCGTTAAAAGTAGGATTCCAACTATAATGACCAATATTGGTTGGTAAAGTTTGGTCCTAAGTATTCGGCTACACCCTTAGTTTAGCAACCACACTATTACCAACTATTAGGTGATCCGTAAAGGATTATCAATTAGTTATCATATAGTAGTCGGTAAATAGTTTTTATTTATCGACTACATAATCGTCGCTAGATGGTTTTGTCATTTATCAACTACCCAGTAGTCGATAGATATCAACTATATTAGCGACCACCAAGACGGACGTTAAGGTTTTTCAGTTAAAAATAATAATTACACGTCGAATTAAATAGTCATAAATAAGTTAATCATATAAGATTACATAGTCGAATGGTAATAAATTACAAAATCAAACAAACTTAAATAGTCGAATATAAAACAAATAAAAATAAAGTCGAGTTAATACAAACAAATTAGGAATTAAATCAAGGGGACCGGGTCTCATCAATATATACTCTCATTTCTAAGTGATGAGCTCGTAGAAGCCCGTCTTATACATGGATTGCTCGGTTGATTTGAAAAAGTCGACTACGGTAGACCAATAGGAAAGACATTTAACGTCGACATTTGTTGTTTCTAGCTAGTTGGTTAATTTGTTCAATAACCTGCATACAACCTTTTAAGTAAAGTTCAGGTTAAATGGTGAGTCTATAATAGTTCTGAATGAATCCTGGACTGTTGAACATGCTCGGGCAACCGGTGGTTATATTCATTTAGATAATCGAAAGTCCTTGTCCAACCATCTATCATCCATCTTGACACCTCGCACATATCCTGATCTTGGGCCCGACTCTATCTCTAACTAGGAACGACTACTCAAACTCCCAGGTTCCAACCCTTTTACGAGGGTCCCAGATGGTCATTTGCTACCTCAATTACCGTCCGGAACTAATCTTATCGTGTTAATGACATAAACGGCGTAGCAGAATACCCTAATGCATCTACAGGACACTCGTTCGACGAATCAAACATATCCCTCAAGTAGCCTTTTACAAAAATTTGATATAAATGTAAGTCAAAAATAAATTTATTAAACTATAAGTGAATTCAATCTTACACCGTTTTCGCGGAAAAAATCATCCCTCCAATCTTTCAGCTTTCTCAACCCAATTTTGCTATAAAATTCCACTATTTTGGGTATCTTCTTCTTCGACAATGTTGAAGGTGGAACAATAGTGTCATCTTCCCATGTCTTTGAACTTCTCTACAATGTCATGTGAAACAACAAATGGGGATATAACCCCAGGATTACACTTTTGCAAATCTAACGATAAAAGATGCAAGAAACGTTACCTCTTCCATCTTGTGACATGTCGGTGGGAAGGTGGTCGGGTTAAGCCCACTTCCCGGGATCTGCTACTCTCTAATTTTTGTCCCTGAAGCCAATCTAATATGTCTAAAATAAATGTTTAAATGTCAATGTACATTACCGATAACTTATCGAAATTGATATTTACCTAAATTCACTCACTAGCCCACATGTCCAACATCTTAGGCTAGTCTTCCGATCTCATATTCTCAGAAACTCATCCGGCTTTGATCCATTTTGTATAAGTGTTACCCTTTTGATCCACATACCTGGTAAGCATTTCTATGCACGTTCATTCAGATATTCGTCCAGTCTGGTCAGGGTTTTCATTCCTCAACGAAAATAGCACTACAAAAAATACAAAATTAACAAAAAATATAATTTCATCCAAAAAAAAATATAAAAACAAGGAACTTATCTCAAAGTTATCCCAAATCTGATCCATGTGACACTATTGGATCTCCTTCCATTTGTTGTGATAGTGTTTGGGAATGTAATACTAAATCGTGTTTCTTACCACTTGGGCCAAATGGCACTCCCTTCCCCCATGAGGTTCCACCTATGGTCCTTAACACAAAAAACGGTGGGGGAACGCCCACAAACTTCTCCTTGGCTTTCTCTGTGGTCTGGAAATATTTTTTCCACAAACCTTCCGAGTTTGTTTACCTGTAAAAGAATAATGTTAAATAAATAAATACATATGCCCGTTTATAAATAAAAGATGTATGTATAATTTACCTTTACTGGCACAACCGGAAAAAGGACTTATGAAACCGTGTGTCTAATCTCTCACCATCTTCATCGTGTCTGTGTGGCATGACATCGACCATGATAATTCGCTGCTTAATTAAATACTTTAAGGACATATAATTTAATTTAAGGGGCCTATAATGCAATCTAAATAATGTAGGACCTTCTAGTGTAATTTGTGCATATTTCGGGAGCCTTCTGCTGCAATTTTTGCATAATTTAGGGACATGCGGAAAATTTATAATCCCAGGCCTTCTAGTGCAATTTTTACATAATCCATGGACCTTCTAAGGCTATTTTTTCATAATTTGTGGTGAAATTATGCTCAAAATCTAAACATTACCTATTACTAATTTTGCAACAATTTCACTGTACATCCCTTATAATATTGATTTTATGTGAATTCCTCTCAAAAAATTTAAAAAAAGAATTATATTTTTTTAGTTAAAACATTTATTATAGCTCCATAAAATAGTGTAAAAATATATATTGAATCTACATTACATGTATATCAGTTTTGATTAAAATTAATTTAGAAAATGGATGGTTCAATAGTAATAGGTAATGTTTAGATTTTGAGCATAATTTCTTTTATCTATTTGCCTATATACTTGTTGCTCTTTGTTCACTTTAAATTTAAATTTGAAGTTATTATATTATAACTTAGGCAATATTTGATTTCGAAAGATTTTCAAAATATTATAATTAGTGCATAAGCACAATTTTATAATTACTATAGTAGTACTCTTAACCATAATATTAGATTACTATCAATCTTGTACTTTTTACTTTTAAAATTATCGTGTAATGTTATGACATATTTTATGGTATAGGAGATTTGAGGAATATAAATATCTCACTGGAATATTATAAAATTATAATAGAACTCATAGAGAAATGGTATTTTCATTTTTCCCTTACTGTCTTTTTGGTCAGAATCTCCCTTCTGAGTATTATATGTATTTATATAAAGTAAAGGATGAAGAAAGACACCTTATAATATCCGTGACACTCAGCTTTAGGCACACTCCATTTCTAACTTATAAAATTAAAACGACTATCATAATTATTTGATTGATTTAATCAACCAAAAACTATATTAAAATTGCTTTAGTACTAAACTATGTGGATACATACAAATAAACGCTTAAGATTCATATGTATAGAAAAACCTCTAAATTACTTCAAACCCAAAATATAAAACATATATATAAAAGAGCAGCTGAGCAGGATTTATATATTTACTAATTTGTTCAATGAAACGGTTTCATTAATGATACAGAAAATCAACCAACCCGAATCAGGTTAATTAAGGATTCCAAATTTTGTCACCAACTTCATTTCTACAACGTAGAAACATGTTGAATTTTGAATGAGTCTTAATGTCTATGATTTTCTGATATCCAACAAAAGAGGCCGGGTCATTCAGCTAGTGGTTGAAGAAGATGAACGCCGTCAACAATTTCTATTTAATTAGAGTTGATGAAAATATTACCCCCATTATCAACATCCCTTAATTTGCAAGTTGAAAATAAAACCACAGTAGATGAACACCAAGTTATGAGCACAATAATAACCGCTTGAGAATTCCTGTCAAAGACATATTTCATACAAGCCTTCCAAATATTCCAGTAATCACAAATATATAAGCAGTTATGATCTTTGCCATTCTATCCACTACTAATGAAAGCCTCAATAGTCATTTTGAACCACTCCTTAAAGCAATGAGGGGTCATTATGGCCTGACCAGATTTTGCGCAATAGAAGATACCCAAACTTCATAGCTAAGGGGAAACCAAGGAGAATATGTTTAATGGATTCGCAAGGGGGCGTCATATACCTTACAAGCTTCTCAACACTTGAGATGGAACAGGTTTGCATTGCACGGGAGAGCATACAAACTAACCTATATAATTATTATTTTAGAGTTAAGTTATATTACTTTATCAAATGTTGGACCTCTATAACTGTAGCCCATATAAACTTAGTCTTCTAGTGTCAAATGTGATGTTTTGTTGGTGGGTTCTATTTTTGCTCTTCCTTGTGGCTGTTGTAGTATCAGGGTTGTTATAGTTGCTGAGTTGGTGGCTCATTATCTCCCCTGTTTGTTTTTTCTCTATTTCTTATTGTATAAGTCAAGGTGATAGATATTACTACCATTTGTCACTGTTTCGTAATTTGTTATATTAATTGTCGCTACTGGAGGTTTATGAGTTGATTTGCATTCACCACAAACAATGGTGTCTTCTTTATAAGAGTCTAAATCGAATAATTACCGTACCTTACAAAAACAGTTAGTAGTAACGATATATATTATATATTGAATATTTTATACATAAAGAGCTATCATGATCAAATCTAGTATATATATTAACAAAAAGGCTTAAATTGAACAAGTATCTCTCTGAAATTATGTATACACGGGAACTATGGAAAATATATATATATATACATTGAAGTACTTTGTAATCTTTCAAAGAACATCTCATACCTTACATATATATGTAGAAATCTATTTGCTGTCATTTTAAGTTGTACCAGTGAAAGAGATATATAATAAGCATTACTGAATTTGACTATGTAATTGAATATTTCACTTCTTCCTCTATACCTTTATTTCCCTTCTATGAATATCTGACTGATTGATTTTTCTATTCAGTATGATGTCTGTTATTGAAAGATACAACAAAATAAGAGAGGAGCAGAATACATTCATGAACCCTACCTCTGAAGTCAAGGTACGTAATTCATACACCCTTCCTATGGTTTCTGCATGGAGAGAAGCAAATTATAAGCCCGGTTTGCTTCACATTTTACTGAACATGATTTTAATACCATCAAACTGAGAAGAGTATATGGTTGTTTTATGCAATTTAGTAAATATAACAGGAGTTTCATACAACTGTTCTGATCAATTAAGATATGAGAAAACAAGTGTGAGTGTCAGCATCTTAAACACTGAATATTATTTATCCTTCTCTTGACAGTTTTGGCAAAGGGAAGTGGCAACTCTGAGACAACAGCTACATTACTTGCAAGAAATGCACAGGCAAGTTTATTTACTTAAAATAAACACTGATACAATTTAAATTTTTGATACATTAAAGAAAGAAATATGAAAACATTATTTTAGGAAGCAAAGCAAGGATATAAAATGAGTAATTTTTTGAAAATCTAGCATGTGGTGACAAATTGTTGTTTACATAAAACTAGAACGTTTTTGATGTGTGACAAGGAAGGGGATATATATAAATAATGAATTGAAAGCACGAATAAACACTTATTTGGTGTAACAATCAAGATAATATTTTAAAAAAGAGCCAAATTGCATGTAACATACCCTTATATCTTTATTACAAATACAGGCAACTTCTTGGGGAGGAACTTGCTGGATTGAACGTCCAAGATTTACAAAATCTAGAAAATCAACTCGAAATGAGTCTAAAAGGTGTCCGTAATAAAAAGGTAAATATTTTAGCCACATTGATGATTTTATTAAAATCCGTTAAATATTCTCAACCCGATGAACACACACTTGTTACAGGAGCAAATTCTAACAGAAGAAATCTCCGAATTAAATCAGAAGGTCCTCAACGAAACAGCAGTGAGAATTAAGAATATTTAGTGTATAAAAAGAAGTATTAAGAATGTGAAGACTATCTTTGATCTTATTGCAGGGGAATCTCATCCATCAAGAAAATCTTGAGCTTTATAATAAGGTAAACCTCTATCAAAAAGAGAAAGCAGAGTTGCAAAAAAAGGTATTTTCCTTGCACAATACTATGAAGACTGTTTTCACAAGAAAGCAACCTTAATTATGTCTGGGTTTTTTTATTTTATGAAACTAATCACAAGTTATGATACCAGGTTTATGGACTAGGAAGCATAGATTTAGCAAACCAAGGTATGAGCAATGGGTTTGATCTACATGCACCTATCAATCTCCAGATAAGCCAACCACAAAATATGATGAGGCTTGGGTAATTTTTCATTTAAAAAGATGAATTTATTTCTCTGTTTTTTACTTTTTGTGTATTGATCAGACTATGCAATCCAAAATTTCACAGGCTACAGCTACACTAGCAATTTATCAGGAACAATTCTCAAGTGTGGCATGTGAACAAATTCATATATATGGCATGATGTGGCAATTTACTGATAACTATATGGTTGTCTTGTGTAAATTTGTTTGAATAAAGTTTAAGAAGATTGTGCAAGGTTTGAACATGATGATATTTTAGTAGTTAAGATCGTAAATTTCATTTCACCTTATCTATATATTTTGAGTTCTTGCTTCATTTGGCACATCTTGAAACAACCATCAAACTCAGCGTCATGAGTTTTATTTTTATTTTTGGGTTAAAAAGTTCAAAGGTAAAACAGGTTTTGTTAAAAAAAAAAAAAACTTGAGGTATTTAGGATTGATCATGACTCTTATACTCAATTGGATTACAAATGGCAAGTAAAAAGATGACTAGATGAGATTATAAATGTTCTACACTATTTGGTTTACTTACACATACATGTCCATTCGACCATTCATATGTCTATATACAATTATTACCCATTGGATAAAGCAACATTTAGAAGCAAAGATAAAAGGAGACATACATTGCTTTTTAACGATTCCATTGCATGAGCTTCATAGAGTGTTGAAGAAGTAATTGGAACGAAGAATTAATGGATCATAAACAGATAATAAATTCTTTAAATGATAATCTCAAACTACATACCAAAACATTAAGCCTCTAGCCTAAGGTTACGTTTTGTTCTTCAAACCTTGTGAATGGCCTTAAACCATTCAAATGGAAGGAGCATGAATGTACAAATGAAAGTCTAGATTAAGTGATTCATGGAAACTCCATAAAGCACGACACATGGAATTGATCCACTATTAATTCATCAATTTGAGTTTATGCAATCTTATATTCATACTAAATCGTACCTTTAATTCAAAAGGAAATTACTAATCCTCTTCCATAGATACCTCTATTAAAAATCTATCTAATTTCTTAAGACTGTCCCTTTAATGAAAGGGATTTGATGACACCAATTCCTTGCAGGTTACATGACATATAACTCTCCAGTAAATCCCATAATTACATTTCTAAGAGCAACATGTGTTCTCAATAAAGCACTAATTTAACAATTCGAGTCCAAAGGAAAGCCAAAAACCAGCTGAGCTAGCTCAACTGGCCAGGGCCCTTGCCTCTCAACTAAGAGGTACAGGGTTCGAATCCCGTAGGTGGAAAAAAGTTTAAGAAAATGTTGTTGGCCAGAGCTCTATTGTCTCATCCATGAGGTCCAAGGTTCGAATACCGAAGGTGGAAGAAGGTTATTGGACAGGGCTTTATTGTATCATCCATGAGGTCCAAGGCTCGAAACCCTCCCAGAACATGGGTAACCTAGTTCTGACTTGCCTGGGGATATGATTGGGGAGGCTGTCATATTCCCCCGTGGGATTAGTCGGGTGAAACTCGGAACCCACGGTAACAAAAAAAAAAAAAAAAAAAAAAAGGAAAGCCCAATACCTGAAAGACTGGCCTATAAGGTAGAGAGAGCCCAAGTAAGCCAACCTCTGGTTTACACTTCAAATATACTCTGAAAATTTACTTTATGAAAAACCTGGAAACATTTACAGTTACTTGGATAATCGTATGAAAATCTCTGGAATTTTTTTTACCACTTTTTGAAAAATCAATCGTCAATAACTATCTAAAATACTAACCACAGTTTCAGATTCCTTGTAAAATTGGAAAAGAGAAGAAAAGGTAATCAACTTTGCATCTCCAAAAACAAGAGATTAGTAATTGCACACCAATTCACTTGTAATTGCAATTGTAACTCATACTTAGCAATCACAATTGAAACACTTAAAGTGAAGGAAATAGTATGACAAAACATATATTCAATTGCTCATGAAGGAAATAGTCAAGAATTTTGTCTCAAAATCGTCCAAAATTACTACTTCCGAGTTCCTATTCCTCTACTAAAAAAGTGAAGTTAATTTCTTCCTAATAATTGATGATAATCAGTTACATAAAAAAAATTAAAAAAAAAATTGAAATCGAAGCATCAAAATCTGAAGTAATCCAATTATGTAACAAGTAATACGAGAATTAGCTTCCAATTTTCTAGACACAACCACAAAATGAATTAATTGAAGCTACTAAAAATTTATAAGAAATGATAACTTCCCAGTAACAACTCCAAACAATTCTTCTACCAGAAGGAAACTTATACTGGCGAGATTAATTTCTAAACCTTGTACATGAACAATCTAGATGTTCTTTCTCAGTGACCAGACTCAGAAAGCGTAAGATATTTTAAAATTATATTGATATCTATATAATAGTAATAATAGTTATAACACATATCACGCAAAGAACATCGCAGAGAAAAGCAAATGAAGAGTTAACATATGCTAGTAGATCATTATATATATAATATTCATTTAGAGGATAAAGTTATCATCATCAAACATCACCTGAGAGAAGTGTAGATTGATAGAGATCTAACACCGCGTGTTCCTTGGCAAAAAAAAAAAAAAAACACCGCGTGTTCGAGGAGATTCAAGTTAAAACGGGATAAAAAACTGCATAGGTAATTAGGTACATATAATGTTATACATACATATATGGAGATGCAACTCTTCCGTCTAGGTAACTTGTTAACGGAGGAGACGGAGGTAAACGGAGTAATGTAAGTAAAAGTAGGATTGATAGTGATGGCAATCGTGCGTACGGTTGAGTAAATGCTTTGTTTCAAGAGAGAGAAGAAAATATCTGGGAGCATGTATGTATTTTGCGTATGCGTAAGTAACATGGGCTTTATTTAGCTAAGCGGGAGTTTTTTTTGTCTTTGGCTTTAATTTTCAAAGTAATTGGCATTTTAGCACCGTTTTAAAAATATTTATAAGTTTGGCACCCGGGCGGAGGTCAAATTTCCGCCCCTATAAGAGGGGCGGAGTCAAAGTACCCGCCCTTAGTTAAAATGCGGATTAAGTAAGGGGCGGATTCCCGTTTGCCGCCCCTAGTGTAAAATAAAAAAAAAATTAATTTTAATCAAGGGCGGACAGTTGACGTCCGCCCTTAGTTCATTTTGATGCCGCCAGGAGGGCGGCAAGCTTATCTCCGCCCTTAGCACAAAAAAAAACAGAAATTTTTTTACCCCCTTTTATCCCACTTTATCTTCCCCAACCCTAACCCAATACCCATTTCTGAAATTTTCAACCCACCCACCCCCTCCATTGATCTTCTACAATCACAACCATCACAAATTCTTAAAGTATTTCATCATAGAGTTGAACATCTCATATTATAGGTAATGATTCTACCCTTTTTTTCATTATTATTTACATGTATTATTAGTTAAAAAAATTAGGTTTTTGATTTATATAAGAGTAATTAATTATAGGAGTTTGCTAGTTAAATTGAGTAATTTAGATTTGCTATTATTTATTGTGTATGATGTTGTATTGTTTATGTGATGTTTATTGGGTTTTTAGGTAAAAATGAATTTCATGTGGTTATGTTTTAATGGTGGAGAGATCGTTCGAAGTGGAAATGGCGTTGTTGAGTATAATGGGGGAGAATGTAATGCTTTTATGACCGGAGGTGATATTGGTCTACTTGGTTTAAAAAAAGTCGTGTGTGCGAAATGCAAGTGGAACGAAAACGAGGTTATATTCGATTTGATATGGCGATGTCCGATATCGTCAAACCCTCCACGGTTTCATGCTTTAGTAGTAGGGGAGGACACGATAAATGCGATGATAGGTGGGGCGAAGAACGGGCAATACCATGCTATCGAGATTTATGTCGACATTAAAGAAATTCGTAAATCTCAAGAAATTCGTAATTCTCGTGAGAAGCTTCAAAAGAAAACTTATGAGCGCGGTAATACATCCACACCTCTTGAGCCGATTCGCGAGACAATTCGCGGATTTGATGGTGAAAGTGGAAGCGATAGTGAGACCGAATCGGAGGCATCCGATGAAGAGGGTTTTCATATTTCTAGCGATGAGAATGAGCAAAGTGGTAAAGACGACGATGACGATGAAGATGAAGATTGTTCTAATCCAACAAAATACAATTTTGGTCCTCTTGATACGAGCGAAAATGTTGAATGTCATGATTGGGAAAAGAGTCAACCATCTTCCATGGTGAAAGGACTTAATCTTATGTTGGGTGAGAGATACGTTTCTAGGCGTGCTCTATTGTTGGATGTTAGTAGGTGGCACCTAAAAAATCACAAGGAGTGTAAAACGGAAAGGACGAATAATAAATACGTTACACGCGTTTGTGTACATGCTAAAGACGGGTGTGGATTTTATATTCGAGGTACTTTTAGTCGTAGTAGTAATGAGTGGACAATTACTAGGTTAGAAGAGCATAAGTGTCATCATGGAATACTCGTGAAAAATCACCGACAATTGACCTCGGATTTTGTTAGAGATGAAATATTCGCAATGGTGAATACCGACATAGCTATGAAGATTGGATTGATACAAACTCAAATTCATAAGGACTATGGTCACTTCATTTCGTATGGTAAGGCATGGAGAGGTAAACAAAAAGTACTAGAAAAATTATTCGGTACACATGAACGTGCGTTCACGGATTTGCCGAAACTTTTGAATGCTTTACGAACCACTAACCCGGGAACAATATACGAGTTTGATTATAAAAGTGTGGTCGGTAACCGAGCTACGTTCAATATGGTTTTTTGGGCATATGGAGCTAATTTGGAAGGTTTCAAACATATGATGCCCGTGGTTAGCATTGATGCCACCCATTTGTATGGGAAGTATAATGGTAAACTACTTATTGCGGTTGGGTATGATGCGAACAATCAACTATTTCCGTTAGCTTACGCGTTAGCGGATGAAGAGACGATCGAGTCGTGGTCATTCTTTTTGACGTGTTTAAAAAGGTATGTTACAAAAAATAGAAAAATATGTTTGTTGTCGGATCGAAATAAAGGTATATTGCGTAGCATACGCGATGTATTTCCGGAACCCGAAGGAGTCCATCGATTTTGTGCACGTCACTTAGCTAGCAATTTGAACCACCAATTCAAAAATCGTCCGGCAAAAAAGAGGTTCATGGAGCTTTCTTACATGGCGGATGTTCATGAATTCGATAAGTACTACAAAGAATTTATTGAGTTAGATGACGGGAAATACAAGGAATGGGTCGAAAAAATCCCTAAAGAAAGATGGTCTCTTGCACACGACGGTGGGTACCGATATGGTAATATGACAACAAACTTGTCAGAGATATTTAACAATGTATTAAAGGGAGTTAGGGGGTTGCCTGTGACGGCTATTGTACTATTGACATTCTCAAAAAGTGCTAGTTACTTTGTCATAAGGAAACAACTAGGTAGGGATGCAATGTTAGACGGGTTGGTATTCCCACCAAAGGTCACCCTTGAATTACATAAAAGTGAAGAGTATGCGACTGGTTATGATGCAGATCTTTACGACGCAGATGACGATCTTTGGTTAGTTACCGCGAAGGATCGTAGGAGATCGGATAGCGATAGAACAACTTTCATTGTAAACGTAAACGAACAACGATGTACGTGTGGGAGGTGGCAAATGTTGCACCGTCCATGTGGCCATTTTATTTGTGTTACTCAAAAGCACGACGTAAATAAATCATACTATGCGTACGTCGACGAGTATTTATCGCTTTCGAAGTACATGGATTCGTATCGAGGAAAGTTCCATCCCCTTATGGATGTCCTCGACTTCCCACCATATGTTGGATATGAGGTTGTGGCATGTAAGAAGCGAATGATTACGAGGAGTGGCCGAAGGAGATCTTCCCGAATTCACAACGAAATGGACGCTAGAGAAGATCGAACAACAAATCGGTGCGGTACTTGCAGACAATACGGACACAACAAAAAGACTTGCGGTAGGCCCCAAAAAAATAATTATTATACGTATGTAGCTATGCAACTAATACCAAAATACCAACCTGATTTGGTTCTTGAGCGTCCAATTCGTCTCGGTAAATTCTCAAGGTCCTACCGCAACTATTCACCCACGATTTAGCTCCGTTCCAACTACCAAAAAAAATAATTATTAACACATTAACATTACCAATAAATATAAACAGGTAACCTACTGTCTCGTGGTGGGCCCATATCCGTCAAGTATAGGATAGTGTCTTAGTCGAGGTCTACAATGCAAGTAATCCCAGCACCATATCTATTTAATGAATAAAAAGTCAATTAATAAATATAAAACATTACGAGAATTAAAATTAAAATAAATACCTGTAAAAGTAGACCACACCCCTTTAGTGTTCCAAAATCTCCCTCACAAGCATGACAAAGACCACTGTATAAATATGAAAGTGTGGCCGAACCCCAACTATATTTCCCAGACTCCTCCAAATCAGTCAACAGTGGTAGATAGATACGCGGCACGGTATTTTGTTTCCCAGATGGAAAAAGAAAAGTCCCTATTACGTACATAATATAACCACACGCGTAGTGTCGAAAATCATCGTCAGTTGGGTTTGCTGGAAGAGCTGTGCCAAAAGTCTCCCTTAACCATACGGTACTGATCACTTGACGCCCACTTGCTTCAGGTGGTGGAACGACCCCAAATACATTCATACAAGTCGTGTCAAAGTCAAAGTTTGATGAATCCGTAACCGCGAAACCTCGAATCGGAAGACCCAAAATCAAAGCCACGTCTCGTAACGTGATGGTCATCTCACCTACGGGCATATGAAAGGTATGCGTCTCGCGTCTCCACCTTTCAACCATCGCGGATATTAAATTGTGGTCCAACACAATCCGATCGATTTTCCTTATCTCCCCAAACCCGGCTGTTTCTACAAAAGGTATCACCCGGGGGTCCAATTTCCACGGAAAAGTGGTCATGGGTCTTATAGCGGCACCTGAATTTCGCCCCTACAATCATAAAATTAAATAAGTATTAACAACAAAGGTTAAAATAATTATACGTTTACAAAACTAAACTTACACTTGGATCATCCCACACCGCTTGACTCTTATGGCGATGACTCGTCTGTCTCCATAAAAGCTCGGACTGGTTACTCGAAGAAGAAGCCATTAACCCCTATATTATGAAAATTGCACTTTAGGTCCCTATATAGAAAAATTGCATTATGGGTCCCTATTTTATGCAAATTGAAATATTAATACAACTTGCATCATAGGTCCCTATTTTTAAAGTAACTTGTATAATGGGTCCCTAATTTGTAAGCAATTTGCATAATAGGTCCCTAGTTTTTAGCAAATTGCACTATAAGTCCCTAAGTTTACCTAAATGCATTTTGTGTCCCTATACAAATAAAATTGCAAAATAGGTCCCTATTTTTAAAGTAACTTGTATAATGGGTCCCTAATTTGTAAGCAATTTGCATAATAGGTCCCTAGTTTTTAGCAAATTGCACTATAAGTCCCTAAGTTTACCTAAATGCATTTTGTGTCCCTATACAAATAAAATTGCAAAATAGGTCCCTATATATAGATAATTGCACATTGGGCCCCTATAATTTAAGCAAAATGCAATACAACACCTAAAAGTAACTAATTACACTATAGGTCCCTAAATTAAACAAATTTTACCATAGGTCCTAATAAAACCGAATTATTCTATAGGTTACATTAACAAAATTGCACTATATAATCGTTATATTAAGCAAAATTTAAAAAAAAAAAAAAAAATTAGAAAACCTAACCTTTGATTTTAGGATTTTGATGTTAGAGATGGTAGAAATGGTGGAGATGCAACCAGTTCTAACGGCGGCGGCAGCACAGCTTCGGCGGGAGCGGTGGAGGGCGGAGGAGGGGAGGGGGTTTTGGTATTTCTGAAATGGGTTTAAAACCGCTGCAGGAAAAAGTTATAAGGGATAGGGGCGGAATCCCGAAATCCGCCCCCTTATTTTACACAATTTGTGCTAAGGGCGGAGATAAGCTTGCCGCCCTCCTGGCGGCATCAAAATGAACTAAGGGCGGACGTCAACTGTCCGCCCTTGATTAAAATTAATTTTTTTTTTATTTTACACTAGGGGCGGCAAACGGGAATCCGCCCCTTACTTAATCCGCATTTTAACTAAGGGCGGGTACTTTGACTCCGCCCCTCTTATAGGGGCGGAAATTTGACCTCCGCCCGGGTGCCAAACTTATAAATATTTTTAAAACGGTGCTAAAATGCCAGTTACTTTGAAAATTAAAGCCAAAGGCAAAAAAAACTCGCTAAGCGGGTATCTTGTGAGACGTAAGATTAAACAAAGACATGTGTCGCTGCCAGTTTGGAACGTGTGTGCTGTGATCAACTACTATTTTGTTTTTGTTTTTTTTTTTTGCAAAGAAGGGTCTTTATTTTATTTTGGATAACTTATCCTCTATCTTATTTATTTTTAAAAGGGAAAGCCATTTATCTTGGGCCAAAGTGCAGTAGTCATCCTATATCTTTAAAATTATCACAAAACGCTCTTTAATGAATTTTGTTTGTCACTTTTAGCCATTTTTCTGATTTTATGTTAGTTAACCGTTAGTAAATGCCATCTAGCGCCACATCAGCACCCTTCACCGCCACGTCTGCTCCACCTAGGCGTGAGGTCAACCAAATTTATCCACAATTATAATTTTGACTAATTCATCGGGTATATGTTATATGCCTCTATCTTAACAGTAATGCTAATCTCGGTATAGGTATCAAGCTTAATGGTAAATGCTTATGTGAATCGATTTTACAAGTATAAACAAAGCAAACTTGAATGACTACTTTTTACTATTCAAAATTGAGTGATTGGTCGATATAATAACCAACTACAAGTTCATGAGGTTCATGGATTCCTTCAAGGGAATAATTAGATCCTTATGCCCCCTTTAGTCGTGGAAATTTTGTATTATAATATTTCCTATATCGTTATCGTGTTATGCCATTTGGTAAGAATGTCAATGGCAACATATTTTTGGTTGTGATTTACCGTCGCAATTTTTTTGGGATTCGTCACCAAATTACTCTTCTATTTCAAATATTTGTTATGGTAAAAAATTGTCATGTAGAAACACAAAAGACTAATTATTCATAAAATATTTATTGAGAAAGAGAGAAAAGGGTTGCGAGACAATTTTTAAATCACAACAAAAAATATGTACGGACTACATATATATCTAGTGTGGACTCATATATATTTTTCAATCATGTTTTTTCTCAAGAAATAATTGGCAAATATCCATTACACCTTGGTGTCAAGGGGCTCCCTAGATCTGCCCCTTAGTATATCAATGGAAATTGTAATATCAATTTTTTCTCGAATGCTTACATATATAAATTTTACCATGTATAAAGGCGACTCAAAATGTAGAGTATTTCATTATTTTCACCTCCCAATCCCATAACTTGTCTTATAATTATATATTAAATTTAATGAAAGAATCAAAAAATGTTTCAGTTTCCAGAGTTTCCAACATCTGAAGTGAGAGACAATAATGAAAAAAAGTGACATGAAATATGTAATCATGGATAAATATAAAAAATTTATAAACTAATTTCAGCATATAGAATCATAAAATACCCCAAGTCCAAAAAAAACATAAAATAACCTAGGATGACTAAAGAGATCATATGACTTTTCATCAAAGTCGAAAGACTAACTTATATTGCAATTTCTTTAAATAAATTTGAAATAGCAATTGAAAAAAGCATTTACACATAACTTGTTTTATAAAACAAACATAATTCCGTTAAAAGCTCATGACAAATGTTTTTATATCGGGCAAAAAAAATATATTAAAATGCGAGAATCATCATATGTACATCATTTCAGGTAAGAACCGACCAAAAATGACATTCTAAATTCTTACAATAAGCTAACGAAAAGGAAGATTTATATCACCTACAAAGCTTATACAATGAATCTAGGGATGGAAGAAACAAAAGTCTTTTATCTCTCAAAGAGGCAAGATCAGGATATAATTAAAAGAAGACATCGATAAGCATGAACCTTAATCATTTTTTCTATGCTCTCCAAGTTGGAAGTTGACGTCTCGCCTTTTGTGATGAATTAATATACTCTTAAGGATTGTGATAAACAAAAATGACCATTTAGGAAAACCAACCACTAGCTTAGGCTACAAAAAAATATCTAGTTGGTTAGACATATCTTGGCTCAATATAATTTACAATTGATTTCAGGCCAAGCCAGTTTCCATAGAAAAGTTGATGGAAGTAACCATATGGTCGATAAACAAGAATTGAAGAATCGGGGAATCTTATGTACCCTATATGAGAAGATATTCAAGGCATAAACTAGATAAGCAAAAAAACTTATTTTCTTGTGAAATCCAAGTATATGATTGGGACTAACACATTCTTGGTAGCATGATTCCTAAATTCTTACATGAATGTCTGATTCGTACAACTAAAAAAGAAAGGTATGCCTCTCAAGAAAAGAAAATGACAATAGAATAATAGATTTAGTATTAACAAGAGAATAAAGATAATAGAAATGTGTATATTGATTGATTGTGAAACTGTTTACAAGATAGGAATATATATAGTACACAATGTAGAGCATTGTGTGGTATTGCATGACTAACAACTAATTGTACTATTTTGTCTTATCTATGAGTCACTACATGAGTCACTACATGAGCTATCTTATCTTATACACTATATCTTATCTTATACACTATTATCCCCCCTCAAACTGATAACTCGTAAGAGTGGAAGTTTGCCCACAAGAGATATAAAGGGTGTAGGTTGTAGGCCTTTGGTAAGTATATCTGCAATCTGCGATGATGAAGGTACATGATGTAGTATAAGTTTCTTCATCTTTACCTGTTCTCGAATAAAATGAAAATCGACATCAATATGACGTGTTCTAGTGTGAAAGACAGGATTTGTAGCAAGAGCAATGGCAGATTGGTTGTCACAGGCAATTGTAGAAGTAGAACACGTAATCTTTAAACTTTTTAATAAATAAGTTATCCACATTAATTCAGCCGCAACATACGCCATAGCCCTGTACTCAGCCTCAGTCGATGATCGTGAAACAGTAGTTTGTTTCTTTGAGCCCCATGAGATTAAGTTTGATCCAAGAAATATACAATACCCCGTAGTTGATCTTCTATCAGTAGCGTTACTCGCCCAATCGGAGTCCGAATAAGCGCGTAAGGTAGAAGTTGAAGGTACAAATTTTAAACCATAGTCAATTGTACCTTTAATGTATCGTAGCAGCTTTTTGAGGCAGTCAAAATCACCATTCGTAGGATGGTGCATGGCTTGACAAATTTGGTTAACAGCAAATGCTATATCAGGCCTTGTAATGGTTAAATATTGAAGTGCTCCAGTCAAACTCCTAAATAAGAAGGGATCTTCAAATGGCTGAAGTGAAAAATCAGATTTGATAGAGTACTTATTCAAGGTTGGTGTTGAAGAAGCCTTACAATTACTCATACCAGCTCTAGTTAATATAGAAGTAGCATAACTACTCTGAGATACAGTGATACATTCCGATGAAGATTGAATTTGAAGGCCAAGAAAATAAGACAAATTGCCAAGTTCTTTCATCTCGAAACGATTTTTCAAGGCTGATATGAGTGATAAAATCTCAGCTGAAGCTGAGCCTGTAATAACTAAATCATCTACATAAATTAATACTATAGATAAGTTATCACCTGAGCCTTTTGTGAACATTGATGTATCAGCAGGACATACAACAAACTGAAGAGACTCAAGAAATGAAGTTAAAAGCAAATTCCAAGCTCTTGGAGCTTGTTTAAGACCATATAGAGATCTTTTTAGCTTACACACATAATGCGGATGTTCTTTGTTAATGAAACCTTGAGGTTGAGTCATATACACCTCCTCCTCTAGATTGCCATGTAAAAAGGCATTTGATACATCTAATTGATGTAATTTCCAGTTAGAAGAAATAGCAAGTGATAATACAACTCTCAGAGTTTGATGTTTGACCACAGGAGAGAAGGTTTCAGTGTAGTCTAACCCATACTCTTGTAAGAAACCACGAGCCACAAGTCTGGCTTTATATCTTGCAATTGAACCATTAGCATTTCTTTTTAACTTATATATCCATTTGCAAGTAATAGGAACTCTACCATGAGGAGGTGGAACTAGTTCCCAAGTATTTTGTTTCTTTAAGGCCGTATATTCATCATTCATAGCCATTAACCAACATTGAGAATTGATAGCTTCTTTAAATGTAGTAGGTTCAACAAGAGGAGGTGTAAGAGAGATATTTTGACACTTATAAGAAGGTTTTAAAGAACCTGTTTGTTTTCTGGTGACCATAGGGTGTCTAGTTTGTATAGGAGGAGGTGTAGGTGAAGGATTATGTATAGGTGAAGAAGAGGGTTGGTCATTTGGTAACTCAGGCTGAGATATATGTGCCTGAGGTGTAGAGTTTATGACAGATGAGAAAGGGTGAGAAATAGAATTAGGATTAATATGAGACTCAAACAAATCAATATAGGGTGTAGAGGGTTGATCATGTTGAGAAGTATCAATAGAGAATGAACTTTCAAAAGGGAATTGACACTCATTGAAAACAACATGTCTTGAGATAAAAACCTTTTTAGATGACAAAGAATAACATTTGTAACCCTTGGAATGTGAGCAATAACCAAGGAAAGCACACATTTCAGATTTAGGTGCAAGTTTATGAGAGCTATATGGCTTGAGCCATGGATAACAAAGACACCCAAAGACTTTAAGATGAGAGTAAGAAGGTGTAGTTTTATAAAGCATCTCGTAAGGAGATTTATTCTGAAGTGAAGGTGTGGGCAATATATTTATTAAATAGACACTAGCAGATAAGGCTTCAAGCCAAAATTTGTGAGGTAGTGAACTGTGAGTTAGCAAGGTTCTAGTGGTTTCTATCAAGTGTCTATGTTTTCTTTCAGAGATGCCATTTTGTTCAGGTGTGTGAGGACAACTAGTTTGATGAATAATGCCTTTTGATTGAAGAAAATTTTGCAAAATGGAACTAGTATATTCACCACCATTATCTGACCTTAGAGTTTGAATTGAGTAAGAATCATTTCATAGAATATTTGAAATACTTTAGGAACATCTGATTTATGAACAAGAGGATAAATCCAAGAAAATCGACTGAAATCATCAATAAACACAACGTAATACTTAAAAGAAGAACAAGATGCAATGGGAGATGGACCCCAAACATCTGAGTGTATTTAACTAAAGGGAAATTTACTTCTAGATGTAGACAAAGGAAAAGATAGCTTGTGAGATTTAGAAGTAGCACAAGAATTACATAAAACACCATTGAAGTTAAGCTTTGTATCTAAAACATGAGACAAAGTAGATGACACATTTGAAGAGGGGTGTCCAAGTCTAAGATGCCACAAATGAGCTTGTGAAGAAACTGTTGAAGAAGAAAGACACTGAATCTTGGAGGGTGTGAATGAGGGAGAAACCATGGTTGACTCAACGCGAAGAGGATATAGACCACCTTCACAAGGGCCCTGAAACAAGAGTTTGTGAGAGGCTAGATCATGAATAGACACAGAATTTGCATTAAACACAACACAACAATTGTTATCTCGAGTAAATTGAGAAATAGAGAGTAAACTTGAGGCAATTTTTGGAACATGTAAGATAGAGTTAAGGTATAAGGGTGAGTTGTTTAAGGAAAGCTTACGAGTCCCAATGTTGGCTATATCCAAAGCATGACCATTACCAACAGCTACAGAGTTAGCACCAGAATAAGTTGAAGAGTTTTGAAGCATACCTTGATCTAGTGTGACATGACTATTAGCCCCAGAATCTAAATACCATAACTCCGGATTATAGTTTGATGAAGATGAATTATAGTTAGATGACTATGGAGTATTATAAGATGTAGAAGAAGATTGTGGAGCCGAGTTGAAATTAGATGAATTATAATTAGCAACTGTAGTGTTGTGAGCTGAGTAATTTTGTCTTTGCAAAGCTTTTGGTGAAGGGAAAGTGACAAAATCAGCACGAGAGTAACAATCTATTGCAGAGTGACCAAAACGAACACAAATTTGACAGGTAGGTACGTTTGAATTAGAGGAATTTGAGGAATTGTAACCTGAATATGAGGGATTTGGTGACGAATTATTCCCAACTGTTCCTCTAGCACGTCCACGACCTCTACCACGAGGCGAATATGCACGTCCACCTCTGTTTGAAGGCATAGACTGTGGTGAGGATGAAGTAAACAAGGCTGTGTGAGAGCTTTGTAAATTCTAAGTCGAATCAGCCATAGAAATATGGAGTTCTTCAGAAATTAATAAGCTACTTAGCGAATGAAAGCTTAATGTCGAAGTATGAGCATTAGTTATCCGAATACTCGACTTAAATTGATTATATTCATGAGGAAGGCCTTTAAGAGTGTACATGATGATGTCTTCAAGTGGAAGCGCAGATGAAGCAGTTTCAAGACCATCACATAGGTCTTGAATTTCTGATAAATACTCAGACATACGCTTATCACCCTTCTTGATGTTACACAGCTTCATCTTGAGTTGATGTATGTGTGTTCGACATTGAGATACAAAAATCTCCTCAAGCTTAACCCAAACATCATTTGCACTAGCTAACTTGACCACTTGAGTTAAAACAGAAGGAATCATAGATGAAAGTAAAGAAACCTTTAGTTGCTGATCTTCGAGAATCCATGTAGAATACAATGGATCGGTAACTGCTGGAATATCAGCTTGATTAGTAACACGAGTTAAATAGCCATGGGCTTCAAGAACAGCTTCAATCTGAGCTCGTCATAAAACGTAGTTAGAGGCATCTAGTTTGACCTGCACTAAACCACTCCAGTTTTGTCGAAGAAGAAGCAATCCTGGAGGAATAGATGCACTAGATGTAATCATCGGAGAGGAAGACGAGGAAGGAGTGGATGAAGAAGAAGCCATAGGAAGAGTGCAGCGGAAAGAAGAGGAAAATTTAAAGTGAATAAGAAAAGCTTGAAATCGCCATTAATGGCAGATGAAGAAAACAAGCTTTTTTTTTAAAAAAAAAAAAATATCTTGCTGGCTCTATGATACCATATTAACAAGAGAATAAAGATAATAGAAATGTGTATATTGATTGATTGTGAAACTGTTTACAAGATAGGAATATATATAGTACACAATGTAGAGCATTGTGTGGTATTGCATGACTAACAACTAATTGTACTATTTTGTCTTATCTATGAGTCACTACATGAGTCACTACATGAGCTATCTTATCTTATACACTATATCTTATCTTATACACTATTATTTAGAGTATACTCAAAGCTCAAAATATTTGGGAATTCAATTATTCATGGTGAGTCGCTACTCTAATGAGTGTAGAAAATCCAAAAAGGAGATGGATAATGTGATTTGACTACCAACCTCCTTAGGTATTTCCCAAAAGGTTATTTATCGTTGCCTGAAATGGATCGACTCGTCGATGTAATTGGATAATATCATTTATTTGCATTTATAGATGCCTTCGAAGAGTATATTTAAATCACTCTTGACCCCAAAAGACGGAGAGAAAACTATCTTCTTCACTTAACAAGAGTTATACGGTTATAGCGTCATGCCTTCTTGATTAAAAAATATTGAATCCACATTCCATATAATGGTCAACAATGGTTATATGTATGTGTTTAGTTTTTTATAAAAGATTCAAATTTTCATGAAGCATTGTGGTATATCACTGAAGACTTTGGGGTCACATATGATATCATGATTCATCCCATTCCAAAGAAATGTGCCTTTAGAGTTACGTCACTAATATTCCTTAGATTTATAGTAAATTACCAAGGTATTAAATCCATTTATGATAAAATATAGGCCATCGTATACATGTCTCCTCCAAGTATGTATAAAGAACATGATTTATTAACAGTATGGTGGCATCCCTAAGCCGATTCATGTTAAAAGCATCTGAAAATTGTGACCCATTATTTAAAACTCTTTGGATGTCGGGGTATTCCAATGGTCTTGACAATACATGATTCCTTTGACGCATTAAAGTCATATTTATTTTCAGTTATGACTTTGACTAATCCATCGACGGTACATGTTATATGCACCTATCTCTAGACACTCTAGAAGTCATGGTTCTTATCCTGGTTTTAGAAGTAGATAGAAATCAACAAAACATATATTACGTCAATAAAAATATAGGAGGAAAAGATCTGTATACTTCTATAGATGAATTACGCTAACAAGAGTGCATGTCATTCACGGACTGGGGTGTCGTTCCGAGGACCAAACCATTTGAGCATTCACCGACCTACCTCTACGACAAACTTTGCCCAAAACCAGGCGTTGGAAGAATATTAAATTGGGTTGTCGAGCTGGTATAGAACGATTCCCGTGTGGAGTTGGCCAAAATCAAGATGGATAAAGAATCGCGTCTCGAGACAAATGGAGTAGGTCTGGTACTGATTAGTCCTAAGGGAAAGGAGACTCAATTCGCTATCCAACTCAAATTCAAATATTCTAAAAACAAAGGTGTGTACGAAGTTATACTATAGGTTGTTGTTCATATACGAGTAAAGTATGTAAAAATCTGAAAATTCATTATCAATATTATAATTTTATTTATATCCAATGGTCAAATTACATTAAGTATAATTTGACTTGTATCACCTAAAAAAGAATTTCATGTTTTGAACAGTGAATTTCATGTTTTAAACATGAAAATCCGTGTCTGCGAAACAAAAAGAAATAAAAAAAATCATAGACGTAAAAATTAATTTGATTTATCCAAAAATGCAAATTGTTTATTTTTCTGATTTTTTTAGAATTAGGTATGACGATTTTAAAAAAAAAAATCATGGACCGCACGTGTGTGATGGTATTAGTAGTAGTAGGTGGTGGTGGTGGTGGTGGTTGTGGTTGAGGTGGTGGTGGTTGTGGTGGCTGTAGTGGTGGTTAAATACGCGGTGGTGGTGGTGGTGGTGGCGGTGGTGGTGGAAGTACCCTATTATTTGTTTAATATTTAAAAATAAATATTGTATTAAAAATAAAATAATGTATTTAATAATAAAGGTGGTAACGGTATAAAAAATATAAAGTGGATGTTTTCTATAAATAATTGTTCCATTCGGTAGTTTTTTTAATCATCTTTTAACAAATACCCTAGATTATTTTATTAATGTTGGATGCCCAAGGCCAAAAGTCTTTTTCATTTATACATTGTAAATGTGGCAAGTGAAGAGTTTTTGATTACCCTATAAATATAAGGCTATTTTGTTATAATAGAGTTAGAGTTATATAATATTCTTTATATCTTTATCTTCATCTTTTTAGTTTGTAACACATCATTAGCACAAGTATCTAACATTTTTATTACAACTATATAAATTTGATTAAGCGTTGATTTATTTCCTCGTGCCAATTTTTTTTCACAACTATTCAGATTTAATTAAACGTTGTCTTGACAAAAAAAAAAAAAATTAAACGTTGATTTCTTTCATAGAATCATAAATATTTGAAGATATATGTGTTGGGTTTATTCGATGGTTAAAGTGATTTCAAACGGGACGTAACTGGCCCTTTTTGATATATTGTTATGGAGGTAATATAGTATAATCTTTTATCATATTACATGACAATTTTATGTTAGTATTTGATGCATCTCATTGCTAGAATAAATGATAGGAGCTGATTTATTTATGTGTAAAGTCTCTGTGATACTTTTTATCTTTGGTCAAAGTGCAGTAGACGCTCTATATCTTTAAAATTGTCACAAAATGCCTTTTAATGAATTTTTTTGTCACCGTTAACTTTTTTTTCATTTTTCGTCAGTTGACCGTTAGTCAATGCCATTTGGTGCCACAAATTCAATTTTTTTCAAAAGCATATATTTTTTAGAGACTCAAAACAATCCATAGTCAAAATATCTATATTACTTTGTGATAGTCCATATTTGTTTTTATCTATTCATAATATAAAAGGGAGGTAGATTAGGCTTAATCATAAATCCTAGTGGTGATCTTGGTCTAGTGAGAAGGGTAATCTTCAAGACGGAGGCATATCGGGGACTCGACATCTCTAGACGGAGGCATGGTCTTCTACTTACTCTGCTTTCTTATCAAATGCTCTGCGGCAATTTGATCTTTAGATGTCTTGGGAATCCGGTATCTTTACATTTTTTTGACTCTTTAATGGATGCTCTGTGGTGGACCAATTTTTTTGACATTGTGGGGTTCAGATGCTCTGCATCTCCTGGCTTCTTCAACGTATGATCTTCAACAATTTGTTTATGTGACATCTCAGGTGTATGATGCTCTGTGTTTTTCTTCTCAGATTTTATGAGGCACTTTGGAAGTTTGTTTATCTTGTTCTTTGGTAGTTTAGTGTTTTGCACTTTAGAAACTACAATTTTCTTGTGCACTTAAGTAGTCTGAATTCTGCTTTATTGGTGGTCCGAAGACCTGCTATGCAATTATCTCTATGTTGTTGTACTTGCGAATCTTATACACAATTTTGACACTCTCGTAAGATCAAATAGTTTTGTTCTCAATGTTTTGTCAACATAGATATCAATCAAAACCAATATTCGTGGGTGATTCAATATAATGACGATAGATAATTAGTGGTGAAATTTTAATTGACCTGCTTTTGGAGGGAACCAAAAGTGAAATCTCATCGATCTTTTAGGCAACCTATTAGCTTTTTGTATGTACCCTTTGGACTTATGTCCGAGGTGATTTTCCTATTCGGTCAACATCCTTGCTCACTTTTCCATTGTGTTGAGTTCTCGGTTGGCCGGAATCCTTAGTACACACTATCCAACATTATAATCATAACTTGTACTTCCTCTGTTGTAAAATGTTTGTCCACTTTAATTTTCATACATATTAAAAAATATAATCATTACATTTTCTATTACTAAACTGTCCTTCATAAAGTGTTTTGATATTATAAATTTGTATTGAAATATTTTCATAAGGGTAATAGTTGAAAAAAAACACTTGATATTATAACTGGACAAACATTTTAAAACTATATTTTAATTTTCGTGGGTGACAAACATTATCGACCAAAAGGAATACGGGAGGAGTATTCAATTGAGATTTCATAGATTTTTTTTTTTGATTTCAAAAGCAGAGTGGTATTCAATTAGGAGTTTATAAAGTCCTTTAAAATTTTGGTGTATTCAGTTAAGAGTTTATAAAATCCGTTAAAATCTTGGTGTATTCAATTCAGATTATTTCAAATCTTTTAAAATCTTGTAATATTGGAAATTCTTTGGACTTTTTAAAGTCATTGATTTTGTTGGATTTTAAAGCTTAAGTATGATAAAAAATCATTTACAAATCTCTTGGTAGGAGAGGAGATTCGATAAACTCCATCTATAAAAAAAAACTCTCAAATTCTCGATAGGCAAACAATATAATTTTTTTATATCGGTATTCATATACTGAATAAAATCGTTTGATGTTTATATATCACCATGAATAAAATAATATGACTTTTTTTTTCAGATTTATATAAAATAATATGAATTTTATTTCCAATTTCTTTTTTCTATATTTTTTTTTTATACGTCACTTATTTACATATGATAGAAAAATGATAATTTATAATGCTAACTATTATTGTTTGGAAGATAATAAAAAGTTTATAATGCTAATTATAAAATAATCGGTAAGATGATTCAGAATCATGATTAAAATCTCTTCCATTGACAATGAAGTTGTCGTAGAAGTTTTTGAATCAATGTTATTTAATAATAATTATTTAAATTGAAATTCACAGATCTCTTGACACAAAGATTAAAAAGAATCCGTCAAACTCTATATGAAATTAAAAATAATCCGCCAAACTCTATATGAAATTAAAAGGAATCTGTCACACTCTATATGTAATTAGAGAGAATCCGTCAAACTTTATATAGAACTAAAATTCTAGGGTGACTTATATATAGGGTCTTAAAGACAAAGATTCTTCTCTATAGAGTATGGTCCAGAGATTCCTTCTTATGAGAGACCTCTGTTTTGACAATTGTCTTTCCTATCCTTACTAACACTAAAAGACAAAAAAGTGTGATGTCACTGTTTCTCTCTCCACTACCTACCACTACCCCTACCTCCGACCACCTACCACCGACCTATGACCACCGACCTATGACCACCGACCTCCGACCTCCGATCTCCGACCACCGACCTCCGACCACCAGTCACCGGTCACCGGAAAAAACATAGAGTACTCCAAGAATTTGCTGAGTACTCTGTGAATTTGCTGAGTAATCCAAGAATTTGCTGAGTACTCTGTGAATTTGCTGAGTACGCCGAGAATTTGCTGAGAACTCCGAGAATTAAACGAATTAAGCGAATACTCTAACGAATTAAACGAATACTCTATAAAATAGTCGGAGTACTCTATGAAATAGTTGGAGTACTCTATGAAATAGTCAGAGTACTCTATGAAATAGTCGGAGTATTCTATGAAATAGTAGGAATACTCTTTGAAATTAAAGTAATACTCTATAAAATCATTGTGTATTTAATACCATTTCATTCAAAGTTCTATAAACAATTTACAATAGATAAATAAAAAAAACCTAAACTAAATACAAAGTTGACCAGATCTGGTCAACAAAAGTGATAAAAAAAAGGAGAACGAAGCTTTTCTTTTCGCCGGAACACAGATCTGGAAGGTAATCATCACGCTGAAGCTCGCCGATCTTGGTTCGTCGCCTTTAGTGGAGTTGCGCCTGATTTTTCAGCATCTCGAACACAGGTCCAACAATGGTCACGCCACCACTTGTAACACCACCGAGATCTTTTCTGCACCTCAGTTCGAAGATTCCGGTGTTGTTCAAATCTCTCCAGCAGCGCCGAATGCTCCCCTTCGGTTCGTGAATGGCGGATCTCCGTGAGCTCCAGCAATGCTCCGACGAAAAGTTTGAGCAAAAGACCAGCAAAGTGAAGACAGGTCCTGTGCGTGAGAGCCTCGAAGAAGGTCTGTGGTGGTGCAGCATCTCGAACTTCGTCCAGTGGTGGTGGTGCTCGAATCTCGAAGTGCTCAGATAGGATAAAGAGAAGGGAACCAGATCGAGCCTAAGGAAACACCATGGATGAGTGCTCGAGCTCCATTCACCTTCTTCTTCGTGTGTGAGTTGTCCACTCCGTTCAAAACGCGATCAGATCTACTCGTCTAGCTGTCGACGGACCTTTCATTGCCGACCTCGAGCTTCGATCCTTCTTCGTGGTGTGAGTTTGTCCTCCTCGAACTTCCATTGACGAGGTGGTAGTGCTCGGTTTAAATAGAAACCCAAGTGGTGGTAAAGGTGTTATGGTGGTGGTGTTATGGTTATGGTGGTGGTGGTGGTGGTGTTATGGATGTGTTGTTAGGGTGGTGGTGGTGGCGGTTTGGGGAGGCTATGCTCTAGCTCACGTCTGGAGGGGGAAATGGGGAGAAGAGATAGGTGAGAGAAAGTAGATCTGAAAAATATAATGTTATGGTTTCTAAATTAGTATATATAGATGAAAAAAATATAAAGAGGGTATAATTGTAATTGGGATATTAGGTCTCATGTGTTAAAATCTTATTGAGGTCTTTAATAAGAAGAGAAGGAAAGTTGGGTTGGGATTTAGAAGAGCGGGTGTGTTCAAGACCCTAAGTGGCATTTTCTCAAAAATCTATAAATTTTTTAAGTCTAAAAAAATCCAATAGACTCCTAGTTGAATACACCCTTACCCCCTAAATATACATGAGTGTTGTAATATAAGTGACAAAATAATAATATTGGATAGGGTGATTTATAATATAAGGCCCCATGACTTGTGACTTTACAAATTAAAGCCCACTACTAATTACCTAGTTGAAAGCTAACTAAAGAAGAGAAAAAGCCCAAAAACCCCTTATACCCCCTTCTTATTCACGATATCATCTACCCAAAGCAAAAACCCAATGAGGGTTTTTATTTTCAAATTCCTCCCCTCTCTCTATTCCTCCCCCCCTCTCTCTCTCTGTGCTTCTACTGTGCACAAGAAACAAACGCCCCCCCTCCCCCTCCCTCTTCACCTACTCACTTCCCCACCATTACCGCCCTAACCCACCCTCTTCCCCTACCTATCTTCTCAACAAACCACCACCAGCTAGACCTTGCTGCAAAACCGCACAAGAAACAAACGCCGCCCACCACGCCGCTGCAGCACAAGAACCGCGAAGGCACCACCAGCGACAACAGGGACGAGAACCACCACCAGCAACGAGATCCATTAAAGAACCTCACGAAGCTGCTGCAGATCTGGATTAGCGGTGCTGCTGCAGAGGTCTCCGACGCCAGCGCCATCACTGCTGCACCAAGCCTTCCACCCCAACCGCTCTTCTCGCGCAGGAAAGCAGCCACACACCACCACTCTGCATCGCCCTGCACCGCCTTCCACCCCAAGCTGCTGCAGATGGATCTGGTGAAGTACAACACCACCAACATCTCCTCCGCTGCTCAGATCCACCGCCACCACGCTTCACCCACCGTGGCCCTTCAGATCTACCCCACCATCCCTCCAGCGCTGCAAATCAGCCTCTCCATTTTAGATGGCTTAAGATCTCGGTTTTTTTAATTGCCTTAGCATGGTCGAGCATGGTCCAGCCACAGCATGGTCCAGCACTAGCAGGGTCCAGCCCCCATCATGGGCCAGCCCCAGCATGGTCTAGCCCCATCATGGTCCAACCCATTTCAGTCAAGGTTTTTTTTTTTAAAAAAAAGCTTAAAATTTTTCTCCAGCCCATTTAATTGTTACTTTTTTTTTAGTGTCCAGCCTATTTGTTGTGAGTTAGTATTTTTTTTTATTTGCAAGTAAAAAGTTGGGTCCAGACCTTCATCATTTTATTTTCACTTATATTTGTCCTTGGGTATTAGGGTATACTAGGCTATAGACCCTAAGGTTTGGGATAACTCATTTCCCGAAAGTTTGACATTGGACCGAAATGGAATGGATAAAACCCGAGTTTGGGTACAGCCCTTTGGATACAATTGGACACATATAGACATAGGATGGAAAAATTCGTAATATAAAAAATCTTTGTGCGATAATATAAAAAATTATTTAAAAAACTTAAAACACAATATAGGTCGGGATTCATCAGACTAATGAAAATAAACAAAAAAAATTAAAAAAACGAATTTCTAGAAATTGAAAATAGGCCAAAGTATTTTTTAACTGGCCTTAAAAATTAAGTTGGAAGGAATTTAGAGTCCAATTTGTAGTTTCCTTTGGATAATCAGCCTCCCAAATTCCCCTTTCTAAAGAGGAAATTACAAATTGAATCCCAATTTTTTCAAAACTTATTTTTTAAGTCCTACTTAGTTAGATCTTCTTATTAAGTCCTTAGTTGGTCTTTTAGTTACTCAACATTACCTTTTTACCCCTAAGGATAGTTACCTTTGTCATGGGTACGCGTACAACGGGGTTAACTGGGTACAGACCCATTTTACGCTCCACTTGTTTTCATTCAGATGTGTATTTTTTTTTTAAATTTTGTTTTAGTGTATTAAATTTTATTAAGTCCTTCAATGGATTGTCCAGGTAAAAGTCTATATGGGTACAGACCCATCTCGTCGAACAACAACTAGATGGGTACGTGTACAATATGAAATACGGTCTAATGGGAACGTGCACATTGCGACATATAGTGTAACAGGTACGTGCACAGAAGCAATAGCAAATCATTAAGTCCTTCAAGAAATACAGTCTCATGGGAACGTGCACATTTCCCCGATCTGAACTGGCGCTATTGAGCGGCTTTACTGCTGCGTGAGCGCCGAACTGGTTGATGTGGGGTTGTACACATGTGGTGGAGATGCAGGAGGCGCGGTGGTGGAGAGGTCAAGGGGTTGTACCCATTACATCTGAAAGATGGAGAATAGACCAAGACGGGCTCTACCCATGACCCATTCTGAAGATCTGTGGACAACATACCTCGATGGGGCTGTACACATGCCCCTGTTTGAACAAAAACGAAATAGAAATATCTTCACCCTGAAAGGAGATGGTGGTGATTGTGGTCAAGGGGCTGTGCCCAGTTCGGCATGAAGGGCATCAGTGGTGGCGGATCTGAAACTCACCCACCCGGGTCTGTACCCACTTGCGAGTGTGAAAGGTTAGTGGTGTTGGAGATCTGTTTCCTGTGCAGACGGACAACGGTAGTGATGGTAGTCAAGGGGCTATTTCGGCACGAAAGGCAGCAGTGGTGGCGGATCTGAGACTCACCCACCCGGGTCTGTACCCATCTGCAGTTTGAATCTGGTCCAGATCGATGGCCATGAAGAGATGGTGTTGATGACAGTGGATCTGTTGGTGGTGCAGTAGTTGTGCTGGCGAGATTAATAGCAACGTCGGTGGTCCAATGATGGTGCAGCAGCGTTGGTTTCTCGAACGTCATGGTGGTGGATCTGGTGGCGATGGCTTCTCGAAAGTCAGTAGTGACAGCAGGGAAAGAGGTGCGGTTTTACAGAGGAGTGGTGGTGAGGCTTTACAGAGACAGCAGGAGAGGGTTGGTGGTGTGGTGGTGTTTACGGTGATGTTTAGAGAGACGTGAGGAGAGAGAAGAGAGTGAGGGAGAGGAGAGAGAACAGAGAGAATAGAGAGAAGAGGAGGAGGGCTGGTGGGATTCGAAACAATAATAGGGTTTGTGTTTTGGATTTGGATTTTTATGGTAATAGAAGCTGGTGTGGAGGGTATATTAGGGTTTTTGGGCTCCTCTAACTAACTAGTTAAGAGGAGGACTTTTATTATAAACCCATATGTTGTTTGGGCCTATATTTATAATTGCCCCCTTTCTAAATTCATTGCCATACCCTCTATTTCTATCAGTAATTAGCTCGCAAGCAAAGAAACGGTATTCTATTCACATGGCTCTCTCGCTCCGCCGGCTAACTAGCTCATTGTTCCTCCGTCCTCCGTTATCTTCTCATAACTTCCGATCAGACGCTGCCCTGAAAGCACTATCCGAAGCTTCCGAAGCTAAAACCCCAAATCTCGTCCTCTATAATTACCCCTCATTCTCCGGCGCCTTCTCTGCCCTTTTCGCTCACCTTTACCACTCTCATCTTAATCTTCCCTGCCTCATTTTGCCTTTCTCGTCTGTTGTACCTTTCAGGTATATTCATACACATTTATGTTGTTTACTGTATCTATGTAAGTGTGATTGTCAGTTTGTTTAAGTGCGTGTCTATGTATTAGCTTCAATTATGAAAATGTGTAAACTACACAAGGTGCATTCTGTTTGATCTGTTAAGCATATAGTTTGTTAATTCTTTTTAATCATATGAGGGCTAAGATGTGCATAGAAATCCAATGGATTTAGTGTAGAATGTTGTTATCAGATTATTTTGATATTACAATACTAGGTAATTTGCAACATTGGTTTCTGTCTATCTAAAATAGCAAATTATACCCTGATTCAAATGTCAAATATACCCCTGCATTATGAGCTAAAGTTGCTAAAACTGCTACTCAAAAGCTCTCGATGTGTAACAATGTAAAGGTATATTTATTTTAAGTAATCCAAGTTAAAAGGTTCTAACAAAAATAAGCAATGTGTATGCATATTTGCCTCTTTAAAAGGCCTATCAAAGTTAAAAAAAGGTCTACAATTGTGTGCTTATACATATTATCTTAAGGATTCTCATTGGAATAGGGTTGATGATTCGTGCATCAAGGGACTTGAGAAATGCTACCTCTTTGGCTTTCTCGGACCTAATGGTTTTGCATTAGAGCTATCAAAGAAATTAAAATGCAAGTAAGTTTGTAAAAGCTTTTGATTCGTGGTGCTAATATATCTTCACACATGTATTGTTTTATTGCTGATTGAACTAGGGTAATAGCATTTGATCATCGTCAAGAAATACCTCTAAAGAACAACTTTGATGAGAATCTTGAGTTTCATGTAAATCTCGATAAAAGCACATGTATTGCTGTATATGAATACTTCTCTACTAAACTTGCACAAAGTGAACATAATGTAAGTACATACATACTCTTCCAGAATCTCTCTGGAATTTAAATTTAGTCCCCTAAACATGTGTAATTTTTTTTATTTTTATAGGGGGATAAAAATGACTTGTTAAACCCTATAGACCAAGATAGAGTGGAAAGGCTGTTTAAATTCATTGAAGATGGAGATCTTCGAAGATTTGCTCTACCTGGAACTAAGGCATTTCATATGGGGATCAAGAAATGGCACTCAAAATTGAACTGTATCACTAATGCGCGCATGTTTGAACAGGTAATCTTTTGACGCAAAAAAGTAGACTAGAAAAGAAAAAGAGTATATCTGATCTGGCTCTTTAATTTATGATTAGTTTATCAAATCATCATTGTGTACTTTAAAACAGTTAATGTGGATGAGAGCAGAAGATATAATTAGGATGGGAGATAATTATATTTCTTCCCGCCAAAATGATGCAAATAAAATACTGGATAAGGCCTTCAAACTTCAACTGGGGCGAGGAATTTACGGAGAGTGTCTGGTAACGTAAACAATTTTATCAATTTTTTCATCAAAATGTATCTTTTATGACAATATTTTTTTTAGCCTAAATTACCCTCTTAACAATTTCTTTTCTACTTTTAGTGTGTCAAAAGTGAGGGAAAGTCACATTTAAGTAATGAAATAGGTGAGGAACTCTGTCAAAAAAGCATCGAAGCTGGATTAAGGTAGATTATTTTTATTTATTCTTCTCTTTTTTATGCTCGGGTAAATTGGTTTATAAC
Organism: Nemophila menziesii; assembly: GCA_029959085.1. Lineage (NCBI taxonomy): Eukaryota > Viridiplantae > Streptophyta > Magnoliopsida > Boraginales > Hydrophyllaceae > Nemophila > Nemophila menziesii. The sequence goes on along the minus strand of JARWIR010000007.1, from coordinate 40,735,231 downwards.
ATGTCATCATGTATATATATATATCCTTGTTTGACACAGGCCTATAGGGGCTGTTATTTACATGCAACGAAGGAACCTTAAAATGTGTCTGAGGAGTACAGATAGTAAAACTGATGTCTCAGTAATTGCAAAGGTGTGTATAATACTATAATAATATACAATATTCATCTTTTCGCTAGTACTTGTTTTGGAAAAAATGAGATTTGTCTATTATTAGTGTATTGATTGGACAAATATACAGGCCTATGGTGGAGGTGGTACTTCTAGTTCCAGCTCGTTCATTATTCGTATGGATGAATATAATCAATGGCGCTCTATTTACTCATAATGAGCTCATTTAAGGCTAATAATTCTTGTTTTTTCATTATAAAAGCTACTTTTGCGTAATACAAACTCTTGTAATATGTAGAAACTAGAAAGTATAAACTCTATTTACAAGTCAATATAACGAAACTATAAGAACTAAAATCCAGTGCTTTTGAGACTTCCATGACTCTTTTATGTTGTAATACTCTAGATTATGATAAACAAGTAAATAAGTTTTCCATTGAGGCCCCCACCTAGTTAATTTATAGGACACCCAGCAACTTGTATACCTTTAGCTGTAGGACACGTGGCGAGCTCACAATGTTCGCCATTGGTACCCCACCAAGTCACTCCTTTATCCTCCATACCCAACGTGAAATACAACATCACAGCCATAAAAGCTACCCCAGCATCTAAAGCTGCTGATAAAATATAATTATACCTTTGCCACCATGTTTTTCTATAACGAAACACGAAAAAATTAAAAATTGTGCCTACGAGAATCCATGAATTGTAATTAACTGAAGTAGCTGGTGGCATAGAAGCTGTGGCACCGAGAAGAACGGGTAGGTTAATTAGGGGAATCCATGATTGTTTTGGATATAATTTATGGAAAATCCAAACTATAATGGGTCCTATTGCTCCTCCAAAGAAGAACCAGTTCATTGCACTGTAGTTTCCAAGTGAACCGAAGATTCGTTTGGGTCCCACTAAACCCCATATTACTGATGCATCGAAGAAGACTCGATCTCCTGGACATGTCCATGGACTATCGGGTGGGAGAAGTTCATCTTGGCATATATTTTCTACGGAGTTTAGTAGCCAAAATGCTACTGAAATGTTGATTGTTCCTGCTATCATTGTTCCTATGAACTGGAAATAAAAATACCCATGATGTTAAAATATATTTGAAGTTATAGTGGAGAGAAGAGAATATGGATTTTTACCTGAACTATAAACATGGATCTTGGAGGGATCTTCATGTAGTGACCCAATTTAAAATCAGCGAGGAAGGAAATAGCTTGTGACATGCTCATATAACCATAGGTTTTGAAGCATACATTTGCTATTGGTCTGCCTGGATATATAATACCCATCACATACTCTGTAATAATGTTCAATCCTGGTGTCTACAGTTAAAAGGAAAAAGAGGAAAAACATTAAATCATGGAATAACTTTTACAAAATTCATTAAGTTTTACCTGGTTAGTATAGGGGGAGTTAAATTTACCTGATTAGTTGTGGCAGTGATTATACTAATTGGAAGTGTGAAGGTCAAAGCCATAAGACTAGCAAAGAGTAGGCCCCACCATGGCATCTGAACTTCATCGTTGAGAAAGATGCAGAGAGCTAACGAGACTGCTATGGTCGCTCCAAGCAATAGATGAAACCACCATGCAGGGATATCATCGTATGTTCGCATCAATCTCGTGTGTATATCATCCTTTTCTTTGTACGAAGCACGAAATCTATTATAAATCTCCCTATAGATAACACAAGTATAAAACAAATATTAGTAAATGTTAGTGTATATATGGAAATAGGAGATATCATAATTTAGAAATATTACCTTCCATAGAAGAAACCCACGTGTGTGAGAGTTGATGCAATAGTAGCAAAGCCGAAACCATAAGTAAGAGCGAAAAACATGCTCAAATTAATCCGTCCTTGCTCTTCGTATTTCACCATATCAATCTCAAATTTTTCGTTCACAATCGCTGTAATGTTGTATTTTTGACCATGGGCTGTAAACAAGTGTGAAGAGAATATAGGGAATTTACTAGCCCCATACAAGTCAAGTCCCCAATATGCTACGGGAATTGCTACATACATTAGCAATAAATACCCCATGAAAACATTGACTATGGCAAAGAAAGGGGTTACGAGAGGGCTGAGCAAGAAAGATGCTATGGCTGACCAATCTAGTGAAAATGCTCCAAGTCCGAGTCCTCTCATTCCTGATCCGATTTGCTGGGCCGTGACTGATTTTGGGAATACCCAGCAAACCCATGAGATGCTTGTAAGTGTCGTAAAAAGGTACCCGGGGAAAAAGTACCAAGAAAAGCTACAAACTAATGCTATTACGAAAAACTTTGCTCTTGACATGCGGTTCTCATCTTTTTCATGCAATGCCCTGGAGATAAGAAACAAAAAATTATAAACTAGAGTTCATAAGTTTTTTGAGCAAAAAAAAGAGTTCATAAGTTTTTTGAGCAAAAAAAAGAGTTCATAAGTTTTTATAAATCACCACTAATTAATCATGATTAGGGATATGAAAATTGGTGACGAGAAGAATATAGATTCATGAGGTTTATGGTAAGAGTACAATTTGATCAGCTTTAATTATCTCAGGTATATCGGGTGAACGGGTCTCTCATAGAGTGGATTTTAAACGAGTTACGTTGCAGAAGATGATTAAAGTCTGTTTAGGATTGTTTTTTGAAATAATCGTTTAAAGTAATTTTAGACTAATAAGTATATTTTACGGGTCAATGACCCAAAAAATCAAAATAATATTATACTTGCCCCAAAGAATCATCCATTAACTTACTATTATAAGATTACATGTTTACCCGTCAAGGACGATTCCCGTCAAGGACGATTCCCGTCAAGGACGATTCCCATCAAGGACGATTCCCGTCAAGGACGATTCCCGTCAAGGACGATTCCCATCAAGGACAAAATTTAGTTAATGATGTTATTGGGAAGAAATTTTGTCATTGATGTTATTGGGCTGAAAATAATATTATTTTGATTTTTTGGGTCATTTTCCCATATTTTATATCTTTAAAATTATAAAAACACTAGATAAATGATTTGAGATATTAAAATATTTTTTATATTTTTTATAAATATTTTAATTTTAATTAAAAAATACTTTTAACTAGACCGTCTCAAGAGTTATGGAGGCCCTAAACGAAGCAAAATATGGTACCCCTTAAGTTCAATTCATTTTAATTGATTATCAAAATAAGTGAAGAACCATTAAATAGAATTTCACTAACTAAAATTACATAAGTATATACCCTTCGTTTTGAAACAAGTTACTAAAAACTATCTTAATTAATTAGATAGTTTTACAAGCATTTGCTTGCACATAGTCAACTCAAAAGATCTACCAACTTTATTCATGAGTTTCTTTACTAAACCTTTATATTATTCACTAACTTTACATAAAATATATTGTTGATAGTGGAACAAGAATCAACTTGTTCATTATTGTCATCTATATAAAATTAAAAAAAAATTCAGATATAAAACATTCAAGTTCATGAAAAGTTCAAATATGAAGGATACAACTTTATTAAAATTATATTTTTAGGATGGAAATTTTTTCATCAAAAGCATATTTAATTAATCTGATGAGGGAATAGGTATCAACCATCATATGTGTTTTATAAGAATAACAAATCAATAAAAGGCCATATAAGTGAACACATATGCTACACTAATTTATCATGGTTCAATATGAACACACACACAAAAAAAAAAATCAATCAATCATAAGAATACATTAATATTGGTCATTGAATTAGAATCTAATTTAAATCACTGAAAAGTGTTTTTGATTTGTAATTCGAATAATTATTTGAAATAAAAGACTATATCACATTTGATCATAATTGATAAGGTAAAACAAATCGATTTTAATTTTTTCCACAAAAAACTAACTAAATCACCGTTCAAAAAAAACTTTAATTCAGTAACAAAAAGATAATGTACCCATATTTTACAATTTTATCAGTAACAAAAAAAATGTACCCATATGTAACTTTTCTTATTTTAATGAGAGTTTTGTAAATACGATGCTCCTTCGAGTTGAGGCCCTAGGGCAATGGCCTAATTGGCCTACTTAAGCCGGCCCTGAACTTAAGGTGGGTTTTATGGTTGTTCAAACGTCGAGTCAATTTTAAATGTGGTGATGAAATTATTAAAAGATGTTATTAAGTATTATTTTGACAAAAAAAGATTATAATACTTATTATTATTAATGAATCTGTCTAATCTGTAACAACCATTTCAATTAGCAATCCTCATTTTCCTCCATATGAGTCTGAACTCGCAAGTTGACTTCTGACTTATCAGAGTTGACCCATTAAATCGACTGTACGAGTCAAGCATAATGTGCTAGCTACTTGCAAGTTGGTCTTTTTTTTTTGGGGCTTGCAAGTTATTGATGAGCTGTTAGAAAGGTTGAAACAATGCACGTGAACCCTAAGTAACGATTGCAAAATTATGTCACTATTTTAGTAATTCATTGCAATAGTAAATTAGTATATTACGAAGCACTAAGAATTCCGTCCAAGCTTGGCCATGATGTGTTCGAGTCTTGGAAACATTAGAAGTTAATACTTTATAATCGATTTGATTTATATATCTAAGCTAATTCAGTTAAAATTCCTAGGTTCCAATTAAATTAGAGTTGCATTAGATCATGTTTTACTTATTCACCTTTTTTTTAAGGTATAATTGGTTTTTCTTTAATAGAGTAACATTTTCTAGGTTCAAAGTATTAGCCGATAAAATGTTGCCGTTTTTTGAAAAACAACAACAAAAAAACCATTTTTTCGTTTTTGTCCTAACTCAAAATTGCACTATGAGTAGCTTCTGCCAAACTCTAGCCGCCGCAATAACAACTTCTCTAGCTGGAAAACTATGGGCAGAAGTAGCAAAATTAGGCTGGGACCACTAAGATTATATCTTACTATAGTCTAAACCGAAGGTTTTTTTAGGACAATTCCTAATTCTAAGATAAGAACTTTTAACTACTAATGCGTTTTATAATATCTATCTACTAGATTCCTGATTATCATAATATTCTCTCATTTTCTTATATGATTACTAAAAAACATAAAAGAGATAATGATGCTTTTGGGAAAAAAAAGTATTTTAATATCGTGAATAATTATTTTGAAACAAATATAATCAATAAATGGACCAATATTATGAAGCAGAAGTAGTACTTTTTATTTTTCTCCAACCTTATTTATAGCATGAGTTAAAGAATTTTCTTTAAAATACTTACCGAAAAAGTGAAACCTGAACAAGAGTACTTGGCCACCACATGTGTGCCGGCTCTACCACGTATTTCCTCATTAGCCCGGCCCATCCATATCCCAAAACCTGTGAAATTCAATACTTTAACAATTAACCATAGCTAAAATTACAAGCACGCTGCACCCATAACCATATAAAGAAGATACCACTTGGTCTCCTCAATCATTTGAATGGGCATTAATTAGTTTTAATACTCGTACAAATAAGAATTAAGATAAATAAATTTATGAAGTGAAACGGAAAAGTGTACCTGTGTGGTAATAATAAGCAACCAACCAGCCAAGAAAGATATATTTCTTTTATAAAAAGCTTTAATAATATCAACAATAGCAACAGCATAAGCTGAACCATTCCCAAATGCACTTCCAGCATTAGCAAATATAGATATAAGAACATGTTCCTTCATGTTAAACGGGCCTGGATTTAAAGAAAACAATCTTGGCCCGAAACCAGGTATCTTAAACTTAGTCATTGGCAACACAGAAGCCAAGAAATGACCTATGGGAAGAGTTGCAACTTGAACTGTGATTTGTGTTATGATAAGGGGTTCGGTTCTGTATGAGAAGAATTGGTTGAGAAAAGATAGTAGAACACATGAAACCAAGCCCAGGAACCACATTCGAAAGGTCCATACGGGTAGGGTTGGGTCGTCCGTGTTGGTCACGGTCAGCCGTACTTCTTCCACCGGAGATTCGTCGTCTTCATCATATTCATTTGGCTGATGGTGGTTGTTGATGGTGGTGGTGGGATAAGGTTGCTCCATGTCTAAAGTTCCCATGTTGAAGAACTTGGACAATAAGTGTAATAAGAATTGGTTTACAAAACCTTCTAGTCTTGGTGTTCTATATATATAATGCATTTGCAATTTGTTTTTGTATATGGGCCCTATAGTGGAGTAGAATATTGACTAACGAGTGGGAGGGTGAAAGTGGATCTATTAAATAACTTTTATATATGCAACTATGATGATTTAATCCAATCATTAGTCGATTTCAGTTGAGCTTGCCTGTGAAACCATGTGAGAGAATTAAAGTTATCTAGAGTAAGCCATACTTATGGGAAAATGAAGATTTATTGACATAAGATCGATTTAAATATTAGAATTCCAGAATGGTATCTTTTATCTTTTTTGAAGATTAATTTTTGTAGAAGTTACTCAATAATAATAAATACATGATTAGTCTAAAAGATCCACCCAAAAAAATTATTGTTTAATAAGGTGTATACCAATTGCACACTTGTCATCTATTAACTTATTAGAAAAACACACTCGACCGACTCGTTAAAGAATATGTAATTTATTGGACAAAATCGTAACTTATAACTTACTAATAACTGGACTTTTCTGTAAAAAAAAAGAAATTGAACTTGTTAATGTGGAAAAACATGTTTTTAAACTTTTTAAACAATTAAATTTATATATATATATATATTGATACGTGGATAATTCTGGTCGATTTACACGCATCACGACTTATCTCACGAAAAATATGCACGCTACCTAATATATATCCGCGGGTAATCAGAACTAGGTTACCTATGTTCTGGGTAAAGATTCGAACCATGTATCTTTTACTTTACACTCTATGAAAGTTGAAGAAATAGCAAAAACTCTAAAATCTAATATTGAATGGTTTAATATGTAAATCATAACTATTAAAATATCAAAACATAGGTATATGTCATTAAATGATTTAAAAGTAATATTAGACCCTTGTTATAGGATGGAATAATTTTCCTAATTTTTTCATTTTTCTAAAAAAAGAATTAAAGTTTTTTTAAATTTTTGAAAATGTTTTTAAGATAATACCATAAATGTGTTTTAGCTATTAATTAAATATATCTCATTCAAAAAGTTATTTGTTAAAAACATCCCCTAATAAAATTATTTATTAATAACATTTCTTGACAAAAATACGCTTATATAATATTTTTAATTAATCTATTATTAATCATTTCAATTTAACCACCCTATTACAACTTCCCACCACCACCACCACTGTCGTCGCCACCACCACTACCCCACAACCACCACCCCATCACCACATCCACTATCACCATAACCACCACCATTACACCACAACCACCACCACTATCTACTACTAATTCTATCACACACCTATGTCTGAGAATTTTTTTTAAATCGTCATAACTCATTCTAAAAAATCAAATAAATAAATAAACTACAGTTTTGGACCAGACAAATTAGTATTTACGTTTATCATTTATTTTTTTAAATTATTTTTCGCAGACATGAAATTCATTGTTTCGAACAGAGAATTTCATGTTTGCAAAAAAAAAAATTAAAAAAACCATAAACGTAAATATTAGTTTGCTTTGTCCAAAATATGTAAAAAATAAAATTTGACTTTTTTAGAATTAGTTAGGACGATTTAAAAATATATCTCGGGCGCGTGCGTGTGATGAAATTAGTAGTAAGTGGTGGTGGTTGTGGTTATGGTTGTCGTTGTGGTGGTGATGACTGTAGCGTTGGTTAAAATACATGATGGTGGTGGTGATGGTGATGGTGGAAGTGGTGGAGGTGGCGGTGGTAATAGTGGTAGAAGTGCCCTATTGTTTGTTTAATATTAAAAACTAAAAAATTGTATCAAAAATAAATTAATATATTTAATAATAAAAATAGTATAGGTATAAAAAGATAAAGGGGTGTTTTTTATAAGAATATATTTTATTAAGTATTTTTCTTATAAATAAATTATCGAATGTTTTTTTTAATTAGATATTTTTAACAAAATGTGTTTTCTATAAAGATATTTGAAGTGATTTTAGATTTTGAAAATGTGTTTTCAATATTTTTGATAAAATATAAATTGTTATTTTAAGATATTTTTTTCTATAGAAAATAATTTTGATTCTAAAATAAATCATTTTAAACCCACCCTAACACTCAGGTTCAGTACAGAATTTAGAAAAACATTATTAACCGTATCCGCAGTTACACTACTTTATAAGTGACTATTGGTTTGAGACGTCGGGTTATTTTAGTAAATATTTTGTGTATGTTAAGGTAGTATTTATAATTTTTAAATATAAACCGGTCAAATAAGTCCAAAATAATAATGCTGACTATTTTAGAGGAAATTAGTTTAAAGAGCCCAAATATTAAAATAAATTGGTGACAAAGTCTCAACAAAAAAAACATTCTAAAAGACTTAATTTTGTTTTTCTGGTTAGCTTTTTTACTATTTCACCCTTATTTAGTTGTGTCGTTGGTACAGACCAATATTTTATTGTTTTGGCACAGACCAATATTTTATTGTTTTGGTACATATCAATTTTTTCAGTTTGGTAAGTATCAACTTCTATCATGTTCGTTTTACGATTTATTATACAATTAATTTTTTTATAATTGCATGGTCGGTCCTTAATAGAATTTTTGTAAACTTAAATGATTTTTATCAATATCCAAGGTTAATGACCGTACTTATTTAAATATCCAATCGGTAGGTGGTGGTCCCTTGTGTGTTCTAAAATAAAATGCAAATAAGGAAAAGAGAACCACAACTGCAAGTGTACAGTTGTCCCAAGTAATATATGTAATAAACAGATTCGTTCTCAGGGACTGATTGGTTGACTCTAATGCTTATCAAATAGTGATTAATTGCACGTGAAAGCAAGTAGATGATTTTAAGAATGTTTGTTTGTTTTTCTAAATCTAAGCCAAATAATTAAAAGACTAAAGTAATGTAAAGATTAAGCTAGACGCGAGAAAATAAAATAGCTAGACGCAAGTATGAAAGGTAGTACTTGAGTAACGCTAGGATTTCACCTAAATCTATTCATTCCATGTATTGTTTAAGGGACGAATGGGTAAATAATAGTGGTCGGGATTCGATATTCTCCTTACCCCCGTCAGGGTGGACTAAGGAGCTATTCTTAGGTGCTACAAACCCCGTCAGGGTGAATATAGTCCACCTTCGAATGACTAAGTTCTAATTACCCAATTGGTCATAGGATTAATTAAGCCTGTCAAGGTCAAATAGTTTCTATCCTAAATTCATTAATTATTTCCGTACCTAGACCCCCCGTCAAGGTGATCCATTCGCCACTAAATGGAATAGCCTAGTTACTAAGTCCTATTACAGATTAGCTACTTCAATAATAGTTTATAAATGCAAATTAATGAAAAATATTAATTACCCAATTCGATTCAAATTACAATAATCCCAAAACCAAAAAAATAGAATGAAATAGATTGGGGTTTAACCCATTAATGCGTTCTTAAGTACTGTATGAATTTAGTTCATAATTGTAGAAACTAAGAAAATAAAAGTAAAAGAATTCATGTTTACAAATTACAGATATAAAAGATAGAACCTAATTAGGAATTGGGATTGACTGTGATTTGGAGAAGATGACTTTCTCCAGCTCTTAGTTTTCTCCTTTTCCTTGCTTCTAACTTTCTATCTGGACACTCTCTTCTAAGGATGATTTAAATTGAAGAATAAAATGAGATATGTTGAATAATGAGGTTTAAAGACCTATTTATAGTGCTAAAATCGAACTAGGGCTTTTACTTAGGTTAATTAGTCAAATATTAAAAAGCCCAAGTCCATAATTTAAGTCCAAATCCTATAACTGTTGTACACCCTTCACTAAAACGGGTGTAACTTGCTCATTTCATCTCTGAATTGATCCATTCAACTTTCTAAATCTTCGTAACTCACTAAGGAATCTAATATCTTCACAAGTCAACTGCTTAATCCTCGTCTAAGTAGCTCAAAATCAGTAATCTTCAGCAGCTTTCTAGATTTGCAATTTCCTAAATCAACTCTACGGAATATTTCTTCACACCTTTGACATCTTTACACGATCTATGACTTTAATCCACGATTTCCCTCCTTGCTAGTATTCCAAACCTATCAACTTTTCACTAAAAATAAACCATATTACATGCAAAAACTTAATAAATCCAAAAATACTAATTTCCAAGGAGTGAAATTGAAATATAGCAAATAATCATTAAAAGTCTACCATATTAGTTCATAATTCACCTAATTTGATGTCTCCTAAGCATATAAATATAGAAAAAAAAGGGAGACATCAGTAGGTGCAAAACCAGGTATCTTAAAATTTAGTCATTGGTAACACAACAACCAAGAAATTACCTATTGGTCGAGTTGCATCTTGGACTGTCAATTGTGTTAGTACGAGAAAAATTGGTTGAAAAAAGATAGTAGAACACATGAAAACAAGCCCAGGAACCACATTCGAAAGGTCCAAACAGGTAGATTTGGGTCGTCTGTGTTGGTCACGGTCAGCCGTTTCTTCCACGGGAAAGTCGTCAACTTCATCATATTCTTTTGGTTCATGGGGGTTGTTGATGGTGGTAGTGGTGGGATAAGGTTGCTCCATGACTAAAGTTCCCATGTTGAAGAACTTGGACAACGTAAGATAAGTGTAATAAGTGGGATTAGCACAAACTGAGTTTACCTCGGGTGGGGTCTAGGGAAAGGATAAGGTAAAAAAGTTGGGTTTAGATTTTGCCAATGGTAAGGATATAGTAAAACTTTACCCTACCTTGGGTTACCCATGTACGAGTTCATCTCGGGTTAAACCCAAGTTTAACCAAGAGTAGTTTATTAACCTTAATTTTTAACATGTAAAGTACACATACTTAAACCAAAAAAACCAATACATGTAAAGTACACAAAATCAAACCTAATTCAAAATGTTTATTAAGCCTTCTATAAAAAAAAACCTATTTGTTTGTTTGTTACACTAAGTAAGTTACTAATCTAATCTTACAAGTGATTAACAAAATATTACAAGTCCTTTCACAAAAATTATTACATACAAGTCTCTTCTCAAAAGATATTGCATGTTTTAATAAAAAAATATCACAAGTCCTCGTATCTTGTTCAGGTTCATGTTGAGATGTTGAGACGTTTCCGCGTTAAGTATTCCCAGATAAAAAGTAACCTACACAATTCCGCACAGTTTCGATTTAGAACTTGTTTATTTTATAGGCCTCAGAAATATTTATTTCCAACATAGGCTAAAAAGGAAATATTTCTTGGTAAATCATCATTGGCCTTGTGTTACACACTTTCATCACCTCGGATTTCATTGGATGATATCTTGGGACTCCTGGAAAACCAACTATACCTCAATTTGTGTTTCAAAAGAGTAGGCAACACCAATGGATACCATGTATAAGTTAAAAAATACAATAATATTGAGGGAGTTTTTACTAGGAATTTGTGTACTTTCTGATTACTATCTATCCAACGGTTTGAGCTAAGGTCAAGTTGAAATACCTAAAAGATAGGTCACAAGGAGGGGAAGAAGTTAGAATAATATAATCTAAGTATAAAGAATATTAAAATAAATAGTATACGTAGAAAATTACAAAACTCGGGCTTGATTTATTCAATATTGTCCTTGAAATTTTGTAACGAGATAGGCAATGAGTCACGTAACCAATTTTGAGTACACACAAGGGACTCAACGGTGTTTGGGTGCAAAGAACTCTGAAAACGATCAAGAATTCTACCCCTAGTACTAAACGAAGATTCAGATGTGACAGTAGATACGAGGATATATAGTATTTTCCGAGCCATCAAATACAAAACCAGAAAGTGTTGCACATTTGACCTGTACCACACTAGAACATCTAAATTTTCTTCCTCGCCTTCAATATCCTCCGAAATATCCTTAGTAAGCTTAGACTTATCGTTGGATGTTTGGGTAGCATCACATAATTGCTTGAATTGTTCTTTAATGAATGTTTGGGGATCAAATGTTGCATAGAAAGGTGTTTCGGGTGCTGGTGTTGATGAATAGGTTCAGTCATTACAGCAACCGGATGTGCTATGGTTGTAAAACCTGTACGCACATAATTCAAACCACCTGAGATTTTTTCAAGTAAGGTTGGGACTTCACAAGATCCATGCATGTGATCTAACAAAAACTTCTAAAAAATTATTTCATTTCTCAGGTAAAAAATAACTGACATAAATAGTATCAGGTTCATATTAGCCTTCAATCCTCAATACTTGTCAAATTTCAGCTTCATTTTCACAATCATGTTATCTAATATCGAACCATCACTCGAACCAAGCATACAAATGCCTCGATACATCATAACGATATCATCAAAGTATAAATTACAAGTGACAAACTGAGTACCAAAGAGCGTAAAGTAGCACCACAGAATAGTTTCAGAAACTTTATCAAATTCTAAGCATTTATCCAATCAACTTTAGTTGGTAGTCCTCGACCCAAATCATCGATATATTTGTGAACATATTGTTTTCTTTGAACATTTCATTAAACATATTCTCGTACTTTTCTGCCTATCAAGCATGAGATAATTAGAATTTTAACTATTTTATACATCAAGACAAACAATGTTATTGGAAGAAGGTTAGTTATAGCAACATAACGTTTAAAGCACTAAAACCGGCTAGGTGGGTATCTACCATATTGAATTACATCACACTCTAACAATAGTATAATCAATTGATTTCAAGTCCGATTTGACAATAAGATTTAAGATATGGCAACAACGTCTTATATGCAAATATTCATGGGCACATATGGAGGGTTTGGGTGCAAGTAAGTGTTCCTTGATTATATAATTTACCACTACGTTATTAGAAATATCGTTATTTGTCGTAATTTTTAAAACTTTGTCAACCCCCTTTTCAAGTAATACAGACTAAATTTTGTTTTCCCACGGTTTTTCCTTTATGATCTTCGATCATGGAGAAGCTTAAAATAGGTTTTCTAGTGACCCAATTCTCATCAATATAATGAGAAGTGACAACCATATAGTTAATATTTTAAATGGAGGTCTATGTATCAGGTGTAAGGTTTTAGTGTTTACCTTTTAAAATAGTTTCCAAAAGACTTTTTTAATGTTGATAAATTTTTGCAATGCCCCGTGCAACAATACAATTAGAGAAAAATTAAATAGTGGTTGCATACGAAAACAGAAATTCCTGAACCCTAACCCCTCTACAACCCTTAAATATATATCATTAAGTATGATCATCTCATTTAGGGTCTCTCTAGCACTATTTTGTGAAAAAACATAAGTTTTTCAACCTACACCCTCATGGGGTGGATGAACAAGATTTGACTCACCAGTTTGGATGATATTAAAGTGGTATTTTGGATGTTTTCAAGAACCCTACCCACTTTACAACCCAAAAAGAAATTTCATCAAGTATGATCATCTCAGCTAGGTCCTCTTTAGCACTATCTTGTGAAAAAACATATGTTTTAGACCTGCACCCTCATGGGGTGGAAATACGAGATTTGACTCACCAGTTTGGATGATATTAAAGGGGTATTATGGATATTTTACATCATTCAAAGAATTCATATGCTTGTTTAAATTATGAGTACCATGGTTTTCAGAACTAACAACGTTTTATTTCTGAAAATAGTTACATATATCATACCTGATATCACTTTTACAGAATGAAAATTGGTCCCAACATTTTGCGGGTGTCTACCCTTTTCTCTTTTTTGTAAAGGCAATTTGGGTATTGTTCTGTGACTGTGAATGGGGAGTGAGTTGAGTACCTTGAGTGTTGTCATCAAAATCTACAATATTTATGGTGGTATTTGTATCCATTAATTAAAATCTGCAATGAAAAGTATAAACCAATGTTAGTTCATGTAAAATAAGAGGACTATAAGAATTTCGGAAGTGTTATAAGGCCTCAAATGAAATCTGTGAGGGTTCTAGGGAATCAAATATCCATGATTTAACTTACATGGAGTAAATTTGTAAGTGTTATATGACTAATATTTGTAAAGCATAATTCACACTATTTTTCGAAACTTGTAGGGACTAAAATGTAAATTTTGCTAATATTTTCAACCAAATTAAGAGCCCGTTTGGAAGTGCTTTTTTGGAGAAGCACTTAAAAGTGCTTTTAGCATTTTAAGAATTTTTTTGACTTTAAAAGGCACTTTTTTTAGAAGCACCAAATAGGTGCTTCTTAAAAAAAGCACTTAAAATAATTTTAGATTTCAAAATTATTTCTAATAATTTTTTAAAATTTTGAATTTAATTCTAAAAGCGTTTTTTTGCTCTAAAATAAGCACTTCCAAACGGGCCCTGGATTCTTTTAAAACAAAAACCCTGATATTTTAATACAAGTTTATCAACAAACCAAAATTGTTAAGCCCTACTCGGGGAAAACGTTATTATTAATAACAAATCCCTTACTTAATTCAACATATTAACACACTAATCTTTTAAACCATTATTCTAGCAATTTTTTAGTCTAATATGGACTAAAATGCAAATTCTTAGACTATTTACAACCAATTGAAGTTACACTTCTATTTTTTACACATAAGCCCTTATCTTTTACCTAAAGTTTATCATAAAGCTATAATTTTTATGGCCAAAGCTTGTAAACTCTTATTATTAGTTACAAGTCCCTTACTTCAATACAACATATTAACAAACTAGTATTTTTAAGCCATAATTCTAAGAAAAATCGAGTCTTATAGGGACTAATATGCAAAATATTAGACTATTGTCAACCAATTCTAACAATTCTAGATTCTTTTAGGGACTATAAGGCAATGTATTACTCTGTTATCAACTAAAGTACCTTATAAATCTATTTTTTTCACAGAACCCCTTATAATTTATACAAGATTATCTTTTTTTCCTGTCAACGTATACAAGAATATCATAAAAATATATTTATATGGACAAATGGCCATAAAGGGTTAATATGCAAAATTATGTTCCTTTTTTCATCCTTATACACAAATAACAAAAACTTCAAAAAAATATCCTATAAGCCAAATCCAATTTCATTAATTGGTTACATGCAAAATACTATTCAACTTTCAACATAAGTTCTATTTTGCCGAAACAAACAGTAGCATAAAATTATTATTTTTAGGGAAAATACGAGATCGTTATGGTTTAAATCCGACTTATTAAACAGTAAAATAACATTTTTTTTATCAAATTTAAACTTACCATGCAAATATAAACAAATAAAAGGGGAAGAAAGTAAAAAAATGCTCAACAATAAAATATAACTGGCGATTTTCTTTATAGATACCAAAATCATAAAATGAAACCCTAAATCAATAACATAATGATGTCTCCATTTATGTGATAGAATAATCTAGTCACAAGACACCGTTTTAGATATATTTAGTGCTTAGTGTGGGATTTTTTTCCCATTTATTCATGCTTTACACTTTCTTGTCTAGTTTTAGGTGTTTTGCTATATTTAGAACTTTTACGCGTAATTTGTGTGTACACCTTGAGATGATGATAAGAAAGAAAGAAACCAAGAAAACCCTTAGTCATGTTGAAAAAGGAAACTTTGAAGACTTTTGGAAAGTAAAAGTTGAGCTGGCGAGATTTGGAAACGTGTAGTATATTCAATTTTGCAGAAAATCGATAAGGAATGTGAAGGAGCCCTTTTATATCAAAAAAGGTATTTGAATTGCGGTCGCGTGGCCACTGAAATCAAATAATTTGGAGATGTAACGGAGGAGTTATGATTTTTTACGAACTCTATGGGCCAACTAGTCCACTAATTTAGGAAACCGAGTTTGAGTTGGATTTGGACTCTAATACTTAGTCCTAATCCCTACTTAATCCCCAGCTTCTCTCTCTCTCTCTCTCTCTCTCTCTCTCTCTCTCTCTCTCTCTCTCTCTCTCTCTCTCTCTCTCTTCTCTCTCTCTCTCTCTCTCTCTCTCTCTCTCTCTCTCTCTCTCTCTCTCTCTCTGTATATATATATATATCATATTTTACCTTAGTAAAATCATCTTTGCTCAGTCCCAAATTATATTACACCTAGAACTCACCAGGAGCAAGTTAGAAAAAAAAGAAGAAGGAGCTAGAAAGCTGTTCATGCCATTTCAACCCTTCTATTTATCAGTTTTTAGCAATTAGTATAGTATTCTTATTATATTTTGTCTTTTGAACATGAATTTGATATTTATAATTGGTAGTTTTAATTTCCACAGCTTAAGGATAGCATATATGGGTATGAACCCTAGATTTGTTTTATGTTTTATTGAATTTGAGATTTACATTTAAATGAACTGTTTGTGACAGCTCTGTATTTTGTGTTTAATTTAATGTTTTTTGTCCTTGCTATACGCAAAGTATATGGTTACCCCATTAGTAGTTGTATTGTCACCCTAGCAGGGGATTTAATTATAGAAAACACCACTTAATCGTCTAGTGTGCGTAGTAATCCTGACAGACTTGCTTATCTTGATAAACAATAGGGTTTAATTTAACCACTGATCATTGTGCAAGGTCCCCTTACCCAAGTCCCCTGGTAGTGTTGAGGTTGCTTCCTAAGCTACCCTGACGGGAGTTACGAGAAATTTAGAATCTCGACTATTTCTTCTATATCACACAATTCTCCCTTAGGCAATAAAAGTAGAACAAGGGTGGTGGTGATTACTTGTTAGTTCTCGAGCTAAACTCTCATAAGTTTTTTCTATAGCATTTTAATTTCTTGTATTTAATTTAAGTCTTAGTTTAATTAAAGTTAATTTCTTAGAGTCTTTAAAAACCAAACAAATATTTTAGTGTCTTGCTTATTATTTTATCAGCTTCTGCTAGTTCACTTAGTATAAAGTTCTTATAAACTTACCTTCGTAGTTTATGAGATCGATATCTGTTTTACATACACATTACTTGCAAACAGTTTGTTCACTTACAGAGAGTTCATCGTAGTTGTCTTAGGTGTGCGTACTTCTTTAGCCTATTTACTTGTTATTTTATCACACCTTTGCCCCTACCACATAATTAGAAATATATTGAATAAAAACCTAACAAACCTGATAGTCATAAATGCTTGACCTTGAGTTGTTAAAAATATGTTGCTTTTTCAATAGAGAGTAGTACTATTAGGTGAGAGATGATAGAATATGACATGATTGGTTGTATTGAGAATATAAATAATAGATTGTAGGGTTAGGATTTTGTAGAGATAGGGGGTTGTATTGGGAATATAAGAGAAGCCAACAAATGAAGCTCATTTTCAGTGAATGTAGTTTATATATATAAAGTAGTTGGGTCAGACCGGGTTGAACCCAATCAAATTTTCTAAAAGAGAGATCTAATGGCATTTAATCAGTTCCACCAAATTTGTAGGGAAAATCGAAGTTAATTTTTGGTTAGGTAAAAAATAACTATTTTATCAAAAAAAAATTGAGACAAACTGGAGTTCACTAGATGGGCTAGTCTTGCTAAGGCATATTTTCAAGATTTGGATTACAAAACTTTTGGGTCTTGGTGTTGTACATAATGCATTTGTTATTAGGAATTATATTTATTAAGGCTTTAGAGCCTTCTAACATCCTAATAAAATTCCATAAAAGCTAGGGCTTTAGAATCCAACTAGAAAGAAAAGAGAAAACAAAATAACCCCCTCCTTTTCATTATAAAAAGCTTATTATTATTTTATTATTTCCATTTTTTTTCTTTCATAAATGCATGAACCTTTCCCCTTTCTCTCTCTCTCTCTCTCTCTCTCTCTCTCTCTCTCTCTCTCTCTCTCTCTCTCTCTCTCTCTCTCTCTCTCTCTCTCTCACACACACACACACACACATATATGTAGCAGAAGCCCATCCATTTTCTTATGCAGCAGAATTCTTTTTCTATCAATTCTCTTCATTTTTATACAACAAAAATTCTACCCCATCAAAACAAAATCGAAAAATACATCTATGGTGGATTTCAAGTTTTTGCAAGTCCAAGAAATGACCTTTTACGGTAAAACTTATCAAATCTTCCATTCTTTACAATTTTTTGGTGTATTTAGTGGATAAGGATTTGTATGTGCGCATGAGTATGGATCTCTATGGGTACGTACCAAAATCGTCCGTATGACATGATATGGATTTGTATGAGTACGTACCCAACTTGTATGTATGGCATGGGTATGGGTCTGTATGGATACGTACCCAAATCATCTGTATGACATGGGTATGGATTTGGATGTGTACGTACACAACTCGTATGTATGGCATGGGTATGGATCGGTATGGGTACATACCCAACTCGTCTGTATGACATGAGTATGAAACTGGAGGGGTACGTACCCAAATCGTCTGTATGGCATGAGTATGGATATGTATGGGGTGCGTACCCAAAGATGTCTATATGGCGTGAGTATGGTCTGTATAGGTACGTACCCAAATCGTATGTATGACATAAGTATGGATCTGTATGGGTATGTATCCAAATTGTTTATATGTCATGGATATGGATCTGAACGGGTATGTACCTAGTAGATATGTATGAGTACCTACCCAATCACTCTTGTAGGTATAAATGTGAATTTTTATAGGTATGGTTTTGATGATTGTACACTTGTGTGGGAAACTGGAACAGCTGGGCATATACTCATCACCGACGTGGAACTTGACATAGACAAAAGACTTTGATTGTACAAAATATATTTAAACAAAAAAATAATATTCAAAACAGTTAATAAAATATATTTGTATCCTATAATTTAGTTATATAAAAATTAATTTTATAACAATTATTAAAATAGACATAGGTATAATATTCATTACCAAATTATACTACTATCATAAATAAACTTATATCTATTAAAATTTAAAAAAAAATTATATCTTATTTCAAATATAAATATGATAATTAGATTTTAAAGCCCATAAAATTTCAACTAGATGTTAAAAATAATGTTTTTAAATGATAGATAGGTCTATATTTGTATTTTTCCTTTGCAATTTGACTTTATTAGCCTATAGAGGCTAGTGGGTTAGAACATTGACTAAAGACTTGAGGGTAAGTAGATCTATTAAATAATTGTGTTCGGATTTAATATCTTTTTATTTATTCAACTATGATTTGAATCAAATCATTCAGTTGATTTCGGTGAAGCAAAATTTCATCATCTTGCATATGAAACCATGTGACAGGATAAAAGCTATCAAGAGTAAAATTAGTAATACGATTAAATAAAATAATATAATATAAAATATTATTTTCTTAGCAATTTTGAAATTTTGAGAAGGTTTTAGGTTGATCTACACATTAAAAATTTATTAAAAAAAATTAATTTTAATTTTTATATACATTTATATTTTTTAATGGAACAAATATTCAGATTCAAGACCATAATAAAAAAAAACATATGAATTCTTAATCTTATAAGTATTTTCTTGTCTTTATGTGTATCAACCTGTCAGCTTGTTAGTCGTTAGTCGATCCCTAGTCTTGTCATCTGTGTTGTGTCTATAGGTATGTCCCTATCTATGATATGTCGTCTAACCATCTTTGCAATGGTTTCCGCCTTGGAATTAAGGTTTTTTGACATATGGCGGAACAAAATCCTTCTGAAATGCTCTACCAGATCCCTATCCTCCTTATACTGGTTGAACAGGTCACCTTGTTGACGGTAGCCTTGATACCCAGAATAACTTCAAGGTTATCAAAGAAAATAAATTTCTTTGTATTCTTGTACAACTCGCAAAGCTAAGTTGCTTCAAGCACCGCCTGTGCTTCTCACTTTAAAGATGGCGAGCATTGAACTGATTTTGTATGAGCAATAGTGACCTCATTGCTCTTGTGCACTTCTACCATCCCTATACTGGTGGGCTCCCACTTTTTTTGAAGAATGCATCACACATGAAAGATACACCGCTCATACTCTACGGTGTTCGCATTCGGCAATCGATCCACTACCGGTCTTAGATTTCTCGGTGGGCTGCCCCAATCTGGTAGGAATTGTTCTATGATTGCTTTAGTCAATAGAATCATCGTAGTTAATCTAGCCTAACCTTCTTATGATAGGCTCGCGTCTTCGTTTTCCATATTTTCCATACCATTAACATCAAATAAGCTCAAACAAGTCGATTTTCAAATATAAATGATAAATAATCTAGCTTACCAAAAGTGGTCAAATCGTCCTCTAACACCATGATTTTGGGTAAACTCGTTTTCTAAATATTTCTTATCATCGTCTCGGGGTATTGTAGCATCCAAGACCTAAGAGTTTTTAACACACATTTAACACACAAAATCTCTAAAAGTAGTAAAATAGCCAAATCTAGACAAGAAATCGTAAAACGTCATGATACTAGGAAACAATCCCTCAAATAAGTCCTAAAAACTCCCAAAATGATGTCTCGTGGTACAATTATTCTATCACAATAGACGAGACATCAAGACCCCCAACTCAAAGTTTTATCGTCCCGACAAATTAAGAACTAAACTAGGGAATCTAAGTCCAACTAATCATAGAAGATGAAGAGGTAGGAAATAATAAATGACCCTAAAGCACTATCCTAGTAGGTCTATGTAGTGAGATCCAAGAACTGATACCCATATACGTATAATATTCAAACAATCAAAACACCATAAACTCAAGATCATTTAGCTTCGCGATGCAAGAAGGATTGATTTTTACTTAGTTTAATATGATGATTATAGGGTGTTCATCGATCCAAGCATAGTATCCAATGGTCCTCCTAGCTACTCCATAATCTCTTAATTGTTCCTTAACCACGTAGTTAGAAAGCCTAAGCCTTTTTGGTTATAGTGTAGGCTTAGGGACTATATGATAAGTATATTTGGATAATGTGAAACGAGCTTTTAGCTCTTTGATCACTACCCATCAACGAATTTCTCTAGAGCTTGCGATTACACTCGAAGATATTCTGACTCAACACATTTGATGCGCTTAACAAGCATACCTAATATTCCCACTAACAAGTCAAGCCGATTTACATAATAATTCCACTTTGCCGGATCTTTTTTTCAACTCCTTTTCAATTTATTTTTTGTAAGATAGTCATGACACACTTTTTGATATGAGATGCCATGCTACTTAATCTTTCATTTTAATTTATTTTCTTTTCTCAACTTTTTTTCAGTAAACTCTGGAAAAGGGATACAATAAAATGCATCATCAACATAGCACATCCATTACAAGCTAAAAAATCCCATCCAAAGTGTTCCCCATAATTGTACCCACCACCACAAACTCAATCTCTAAAGAAGATTGTCTTAGCATTGCGATTTGAGTGGGGCTCGTATGAAAAAGTCCTATAATCTAAGGAGGATAATTATAATGTATATACAAGAAAGGATACGAGTAAGAAAAAGGGGTAAGATGGATAATAATCAATTAAATCCGGGTTAGCAAGCTAAAGGCTTCAAGTGACTCATCAAAGAACTACCTTAATCACTTTCCTACCTACTACACCTCGTTACTTTTTCACTTTTAGTTCGTAAACTAACCAGGTTTTTAACTAGCTCAGACCTCACATTCTACACACCACTCAAGACTCCATAAGATTGAACTTATCTTCTTTGCATTGCTTACTAATATTTTATATCCTTTTATTAATGTTTTCATGCAAGATACATTAGGCGTTTTATGACACTGTTCCAAGACATATTGCTTACTATATTAACTCGCTAAATTTATGCTTAATAGGTACATTCAATATAGTTTATGCCAATTCCCTATATTATACACTTGAAAATTTTAAATTTTATGGCTAAAAACAAAACAGAGATGAGGACACGAATCCCCACCCCCAACTCAAAAGTAAGTCATGTTCCCATGACTCGAAACAGACTCAATAAAAATAAAATTTTAATAGCTACAACTAAACACATAGAATAAAATTAACAAGTTGAAAGGTACAAAAGACTTACCTCTTGAAGCTTATTGCCTCGCTTGATCGTCACCCGAGTAGGGTGAAGTGGATGTTTCACGATACATCTTATCTTAACAACTTTTGGTTTTAATCACTCATGGTTGTTTCCTCGCTCACGTCTTGGCTCGACTTATCTTATCTCTTCTTGCTTGCATCATATTCACCATCGGTTTGTTTTGCCTTCACTTTGTTTCACACACTAGCAAGGATTCTTATTTTTTTTGTCATCTTTGATATGTGGGTTTCCTTGTAGTGTGGAACACCTGGTAAGATGAAGGATCATAGTAGATAAAGTATTTGGACTGACTAAGATGAGATATTTGTTTAAATCAGGGATAGTCCATGTGACAATCAAAACTTATAAATGACTTAAATAAAATCACAGCTAACCTGTATAGATTTATTCAAGAAGAACATTGAATCATCTGCAAATATCAGGTTATGGATGTGGGATAGTATATGTTGAGCCTAATCTTTCTCAGTCAGATAAGAAAGGGAATTAGTGGAAATGGAGAAGAGATATGGGGACCCTAAAGGGAGGGAAGGTACATGTAGGAGAAACATTTAACATAATATTCATTTAATAGTAGAATAAAAGGATTTAATGAATGAGATCTAAGGAGAATAAAATCCAATGTTTCCTAGGAGGATTAGAAGGAACGCCCAATCGTGTTTATCATAAGATTTATGGATAATAGCTTTGATAATAGAGTAGTTATCCTTTGGGTTTCTCCTAAGATTTTTAGCTTGCAGATGACTTCATCAATAATGAGTTGTCTAAAAATTTCTGCCTTTGATAAAATCAGATTGGCAGGTAGAGAAAATTTTAGGGATAATGGATATGAGATTGAAAACACAAGCTTTGGCAAGATTTTTATATACAAAATTAATGCATAAAATAGGTCTGAACTGGCCTATTCTTTGATGGTTCTTGCACTTGGGAATGAGAATGATATTTTTATCATTCAAACCGACCATATGGACAATTCCATTCAAAATACCATAACACAAAACAAGGATATCATATTTTAGCTCATCCAATTTTTTTTTGAATAAAGGCAGCAAGGAAACCATCAAGGCCAGGGGACTTGGAAGCCCCAAGGCTCCAGAAAATTTTCTCAGTTCCTCATGTGATATAGGAGCCGTAAGGAGTACATTTTCCTCTATGGAGACAATACATAGGCAACTTGCAAGATAGGGTTAATTCCAAACTACCAAGATCGTCATAAATATTATTAAAAAAAACTAGTGATGTGTGATTGTAACTCAATAACACATGAGGCCCATTTCTCATTTGACTTTAGGAGGCAAGTGATTTTATTTAAATCCCTCCTAATCTTAGTGGACAAATGATAAAACTTGGAGTTTATGTCGCCAAATTTGATCCAATGAATATTTGTCCTGGTAGCCCAGTATTTCTCCTCAAGTGACCAAAGTAAACTTATATCCTTGGATATAGAGGTAAAAATCTTATAATGGGGATCCGAAAGGCCCCGGGAATCACTCTAAATAAGGGAATTTTTTTGTGAGGATGTTAACAATTGTGGCATTGTTTCTCATGTTAGCTTTTTCCACTTTAGAATAGATCTTTAGCATTTATGTAACCTTTTAGGGAGTCTAGAATGAGATAGACCACTAAAAGTGAGGGATGATTGAAGGCACTTAGTTATGTTCTTCACATAATAAGGGACTAAAAGTCATGCTTGATAAAATCAAAGGGTTTAACACATTTATCTGGGAGGAGAGATATATAGAATAAGAGGAGAGTGATCAGAGCCTATATAAGATATTATGGATCCATACATCTGAACACATGTGAAAAGTCAAGAGATAACTTACGATTTTTAATAACCAGTTGGGGTTAGCTCAACTGGCCATTGGTTCTCCTTCTAAGTGGTATATGTTCAAACCAAATCAATAACTTTGAATTCAAAATGACTCTCTGATGTATTAAAAAAACTTATAACTTTTAATAGAATCTCATAGTTAAGTTTTTTTTTATCTTTATTAAAAAGGAGATAAATAAAATACAAAAACCACGTATTAAGATTATCGAAACACATGAATATAGTAATATGATTAGAAAAGGAGAAAATTAGCACTATATTTAGATTGTCCACCGCCACCACTAAAGACAATCCTCTTGCAGTGTCATAGGATCCACGTAACATATTAACTTTATTTTCAGCTTTTTCATCAGTAATAATATTTTGTATTTGCCTTGGTTACAAGAAGCCTAAGAATTGATATTTTATTATATATCCTTATCTATTATAACAATATTTTTTTATATTTTAACTATCGTTATTATTAAATATATTATTTTATTTTTAAAATGATATTGATGTTTCAATATTAAACAAATAATGTGACACTTTTATCATTATTACCACCATCATTACTACCACTACCACCATGTACAAAAATTTAACCACTGTTACAGCCACCACCACCACCTACTATTAATTCCATTACACACACGCACGCCTGAATTATTTTTTTTAAGCATAACTAATTTTAAAAAGATCAGAAAAATAAAAAAAACAAAACAAATTAATATTTACGTTTATGGTTTTTTTTTTTTTTGCAGATTTTTTTTTGTTTTTTTTCCCGCAAACATGAAATCCATTGTTTAAAACATGAAATTTCCTGTTCGCAACAGCGAATTCTTTTTTCCGCAAACATGAAATTCACTGTTCTAAACATGAATTTCATGTCTACGAAAAAAATTCATAAAAAAATCATAGACGTAAATATTAATTTGTCTCGTTAAAAAATACAGTTTTTATTTTTTTGAACTTTTTAGAACTAGTTATGACGATTTTAAAAAAAATTACGGGTACGCGTGTGATAGAATTAATAATAGGTATGTTAGTGGTGGTGGTGATGGTGGTGGTAGTGGTTATGGCATGGTGGGATAGTGGTGTTGGTGGTGATGGTATGAAATTGCAATAGGGTGATTAAAGTTTAAATAATAAAGTAATTTAAAAAATTATATAAAAGTATTTTTGTTAAAAAAAAATTTAATAAATAATTTTATTAAAAGATATTTTTAATAAATAAATTTTTCAATAGATATTTATAGATTAATAGCTCTACTTCAATTCTGAATATAATTTTATATATTTAATAAATGCATTGCATACCAATTTTTTTTTTTTGCATACATATACCAATTTTTTTTTTAAGTCGACAAATACTCGATTTTCTTCAAATTGACTTTTCTTTTTTTTTAGTCCTTAACTTCAAATTGACTTATTTGTATGAACACTTACACATGAAGTATACACACGTTCCGCAACTATGAAGGTAGAAAAGTGTGTTGCAGACCAACCCAGTGTGGATGTGATTTGACTCCACAAGTTTTCTCTATACGGCATGAACAAAATATATATTCAAGATCTTTTTATAACTAAATCTTTAGCATAAATTGATTGGAAACTTTATGGAGAGGAAACCTTAGTACATTAAAATGGTATAGGTCTCCGTAAAAAAGATACTTTTTTTTTGGATAAAAATATTCAAGTTTAAAATTGGAATCTATTTTTTATTTTTTTAAAATTTACATGTAAACAAAATTTAAAATTAACCTATCCCTAATTTTTTTTATTCTGCCAATAGGCAGAATAGTTTATCGTTGTAATATCCTCCGTGTTGGCAGAATAGTTTATCGTTGTAATATCCTCCGTGTAGTTGTTTTCGCAATAGTATCTACATTGGCATTAAAGTTTCTTGTGAAATGAATAAACTTGATCGGGACAACTTTCCTCTCCATGTTCACGATCTTCAGTAATGCCGGTTATCGTATACCTTGTTGACAATTGTTGAATACCCTGAATGACTTCAAGGTTATCTCGTACTGTCCACATAATTCAGTCGCTAGTAAAATTACACGTGCCTCTCCTTCGAGGGCCTATGAATAAAAAGTTGTTCTGGAGTGCTCAATTGTAGTCACGGGTCTTCTGTGCTTCTCCAAAAGACCCTCCCATTTTGGTTCCCAAGAACTAATGAATGAAGTAGAAGATCTACATACTGATGGGGCAAAGTAGAAACAAATGTTATACTGTTTCATTATCCTCAGGACACCAATAACATTTATCAGTCAACACAAATTTCCTTTTATTTAAATTTAACGCTAATGGTAAAGCCTTGTTACAATATTTCCAAATAAAATACTTACCTTAGTTAGCACATTCGACTTCCAAACTAATATCCAAAGGTACGAGATAAAATATTGATTAATATTGGAGGATTGTGCATGCTTAGCTCTGTCTAAGTTGGTTATATATATGATTTCATGTCTTAGTAGAATACTCACTAGTAAACAAAACTTACAATTTTTGAAATATCTCCAAGTATATATCTAAAAGATAAAGATGTGTGATCATTTGTATATATAGTACCTTATGTGAACAACGGTCTATAGTATCTTCACTGAAAATGTGTCTTTTATAGTTAATGGTGTCATAAAGAGGTTCAAAATAACTTGGAGTATTAGTTTCCAAATTTGCATGGGAGCCTGAATGATACAAGACCAAGGGATATGTTGGAAAAACTGCATTAATTTCAAACACAACAAATTACAAATAATTAACAGCCTCAATTGTAAAGAAAACTCCAAATGAACCAAAGCACTCTTTTTTGAACACGGAAACTCCACCAGAAACCTAAAAAAGAAAGGAAGACGAGATGCTATTTAAAAAATTAAATGTAATAAAGCTGATTTTGCAAATTTGATAAGCTTTGTGTATACAAAAGAATCTTGTGTAGACAAATCATAGCCTTTATTTTCCCAATGATTATATTTGATTATATATTATTAATTTTGATGATAATGTAAAGGTACTCATTATCTCAACTGTCAATAGCATTCTTACATTTGACCAGCAACTTTCTTTTGTTAAGTGTTCCATGTTTAAGAATGTCAATAATTTTGTCTGTTAAGTTTATATTGTTATATATTTATCTAGGCTTTTTGAATTACATGAAGAGTCGAAACACCTACTGAAGCTTATGAAGCTTGAATTTCTTGATTCTGTAATTTTATCTCACGAATCAGGTTTAATCTTCCTATCATAATTGTTATAAGTTTGGATAGTTATCAGATTAACTCAAAATGCAAAGATTTATTGCTAAATATTTGAATGTTCCGTTTTCATCAGAAAACTCAAGATCAAAACTTTACCCAATAATAAGACATAGATAAGATATTGCACTACTAATTATATTTAGAAAAAATGTGACTGATTGCGCCAAAAGTAGATGATTTATCAGCAGCATTGGCTACAATGACTCCATTTGTCTCACACAAGTGTTGATCCAGTCCTCCACCACCGAGTCAGCAACTGAATCAGTCACATTAACTCGTTTAACCAACCCGTCAACACAACCCGGGCAGATCAGATATTAGCCTGAGATGAGCTCTACCCATTTGGAACAACCCAATATTCCATCATTCTAATACCCCCACTTGTGTTACAGACAAACATTACTAAGTTTGCAGCTGTTCGTAGTCTTCTCGGGAGGGAGATAGTCTATTGGGTTTACGGTGATGGTGGTGGTGGTGGTGGTGTGGTTTATACGGTGGGTGGGGGTCCATTATAGTGAGGATAGGATTTATTTCTGTGGCAGGTTCACAGAATTAGTAAAATTAATTAATTTAAATAACTTTTTTTTTTGTTTACATAGGAGGTTTAAATGATCGGGAAGTTAAACTCTTTAAAATTTATTGATTAATAATGCACGCGCGGGACATTGTCCATCCATATCTAATAAGTAATCGCCAAAGTCTATCTGGTGGATCTGTGTGAGAACGCCGAACTAGACGCTCCCTACTTTGCCAACCAATCAGGAATTTTATTTGCTTTGCGATTCACCCAGACAAGCTTAAGCTCATAGTAGTTGTTTTAGTGTCGAAGTGATTTTTAGAAAAGTGATTTTAAAAGTGATTTTTTTGTTACAAATTAATCCTGGAAGAGCATAGAGTAAAACTTCCTAGAATTTATTGACTAGCTAAACGTGCTTTGGGTACGGTCAACCATAACGATCTCTCGCTAACAAACGCCATAATTCATTTGTTAGATCTCTATACATAACTGGACCCTTCGCACTACTTACACCAAACTTAGCCATCCAATCCGCGCATTTATTTGTTTCACGAAAGTTCCAAATCAAAATGCTCTTTAGATGCTAATATATCACGACAAGCACCTAATATGTCATTCGAAAATTCTCTTGAGCTCACACAGCCGTTCACTAGCGCGTGTAGCTCACTCGCGTCAATTTCGATAATAAGGGAGGTATATCCCTGATTTACCGCCATGTGCAAACCAAAATGTAACACAAGGAGTTCTGCTTCAAATGGTGCTCGTGCAACACAACTCCCCGCAAATCCTCCTAAATAATCCTCATTCTTATCGCGAAAAAGTCCTCTGAGTTCCTGTGATGTCCGTTCTGTTGCTGTAGCAAATCAAAAGCTCCATCTGAATCTTCATACTGCCACGAAAAGAAGGCCTGCTCGTCGAGTGATGCAGCACCTGGTGTTCAAACGGATGAACTGTTGTACTCCCAAGATTCGCAGTTGTTGTCATACAAGTTACACGCGAATATGAACAGTCCCTACTCAAGTCCCATGCTCCTGTAACGCATGCGTTGACTAGCTCCATATAACCGTTACATCGCTGAAACAAATGGCTCGCCGACTCAACTTCTAATCCATATCTTTGGCATAATGAATCATCTACCACTGCTCTCAAAGCAAGATTCCCATCCGTAGGTAAACATTCCCAAATCACACGCCACGGAAGTATCTTAAGTTTTTGAGGACATTTAACAGACCGAACTAAATCCCAGTTGAAATCCGATTCAATTCCCATTGGTAATAAGCTATTGTATGCGGATTTAAACAAGAAAATACCCGAAGACTCAAATCTCCATTTATACGATTTCTCACTTCCATTCAACAACTCAATAATTCCTCCTTCTATTACCTCTCGACCAACTAAAATATTCTTACACATCCTAGAATCTGAAGGTTTCACGACTTGCTAGTCGCTCCAAGAAACCATTTTAAAAATCTTTTTGATTAAACGCTCTAACCCACAAGGATGGATCATTCCATAAAATTTTCCAGTCCAATTTTGCCAAGAGTGCTTTGTTAAAGTTACATCCACTCCTCAATCCCAAACCTCCACACTTTCTAGGACGACATAAAACTTCTCATGAAAGTCAATGTATCTTTCTCCCCTCATTTGACGACCCCCAAATAAAGACCTAGATGATTTTATCAATTTCCTCGCATACATGAATCAGACGTTTCATCGTTTGCATTAAGTATGTAGGGATAGCTGAAAGCACAAATTGCGCCAGAACTCTAAAAATCTATCTGTAAGCACTTATTTTAAAGTAAAAAGTACTTTTAAAATAAAATTAAAATATTATAAAAATTTGAGAAAAATAATTTTGAAAATTAAAATTACTTTAAGTGTTTTTTTTAAAAGCACCTATTTGGTACTTCTCCTAAAAGTAATTTTTAAGGTCTAAACACTTTTAAAGATCTAAAAACATTTTTAAGTGCTTTTTAAAAAAAAAAACTTTTAAACAGACACTAAAAGTGTTTTAGACCTTGAAAAAAATCTTTTAGAAGAAGTACCAAATAGGTAATTCTTAAAAAGATACTTAAAGTAATTTCAAATTTCAAAATTATTTTTAATAATTTTTTTAAATATTTTAATATTATACTAAAGCTCTTTTTACTCTATAATAAAAACTTTCAAACGGGCCCTAAGTTTTTCTTTTATTTATTTTCATTAGAGAGTAATATAGTCCAAAAGTTTAAACTCCTTTTTTTGTTACATATGAGGTCAAAACGACCAGGAAGTGATAGACTTCCTACAAATTATTAAGTAAGATATGTATGCATGAGGAACAACCTAACCATACCGATCTCTAGCTGACAGATGTCATAAGTCCTTTAGGGGGTCCCTATACGGGAGGCCCCTCCGTACTAGTCGCACCAACTTTGTCATCCAGTCCGCGCAAGAATTTTCTTCACGAAAGATCCAATTCAGCTCAAAATGATCGTTAAAGGTCAATAAATCACGGCAACCTCCTATTATAGCGCTTGAGAATCCCCTTGAGTTCACACCGCCCTTCATTAGCGTGTGCAACTCACTCGAGTCAGTCTCAATAATAAGGAAAGAATATCTCAGATTAATCGCCATGTCTAAACCAAAATGCAAAGCCAGAAGTTCAGCTTCAAACGGTGTTTGCGCAAGACAACTACCCGCAAGCCACCTAAGTATTCACCTTTATTATTGCGAAAAAGTCATCAACCCCAGCTAATAACTTATCCTTATTAAACGAGCCATCTACGTTCAATTTAACCCCACTTTCCGGTCTCACCCACTTCACAAGAACATTCTTAGCTCATGTAATTAAACCCCCATCCCACTCCATGCCCCAGGTTCGTACATTATCACTAGTCGCTTTCCTAATGATAGCTCTTAATTAATTGACCGTTTTATTCTTTGCGGATTGATAAAAAATTGCCGTGTTCCGATCAACTCCCAATTGAATACACCCCCTAAGTCTATTTTAACTCTATTTTAATATTAAATCAAACACTACCATTTTTTTTTTTTTTTGCATACATATGAGGCTATAATAGCCGGAATTACAATGGATTACATAATGAACAAAACGTTCTTATTGACTAAACTAGGACAACTCTAGCAGTAGCGTAACCACTTATGTCTCTTGTAATCAAATTCCAGAGGTAATCTGGGGGATCATTAAATATCACAGGTTGACTAGTCATTCTCGCACCTTCTTTAGCAAGTTTGTCGGCACAAAGGTTTGCTTCACGAAAAACATGACTGAGTTCGAAATCCGGAAACTTATTCAGTACTGTGCAGCATTCTTTGATAATTGAAATATAATGACTACCTAAGCTCCCACCGCCCTTCACTAGCGCATGGAGCTTCCCCGAGTCTATCTCATTTCTACACTATCAATCAATGATCTACTTCTTTTTTACAACATACATTATCAATTTCATTATGTTTTATCGGATCGGTTAGTTTTGGATAATATTTATACATCGCCAGTCGGTAGGCCAGTGGCCCACTAACTTTTAACTTTTTTTTATTTTAGTCGAAAACACTAACTTATAACTTGTTATGGATAAATATATAACGTGATTAGAAAAACAAAAAACAGAAGGCCAAAATATGAAGTGTCCTTTTTTGTTCTTATTTCCCTTTCTCGACAAATTTGTTACTCAACCGAGGAAAATGTTGTTTTTGTTGAGATCATTTTTGGTCGTAGAGAAGAAACGGCAAATGATATTCGTGAACGAAAGTCTTTTATTTTAATTCTTTTTTTTAGGCAAAAAAGGTTACGCTAATTTTTCTAATTTTAAACAGATAGGGACACTTCACTCTTTATATAATTTATTAATTATCATAGGATAATATTCATTGCAGAAAAATAATATTTTTTATATTTCCAAAATGATCGATGAAAATTTAAAGAAGCTTCACAGAAACTTCCCAACACGTTGAAAAGTAGTTTTCTTCAACCCTTAATTGCCCCTTCATTAATCTTCTTCATTTTCTCCCCTATTTAATTATTCAACGCCACATTTTGGGTTGATAATTATAAAGAAAGGTATCTTGGTGTGTGTTTTTCATGATTATCTGTGGGGTTTACTTTTATCATCTGGGTTTCTCTGTTTCTTCATTGCTTGCCTGCAAGACTCTTTAATAAGGTAAAAACTTCGTCTTTATTTGATAAATGCATTTCATATACATACACGTAAAAATGCTAGTTTATGTTATATGAAGCATTCTTCTTTCAGGTGTTCGTGATCATCATATTCGAAATTCTATGATTTGGTTTTACTCAATTTGTTAATTTGGTTTGGTTTGTTTGAGATAATATCAAGGATATAATGCTTGTAATCTTGTAATTCAATTGAAAAAGTTTCAATTAAGTGACGAAGTAAAATAAGGGTTGACTAGATTGAATCAAACTTATTTTCCCCCTTTTGTGGTGGAAAGTTAATAAATTTGATGGACGCGAGACACGAAACACTTAACGTAGATGGAGAAAGCGAAGAAATACTAATCGATAGAGAACAATCTTCAAAAGATAATCATTTCCATGGATCACGTTACCCAGGAGCTGTAAGACAAAAAGCTTACATATTTGATGGAGAAGGAAGCTATTATAACAAAGAATGGGATCTAACAGAAGGTAAAGGAAAAGAGTTTTGTTGGTACCACGTGGAGCTTCCTAAAGGAAATCAAAAACTTTCTCATTCCGCACAGTACCTGATCGATGCTTTGTGTCCACCATTAAAGCTTCAAGACATTCTCTCTCTAGTAAGTAACGGACCCTTTTGTGGACATGTAGATGGTGCTCTAGTATTCCGTGTTAATTCCCCGGGCCCACCTTCGAGTAAATTCACATTCGGAATCTCTGCAAGAGTAACTGAAAGATCTGTAATCACTGTTTCATTAGGGCGTGTTCCGAGGTTAGGGTTTTCACCTACAAATCAGTCTCTTCTTACAGAGATTCCTATGGTGGAAAGTCCAAATCATGATAGTAACGATAATAATAATAATAATAATAATAAGAATCGAGGTGGAATTGTGATTAAAGAACATGTTCTTGATTTCTTATTAATGATGAATCATTCCGAAGAAGCGGATAATCCTGTACCTAAATCAGTTTCGAATCTTGTTGTTCATGTTATCGATACACATGTTGATCATTTACAAGATGTTGTTACTAATCTCGAAATTGAATTAGATTCAGTTGAATTTGAATTAGATCGAGGTAACTTTTTTTGAAATGATTAATTACTGTATGAATGTGTGTTGATCTTTTATTAACTGTACAGGTGGTTTTGCTTTGAAGAAACAAATGCTGGATGATCGAAGATTTCCGAAAATGCATCTCAACTTACAACGTCTTCTTCAGGTAAAATTGCGTTTAAACCCCCGAACTATCCAAAAACCCTGAAATACCCCTGAATTATTTAAATTACCAGGTTATAGCACATGGAGAGCAAGTATTTCCTCGAGTAAAAGCGCATTGTTCTTTAAAAGAATGGTTTTCTAACGAAGATATTAACGCACTTGATGAGTTAATAGGGCGTTTAAGAAGATTAAAAGAAAACGTAGGGTTTATAGCTAATCGTGTTACAGCTATTCAAGCTGGTTTAGACAGCTGGCAAGCCGAGCAAATAAACCGAAAACTTTATTATCTCTCGTTTCTCTCCATCATATTCCTTCCTTTATCAATAATAACCGGAGGTAAAATACTTTTTTATAGAATTAAAGAAACAATTAATAATAATAATAATTCGTCGGTTTTTATTACAGTGTTTGGAATGAATGTGGGTGGTGTACCATGGAGTGGACAAAACAAACCAGAGTTAAAAGATGGATTTAGAAATGTGATGTTAATTTGTGTAGCTATGCTTTTACTTGTACTTTTATGTTTTATATTTCCGGCTCTTTATTCTCGTATAATGGCTTGGAAAAGAAGAAGAGCTATGTTAAGAAGTTGGTCTTTGAATCGAAAGTCCTTCTCTAAAAGAATTGTAGGAGTAGGAAATGGGGAAAGAACTACAAGAGGAGGTTATCTGAGGTTATAATTTATTTTTATTTTTTTGGGTAAGTTTAGACTTCTTGTAACTTTACAATTTACAGTTATAGAATTTTTTTTTACGATTCTCAATTTTTTTCGTTTTTGTTTCAGTTGAACTGATGTGGAAAGTTGGAAGGGGAGTGAGTGTTGTAACTTTTGTTACCGGTTTCTTTTGATACATTATTACAATTCGTTTTTATTTTGCGTTCGTGTAATCTTTGGAATTGTATACATAATTGTAGTGGAATTCATGTAAAAGAAATTGTTGCTAGATTTAGAATTTTGTTTATGTATATATTGTTTTAGGATGTTATTGTGTTGATCGAATTTTATTCCAATAATGGTGAGGTGCTTCTGATCTTTAAATTTGCTTTTGATCTTATCTGAGGTGCTTCTAAATATGGCATATGTTTTTGGAGAATGAGATATGGCATTAAGAGTAACTTTGAATTTGGATAATGGCATGTTAGAACTAATGTGGTGAATGACATATACAGGAAAGTGGAATTTGAATCCAGCATTTAAATTCGGCTCCTCTGTTATTTGTAGTTATACTCAAACAGCCAAGGCAAGCAGTGATTTCTTTCCCCATTTTAGGCTTCTACTCAAAAGTCTAGTCTGTGAGTTAATTGTCTTCTTTTCTAAGGTGGTCATCTTGTGTTGTGAAGACGTGGTGGGTAGTTATCCATTCATGTGTCCTCTTTTGTCGTCTCGGGAATCAGATATGAACAATCTGTTTATTGGTTAAGATATTAAGAGGTTACCCAAATTGAGAACCACGCCGAAGGGGGGTTTTAGAAAGTAAAAGAGAGTATTTTGAATGGAGGTTTAAATTCAGGGAGAGCCCCAATGATAGTTCCATGAATAAGTATATTGAAATGGTTTGATGAGATGAAAGCTGAGAATAATAATATCTTTCTAATATATATGATTATTATATTTAGTTAACTAAAAAATAAAAGTTCAAATCCTAAAAGTACAGTATAGTATAAAGATGAGACTATAAAGTTCAAATTTAAAATACTAAAAATATAGTTGAGAGATAAGACTTAATAAAATTAAATAATATTTTCTTATTTTTTTACACATGAGAATTAAAATCATTAATAACCAAATATCTTATATCAGAATTTTTATATTATATCTATATTTAAATTTGTATCATATCTTAATTCACAAAACTAATAATTAGTTTGACATTTTTCTAGTCTCACTTGTAACTTGTGAGTAGAGACCAACTTCCACGAAGATTTACAAAACAGGGCAGGACAGAACATGAGTCTTCATTTTCTCTTTCGGGGCATTGCTAAAATTCGCCATTTAACAGACATTCTAGTATAGATATGATAGGGTTGAGAACGGTTCAGCTCGGTTTTTGCCGTAACCTAAACCGAATAATTTGGTTTTTAAAGGTGCCGGTACCGAACGGAATGGTATCTATCGGTTCGGTTTTCAGTTTGTTATATCTACGGTTCGGTTTTTTCGGTTTTGGTATGTGTTTAATTCGATAGTTGGATAGATTTCAAGAGCGTTTACATGGGACATTTTATTTCCTAACAAATCCATATATGAAGTGTTTGATTTTTCATGTTATTGACCCATGTAAAAAATTACATTTTTGAAACTCAAATATTAAGTATTAGTCATAAACAAATAATTTTAAAGAAATATCTATAAAATTTAATGTCTATGATTTAACTTTAACAAATATTAATAAACAAAGAATCTTTTAAAATATATCAACTAATAACGTATGTAAAGATATGTAGTATATTATGATATTTTTAGAAACGGTGCATATATGAACATTTTTTAAAATTTACTCAATTTTCTATCACATTGTCATAAATTTACTCTTGTATTTTTTTGATTCGATTTTTTGGTTCAGTTTAGCATAGAAAAACCTTACCGAGCCGAACTTTTTCGGTTTTTTAAAAAATAAGGTTTTCCGGTTCGGTTTTCTCGGTTTTGTTTTGCTCACCCCTAATAGATGAGACGTAATGAAACGTTGCCTCACTTCAAATCAAAATTAATAAGCCGAAGACATATTAAGACTTTCACTAAAGACGAGCTATTCTTATCGCGGGATCAAAATAATAAGTAAAGGCCAGACACCCAGGCTATTGGTACATTCCAGGTAACGGAGTAAGGAAAGGTGCAACTCCAGTTTGAAGGTTTATAAACCAGTACAGTAGGATTTTCCCCATCAACTTCATCGGATCATAATTTTGGTATCTGATAATACCATATATATAATATATCTCACAAAGTAACTAACACAAGGGAAAAGAAGAATTCAAATATCAGCACTACTGAAAATAGAGCTGTATATTAATCTCTCAAAAATATCACATACCAAATATCACATACCATAGCATGGAGTAGTTTAAATGTGACCTTCCTACTACAAAAATTACTACCAAATAATTAGTAAAGTTCCACATACCAAAACATAGATAAATAAACAACTCAATAAAATCCCAAGCTCTTCATATTTAAGTATAAAAATTCTACCATTTCTCTAATCACCAATTTATTTCTTCACCTCCTGGTAATCCGCCTCTTGAGCCTCCTGATCACCTCCACCACTAGCAGAACCACCACCATCTCCACCACCACCAGCTCCCTTACTCATATGTTCCCCAATCTTCGAAACAGCTTTATTCGCCACATCAAGTTTCGCCTGAATCTCATCAATACTTTCACCTTCCATCGCAACTCTCAAATCCGTAACAGCAGTTTCAATCTCACTCGCCACCTCACTAGGTACCTTATCTCTATACTCATTCAAACTCTTCTCAATACTATAAATAGTAGTATCAGCACTATTCTTCAAATCAATCAAATCCTTCCTTTCCTTATCTTTCTGAGCATGTAACTCAGATTCCCTAACCATCTTCTCAATCTCTTCATTAGATAAACCACCCGATGAACGAATAGTAATCTGTTGTTCTTTATTAGTCGCCTTATCTTTAGCAGAAACAGTCACAAGTCCATTCGCGTCAATATCAAACGTAACCTCAATTTGAGGCATACCCCTAGGTGCAGGAGGGATCCCCACAAGATCAAACTGACCTAAACTTTTATTATCCGAAGCCATTTCTCTCTCACCTTGTAATACTTTAATTCCCACTTGAGTTTGATTATCCGCAGCAGTTGAAAATACCTACAATATATTTCTTACATTAACTATTTATAAAAAATTACGTAAAACAGTAAAAAGACGATACTAACCTGGCTTTTTTTAGTGGGAATAGTGGTATTTCGGTTAATTAATCGAGTAAAAATACCTCCTAAAGTCTCGATACCTAAAGAAAGAGGAGTAACATCTAAAAGAAGAAGCTCTTTAACATCACCTCTAAGAATACCACCTTGTAAAGCAGCTCCCATAGCTACAGCTTCATCGGGATTAACACCTTTACTAGGTGTTTTACCGAAAATCTGTTCAACAACTTCTTGTACTTTCGGGACACGTGTCATACCTCCAACTAATAGAACCTCATTAACTTCTTTAATCGATACTCCAGCATCCTTCAAACAATTCTTACAAGGCTCACGTGTTCTCTCAATCAAACTATTCACCAAATTCTCGAATTTCGATCGAGTCAAAGTAATGTTCAAATGCTTCGCTCCATTAGCATCAGCTGTAATAAACGGTAAGTTTATCTCCGTTTGTGAAGTTGACGAAAGCTCGATTTTCGCTTTCTCAGCCGCTTCTCTTAGTCTTTGAAGGGCAAGTTTGTCTTTTGTCAAATCGATATTATCCGATTTCTTGAACTCCTTCACTAAAAACTCCAATAGCGTGTTATCAAAATCTTCCCCTCCTAAAAACGTATCTCCATTCGTAGCTTTCACCTAATAAATACACAACATCAAATACTTAGAATCTAAAATTATTATATACATACATACACACACACACGTACCTCAAAAACACCATTAGATATTTCTAAAATGGAGACATCAAAAGTACCACCACCAAGATCAAAAACAGCTACAAGACCTTCTTTATTATTCATACCATAAGAAAGAGCAGCAGCTGTAGGTTCATTAATAATTCTTTGAACATCAAGACCAGCTATTCTTCCAGCATCTTTAGTAGCTTGTCTTTGAGCATCATTAAAATAAGCAGGAACAGTTACAACTGCTTTTGTAACTGATTTTCCGAGATAAGCTTCGGCAGTTTCTTTCATTTTAGTCAATACGAAAGCTCCAATTTGACTTGGTGAGTATTGTTGACCATTGACTTCAACCCAAGCATCTCCGCTTTTAGAATTGACTATCTTGTATGGAACCATTTTCATCTCCTTTTGTGTTTGGGCATCGTTGAATTTTCGTCCTAGTAAACGCTTTGTACCGAAAAGGGTATTTTGGGGATTTGTTACTGCTTGACGCTTAGCTGGAACACCGACTAGTATTTCGTTGTTTTGGTTGAATGAAACTACTGATGGTGTTGTACGTGCACCTTCAGCATTCTCGATCACTTTAGGATTCTGTAATATTTATGAATATTAATTAAATTTTATTTAATTTTGCTCAACTAAAAAGAAAATTTAGCGTTTTCTTTACCTGTCCCTCCATGACTGAAACACAAGAGTTTGTTGTACCCAAATCAATTCCGATGATGTCACTCCCAGCAGGTTTTGAGCTGGAATTACAAGTAAATAATTTAGGAAAAAAGAAAAAAATATATATTATAATGAAACTATAATGATAGGTTATAAGATACCTGAATGGTCTAGCAAGACCAGACCATCGAGAAACCAAATGAGAAGGTTTGGCATTTCCATTTATCTGGATAAATGATTAAAAATTGACATTAGACACTAATATAATATCCTTTTGCATTGAAATATAAATCATTCATCACAAATTTTCACCCACAACACTAATTACCTATGCTTTTGTGTTGATATATAAATCATTAATCACAAATTCTCACAAACAAATTCTCACAAATAGGGTATATTTAGCGATTTGGAAAAAGACGAGTGCTCCATAGGTTTTGGAACACTGTTTCAATCAGTTTCACTTATGTAAACATATTACTCACATCACAAGCTAACTAACCACGAAATGTAATTTCATTCTCACATTTTCTAGAACCAAAATAAAACTAACTAAATGAATATATCAGTAAATATTTGAGCTTGAAGAAAAAAGAACACAACAAATAAATATTTTAATTATAAGAAAATACAGATATTTTCGATATAAGAGCTTCGACTTATGAATGATAAAACGTACAGATTTATATGCTGAGAAAGAAGATGAAGCGACATCACGGCGGCGTAGAGATCTGAGGAGCGCGGCGGTGGCCATTTTTTTTTTAGGGGAAGATGGAAAATGTGGGTGTGGGTTTTTAAAGTTGTTGTCTTGGGGAGGGGGTAAAGGTTTAGGGTTTATGAATTCTAATTTTTTTTTTTTTTTGTCAAATTAAAAGAAATGGACTTTTTCTAAGTAATATTGTTGCGGTGTATATTGTATCAAAACGTGAGACAGAAATGGTTGCTACGTCAGAATCTTCTAGATATTTTATATGGATTCTTATTTTATTTTTATTTTATAGAAATTAATTTAAATAAGGTATTTTCAATTATTGGTTAAAAATTATTTATTTCTAATTCATAGAGAGGGTTAAACGTTTTATATTAGTACGGGAGGGCTAATATTTAGATTGGGAATGCAAATATTTAGGTTTGAGGGGGTTAACGAATTCCGTCACGTGTTCCTTAAAAATATTCTAACAAATTTTCACTGTAACCCCGGGTCGTGAGACACCCCTCCCTCCAAGATATGCCCTGACCGATGCGAATCTTGGAAATCATGGTTTAAGATTTATACTTTAATGTTGAAGTTTAGGGCCTGTTTGGTTTATGAAAACGTTTTCTGTTTTTGTTTTCAGAATATATTTTCAGAAAATGATTTTCGTTTTCAGTTTCAATATTTTTAGAAAATATGGAAAACGTCGATTTCACGTTCTCTAATATAGCATTGTTTTCATTTTATTTTCTAGAAAATTGTTTTCATTTTCTTTAGCCAAACAAGTTTTCATTAGCATTTTAGAAAATATAGAAAATGAAAACAGAAAATACCTATTATTTTCACGAACCAAACGGGTTCTTAATATTTCAATCAACGTTTTAAATTTAAGGTTTAAGTTTTAGGTTTAAGTTTAAAGGATAAGATATAAAGTTAAGGTTAAAGTTTAAGGTCTAAGATAAAATTTAAGATTGACAGATTAAGGTTTATGTAAGGTTTAAAGTTGATGTGTAATGCTTGAGGTTTATGGTTTAAGATTTTAAGTTTAGGGTTTAGAATAATGTTTAAGGTCTAAATTTTAAAAAAGAAACCCCCACTTTAATGTATAAAATTTAGAAGAGTGGAGATATAAGGTGATAGTGAAGTAATATCATACGATCTATATCGTTCTTTTTACATGATAGATTTGTCATATGAAGTAATTTTGGTCACTTATCAATTTTTTATACTTAATGTACCACGAGATTTTGCACATATATACTTAATGTCAAGAAAACCATGGAATAAGGGGATGATATTCCCGTGTAGCCTAAGTCTTAATGTGCCCAACAACTGAGTTTGATCAAAACTTTACCATCCAATCCTTTTGAATCACCATTATACTAGCCATAACCCCCAAGCTATCACTATCACCTTACTATGTGTCATATTTTCCTTATTTGATGTCATCACATAATAATTCCTCATTTTCCTTTCAACTATATCCCTTTTACATATTTCAGTCATGTTCTTGATCATGTTGCTAGTAGACACAACTTCATTATAATTCTTTTTGCTTCTTTATCTTTTCATTTTTCATGGTGTAATAATCTTCTTTCTTACTTGTCTCCAAAGAATCAACCTTGTTCCTTGTCTTATTATATGCCTCATATTATTTTCAAGTTAGTGTGTTTCATTCAACCTATTTTGTTGCAGTTTTTTCAACAGCTAATAGCAAAAGGTCATCATCTATTTCCTTCTCTTCATCCTTGATATCAATTATTTTTGTGAAATTAGACTTAGTACTCTTGTCAAACATGTCATTACTCTTTTATTATGTTTACCTTTCCTTTTATTTATACCTTTGTAGGTAAACTGGCCTTCATCATCTCTAGACACTGTCAACACATCATAAGTTCTCTACCTTTAGGATATGGTGCCATTAATCTCCTTACATAGATTCACTTGATATTTTATGAAACATGATCAAATTATTATATTACAAAATAGTACAATCATCGAGTTGACCAACCAAAATCGGGAAATAAGATACATAGAAGAAATACAAAGATAATCATAGAGAAAGACAATATTAGACTTCAACACAAGGGGAGAAAGTCAACTGCCATACCAGATTCCACTAGGAAAGCCACCAAAGCAGAACTAATGCAATCGTAATACTATAAAATAATCTAACAATTAGATCCATGATCAAATAGAATCTGACAACACTTAGACCATCACCAATAAGCACATGTCGAGCTAACAAAATCTACCTTCCAATCACCAAATAAAGTTGTTTGTCACAGTTATACCAAATTAAAACTGTGACATAAATAGAGAAGAAAAATCTATGGATAAACAAAATACACATGTAGACACCACTTCTTCTATCACCAATCAAGGTAGAAAGTACTCAACTGCTCAACCAATTCTATACAATCCATGTTATCCGTGTCCGCCTCATCCCAAGTCCTCTCTAGAAGTTCATACAACTCACTGAAACTATGCTCACATTCGCCATGAATCACTGTTAACATCCTAACCTTGTCGTTAGCCTTCTCATGCCCCAATTCCATGCATAGCATTTCCCCCAAGGAGTAAAGGCGTCAACATGCAAGCAATCAAACTCGGGAAAACTCACTTGTTCAGTACGAAAAAAGTCTCATACTTTGTCTTGATTCCAAATAGGAAGCAAGACAAATATAGTTAATACAAATAAAAAGGAAAAAGAAGTAAATACTTTCGTCATATACTTATGGCCTGAAGAAAATACTGCATCATCGTGTATTCCGTGGAAATACACATTATCTTTCCAGGTACAAGTGTAGGAGAAGAGGCCAGAAACCTAAAGAGAGTAACGCTGATAGGAAAAAAAATAACGACCAAACCCTCCCTAACCTCAACGGGACGCTCAATGATCGGGATGTTGCAGGAGGAACCCCCTCTAATAATCTTTCTTCTTTTTTGGGGTGGAACCCGAAGTACCTCCAACAAGATTCTCCTTTCCCATTGAGTACCATGGTTGCCTAGCAGATGGGGGAGTGTCTGATTAAGGACTCTAGCAAAACAAAATGGGGTACCTAGAAGCAACACCGCATCCACTTGTGATGTCTCAATTTTTGTGATATATTAATCTATTCATGAGAGATCTTTTTGGATGTTTATTGGACCTAAGTGAGGAATTTTTGCCTGGTGTTCGGCATAGTGTACTTTCCTTCTCATTTTGGAAATACTTATATTTATTGATATTTTTATCTTAATTGTGTCTTAAGTGTGTAGTTTTAGGTACATGTGTAACACAATATGACTATATTCCGAGTAGAAGTAAAGAAGTCAAGTCAAACCCCAAGCCAAGACGTGAAATGATCTTAAAGTCAAATTAGGAAAGCTAGAGCGTTTACCGACAAAGTCTTGATGTCACATTGATTCAGTCACCACGATTAATTGGTAAGAATTTTGGACTAAACTCATTTTGATTAGGATAGAGCTTGAACACATTGACGCATGAGAAGTGATAGGAGTCAAATCGGAGTTGAGATGAAGAAGTCATGTCATTTGCTTCCACCATGACTCGAATCTGTCCTTCACTAGGCTAAAAATAGGTTGTGATATTTTAACTCATCTAAGTGAACTCATAAGGCCCTATAACGTTTTAGCCTAGTGTATATATATATATATATATATATATATATATATATATATATATATATATATATATATATATGTGTGTCTCTTAGCAACTCATAATCTATACACGCACCCTATTTTATTCATTCAAGCGCCAACAGAAGAGCAGAAGAGAAGAAGGAGAAGAATTTTCCACAAAAATTCATCATTCTTCACCATTCCAACACCGAATTATTTCGCTCTTCGGAGTAACTTTATTTTGTTTTATCTTTTAAACATGATTCTTGCATTTTTGTTTTGTTAGTTTTTCTTATTTGAATGTGAACTAAAACCCTCATTGCTTGAGGATTTCTTAATGTATGCACCTTAGTTAATTTTTATGATGTTATTTTGATTTTGGGAGATTGTGTTTAATTATATTGGGTAGATGTTTGTGCTTGAAGCCTATTCATATTCTGGTCAAATAGTGGATAGTGTTAGTATTTAGCTATCATCCAGGAGGGGGGTTTAATTGCGGACTTAGCATATACACACTTGGTGTATATTATTGAGCCTGGCGGTCTAGACTAACCAAGTAGTCATCAGGGTCTGAATTAAATCACGTCTGAAGGAGTAGTAATAATGGCTTCTTATTTACCCGGGAGGGATTTGGAAGAGATTAGAAACCCGACTAATATGAATAACAAATTTTCCCTTACATCTGAATACATTAAATAATCAACTTTTGGAATTACTAGCAATACTCAAGCATACTTCTCTCATATTCGAAAACTCTTTATATTAGTTTAATTACTTTTTGTGTTTAAAATATTCGCACTTTAGTTTTATTAATTGAGAATCCCAAACAAATATTTTATTTACTTTTCTTGTCATTTCCCTTACAAATACACATTATTATACTTCTAAACACAATTATTATAAACTTGATAGTTCATATGGAGACGATATACCCCGACACTTATTTGTGTTACTTGTCAACGTCCATGTACACTTGTGGGTAAGTTCTTCCCTTAACATTGATTTATACATCAAGCTTTAGGAGATGAACAACTAGCATAGGATAGTAGCTCGGTTTGGGATATCATATCTGTAATATAAAGTAAGTGACGGAGTTAGTCGTCCAAGGATGAGCACAAATTAATAGAAAACAAGTGTGGATATATTAGCACGCTCGGAACCACAAAAGAGTTTTTTCCCTCTCGAAGCTTAGTCTAGGATAATAACCAACAAATAATCACAAAGGCAAGATATATAGTCGTCTTTTTTGGGTTTGACCACTATATGGACGAATCAAGAAATATGATGATTTAACTCCTGAAACCCCCGTTCTCGGGGAAGGAGATTTATAGGGACAACAAGGGGGTACTAGATTTTAGTGGAAGTAGATAGATAGGGCCTATCCATTCC
Source organism: Nemophila menziesii (assembly GCA_029959085.1). Taxonomy (NCBI): domain Eukaryota; kingdom Viridiplantae; phylum Streptophyta; class Magnoliopsida; order Boraginales; family Hydrophyllaceae; genus Nemophila; species Nemophila menziesii. The sequence continues at coordinate 40,691,253 of JARWIR010000007.1, read as the reverse complement.
ATCCCTTCCATCCCTGCAATCCAACTCCTTACGAGTCATTTCTATCACAAGTAAGGTACAACCCCAAATCATAAATAACCATATTGTCAGGGGCTCCAAAAAGGAAAAATATGAAAGGATGAAGTGGATGGCCAACCAAATTTACTTGACCTATTCCCCTCAAAATCCACATTTAGATAAAAGGTTCATGCCTTGACGATGTTGTCTTTCAATTAAACTAGTATTACACTCAATTCTCGACCCACGTCGATCATCGATATCAAAACCATGAGAGGTCTTCACCGACCACATATAGCCCTCATATTAGGAAATTTACCCATGTGGGAGAAGAAACCTGGGGTATTGACATTCTTTGCACGAGTCAACATATCCAAGAGGTCGAAAAGAAAACGATGAATCGAAGAAGATCGGAAATAAATGTGTTTGAATACCTCAGTTTCTAGGAGATCTTTCTCTCTAACCTTTCTATATTAGTATTGTATTAATAGTACATGAAGTTATGGAATTAAGTTTACTTTTATCTAATTTTTATGAGTAATGATATATACTATTTTAAATTTTACTTTCCAGCATATCACCATGACATGATGGTATATTTCTATTCAAAGTGAATTTACAATCCTTTTATATTCTCCCATTTCTTCATATTAGGGATTGACACTCTTAGCACAAGTCAACATATCAAAAAGATCGAAAAAAATAATGAATGAAAGAAGACCAGTCAAGAAATGTGTTTGAATACTTCAGTTTTTAGGAGAGCTTTCTCTCTAACCTTTTTATATTAGTATTGTATTAATAGTACAAGGAATCAAGTTTACTTTTATCTAAATTATATGAGTAATGAATATACTATTTATATTTTACTTCCCAACATATCACCACGACATGATAGTTTTTTATTCAAAGTGAATATACAATCGTTTTTATACTGGGTATTTTTAAAACATTCTAATGAAAGTACATGATTAAGAGTAATGATATATATCACCCAATATACCACTCATGACGTGACATGATTTGGTTGCCAATAAATCGTCAATGAAATCAAAAAAATAAATAAATTAACAATTTATTTCCAATCATATCACGCCACATCATGAATGGTATATTGGGTGGTATTATCATTACTTATATTATAAACAACCTCCAATTGTTTACTTTAATAAAAAAATCTCATCAAAGTAAATATTTATAAAAAATAAACGATATATATTTCTATACCTAAAGTACCCTTATTTTAACTATACTATTTTATTTTTAATTACTTTTTATTATTAAAAAGGAAGAAGGTGCCTGGAGCTTGACAACTTCCAGACTGGAATGCTCTATCCTTAACGTTCAGAAACTCTTGCAATTACTTCCAACTTTCAAAGTTGATTTTTTGTTTTGTTTTTATGGTGAACGTTTTTATAATAAGCCATTAGTGTAGACAATTTCGTGAGACATCTACCACTATATAAGAGAAACCAGGGTATTTTCAAAACACACCAAAAGCATTATATCACACCAGAAAACTCTCAACTCTCCCTCTCATTAAAAGTTTCTAAGCATAATAAAGTAAAGATATTGATCTATTTGATGATATCATTTATATCTGGAAAATTCTTTTTAACAAAATGACAGTAGGTATTACTCGAATTTTGATTTTTTGTTGTAAGTTATGTAATTCATAATTCATATAGGTATAACTTTGTTATAAGTTCACTTTCGTATCAAAATATAATTTGTGTTGTGATTAATTACCATCATTTCGATTCGTTGTACTTTTTTTACCAACAAACCGTAATAATTTATAGAGTCAATGAGCTCACTTGAATCTTATCAAGATCAATGTATTTGGAACAAGATAAATGTATTTGGAACAAGATAAATGTATTTGGAATTTGAATAGAGACTACCCAAAGACTAGTGAAAAATCATAGGATGTGCTTTTAATTTGATTAATTATGAGTCGGTCTGGCTATTGGCCGGTTCTACCGATCCTACGGACCGGAGGAATAGTAGGGAACCGGACCGGTCGTTAGCTTATCGGTACGGTTCCGCAAAAAAAAATTAAGGTTTAGAACCGGACCGGACCGATAATATAATTAATTATTTTTTTTGAAAAAAAACAGCTTAAACTATTAAGAAACATAAAAAAAAACCATAGGAGAACCGGTTTACCCGGTTCTTCTTACCGGTTCGGACCTCAAGATTTACCGAAGTGAACCATACCGAACTGGTACGGAAATAGAGAAAACGATACACCGAACCGGTAAGGCCTAGATCCGCTAAGGACCAGACAGTACGTTTATGAGTTAGAAATGGAAACAGTACTTAATTAATGTGAGATGTGCTTTCAATTTGATTAATCATGAGTTAGAAATGGAAAAAAGTACATAATTAATGTGGAGTAAATAACACTTTTGCCCCTTGCGTTTATACCCGATTGACAGGTCGCACCTTAAGTTTTAAAATGCGCCTCGTTACCCCTTAAGTTTTACTTTTGTGCCCCGTTACCCCTGAGTGCGTTTTCCGTCCATTTTTTCCGTTAACTGTGACGTGGCATTTCCATGTCACATTTTTTTTTAATCCTTAACTTAATTAATCATTTAATTAAATTAAAGTAAGGGTAAAATAGGTTTTTTATCAATAGTTTTTATACTATTAAATATAAATAATAAAATAAACCCCCGCACCCCCTACCCCCCTTCTTCTTCTTCCCCGACCTGCAACTCTTCCCCGATCGGTCAATGTCTCCGGCAAGCCGAAGCATTCACTGGACGCTAACAGAGATAATAGTAAGGCAAGCAAAAGCAATGGTAACAAGCATAGCGCCGCCACTGTACGGAGACTCCGTATGTACAATTCCAGGCCAAAACGTGATAAGGAAGGACAAATCTTGTCTCACGAATTACAATCCAAGGACTTACCTGACACTAGAATTCAACCTGGTCGCCGTTGGTTTGGTTCGTGATTTTAGATTCGTTTTTTCAATTAATTGTATTTTAACTTTCGTTTAGGTATTAAAATTGATAATCTCTGTTTTTTCGATGTGTTCTAGGTAATACTCGAGTTATTAATCAAAAGGAGCTTGAGTAGTTCCGAGAAGCGCTTTCAACTCATATGTCAAGTAGCTATAATGTCGTACTAAAGGAAAGAAAGATCCCTATGTCCTTGTTAAACGATCATCAGAAGGTATAAATCTTATTGATTTTGCATTTTAATTCCTTTAATTACTAATAAGTCCCTCAATTTCAGCAAGCAAGAGTTCATCTCCTTGACACAGAGCCTTTTTCCGATGCATTTGGACCTAAAAAGAAAAGAAACCGTCCAAAACTCGTAGCTTCAGATTACGAATCATTAGCTAAGAAAGCAGATTTTTCTCAAGGTAACTAAATTAGTTAAGTTAGTTATATTTTCTATAACTAATTAACCTACTTTTAGATGCTTTTGAGGAAATTTATAATGCAAGCACATCAATGGACACTAATGATGGATTTAGAGATCTTGTTCGTCACAATATGTTTGAAAAAGGTCAAAGTAAACGCATTTGGGGTGAACTTTACAAAGTTATTGATTCATCAGATGTTGTTATCCAGGTAAATAAATTAATTAAAGCTTTTCTTGAGGGTAAAAAAGTAAAAATATAAACCAATTTTAACAGGTTTTAGATGCTCGTGATCCCATGGGTACAAGATGTTATCACTTAGAAAAACATTTAAAAGAACATTGCAAACATAAACACATGGTTCTTCAATGATGTCTGTTGATGGCGGAGATGGAGTGTCGAATTGGGCCTTATTTTGGGCCTTTCTTGTTGGTTTGAAGAACACGCGGCGATGGAGGAGTGGGAAGCATTGAAGTTTGTTGATGGCGGAGTCAATGTTGATTTGATGGTGACGCTAATGGTGTGAACGAAAGTTGAAAAGAATCGATGTTGTCTGCTGTGGTGTTGTCTGCTCGAAGGGATGGGTTGCTGTGTTGGTACGGTGGGTTGTTGTAGGGAGGTGGAGATGGGATGCTTATTGATTTTTTTTTTTTTTAGGAAGAGTTGCAGGTCGGGGAAGAAGAAGAAGAATGGGGAAGAAGAAGGGGGGGTGGTAGGGGGTGTGGTGGGGTGGGGGGTTTATTTTATTATTTATATTTAATAGTATAAAAACTATTGATAAAAAACCTATTTTACCTTTACTTTAATTTAATTAAATGATTAATTAAGTTAAGGATTAAAAAAAAACGTGACATGGAAATGCCACGTCACATTTAACGGAAAAAATGGACGGAAAACGCACTCAGGGGGTAACGGGGCACAAAAGTAAAACTTAAGGAGTAACGAGGCGCATTTTAAAACTTAGGGGGCGACCTGTCAATCGGGTATAAACGCAGGGGGCAAAAGTGCTATTTACTCATTGATGTGAGATAGATGGATCAACATGAATGATGTAAGTTCATATAAGCTCAAAAGTTGCATAAAGAAGTATATATACTCAGTGTTGCATAAAGAAGTATATATAGAGGGCATGTGGTGTAATATAACTGTGTTTATAGAGAAAGATGGCATCTACCACCTGAATTAAGAAGATTGAAATCCAGTATTGTAATCATCTGCAGATATCATTACTTGGAATGAGAATTAATGTTAAGTCAAAGTTCTCTTAAAGAAACTCTTATCAATGAACACAATGTTCCCTGCAGGTATTTGTTCTTGAGCGGGGAATCATTTCTAACCAAATATACAAATTTTGTCATTGCTCCTTTAGTATGTGATTTGGAGTAAAAGTTTGGTTTACGAGTTATGTGATTTGGACTGTATATATGTGATGAGAAAAACACAAAATATCATGAGTCAAGCGTTCAATGAAGACCAAATCTTCAACAGAATTTGGCTTTGTTAAAGCTAAGCTCAAAGGTTATAAAGTATCAGCTAAAGATAAGATCATAGCTGAAAATTGGGCGTTGATATAAAGGGTTCAATAGCATTTGTTATAGTTAATTTCCTTTGTATTTCAGTCCGTGTTTCTGTTTGTAATAGGAAATTAGCTAGAGTTTATTGAGATTTCAATGTTTAAGAAATTTCATTAGAGTCTGTAACTGTGATTGCTTTGTTGAGCTTAATTTGATTTGCTGATCAAAAAGAAAAAGAAATCCATGAAAAGACCGAAAATAATAATTAGATCATTAGAACTTATCTATATTCTTTCTGTAGTACTAGAATACACACACTAAATAAATGAAGAGAAAAGAAAAGAAAAATAATAATTGTTTGAGACATCTACATTAAAATTCTTAGAGCAGTAAACTAGAAGGCGAAAAGGATGTCAGGATCACAGCAACACTCGTCTACGAGACAACAGCAACACAGGGCTGCAAGGCTGCATAAAATACATATCGATTATTATTCTAAGACTCTCATTAATTATACCATATTTTGCAAGAGACTAGAAGATTGTACATACCATCCCTTAAGAAATCCTGAATTTTTCTTGGGTGGGGGAGCTGGAGCATAATGAATTTGATGTGGTGGTGCCATAACGGGAGGCCCTTGATAATAACCTGTCATAAATTTTTACGCCCACCCATAAACATGTATATTTCTAAAAAAAAAATTGTTATAAGACATAAAATAGTAGTTAAGAAGATTTAAATTATTTAAAATTCACCTTGAGCAGGATATGGATAAGCATACTTGGGAGGATCAGTGTTCATGTTGATCAACGGATGATGATATATATTATTACACAAAAATAGCAAGAGGTAGAGAAAGAGATCTAGGATTATGTTTGTGTTGGAGTACCTATATGATGGTAATGATGTTATGCGAAGAGAGTTTTAGTTTAACTTCCAGGTGAGTAATGAGAATAATGGGTATCGTATTCTGTATTAAAGAGAATAACTTCAGAATTAAGATAAAGACACATGAGAAGAGAACTCTCTGGAAAGATGGCTTCTATTTTCAAACCTTAATATTGTGGGTTTTCTCTCTACCCTTGATGCTAAAGTCCACATTCATTTGCCACCGTTACATACACGTGGAAGTAGAAGAAGAAACTACTTCAGCGACAATATTCGTGAACAATCATGACGAATTATATGTTACGAGCATGGTTATATCTTTTTCTTTTTTTCCAAAAACTTTATATTAAATATTTAAAAAAAGTTACAAAGTACTTGGGTTTGACCAACCAAACCCAAAGAAAGAAATACAAAGAACAACAAGCAAAGGATTAAAACAAGTAGAACATAGATAAAAACGGTGTCTCGAACCGCAACACCTTCCCATAGTTAACCAGAAACGTAGATACAAAGAAGTAGATCGCTAAGGGTCGAAGAAACATGATCCTTAAGTAAGACAAACTTAAGCCTCAGAACGAGGGGGAGTAAATCGACTACCATATAACGAACTCCCATGGTTATCAACTCGAAGCAGACTCTCATACCGAAAGTATAAGCTAAGACAACAGTTGCATTAACGAAATAGCCCTCAGATCAAAAGGAAAATCACTAACTCAAGTGATAATAACATATACCAAGACAGGATGGGCTGAAAGAGAAAACACACACCAAAGCGTAAAGCACAAACACCGCTTCTCCAGCCAAACCATATGATGGCAAGCCAAACTAACCAAATAAGGATGGTTCAACCACCGAAAAGCCCGACCGAATGGCAAACACCTGAAACTTCTAATGTCAGACTTGACTCAATGATTGACCATGACCACAAATGAATCATCACCCGCGATTTTAGGGAACCTGTAAGAAACGGATGAGCACCATCAACACACAAGACCACAAAAAACCACACCTTATGCAACCCTAAACTAGTGCAAGCCAATAGTATCGAACAAAAAAGAATCGAAATGAAAAAATACCGAGTGAACGGCAAACACCCGGAATTCCAAAAATCAAAACCAAATGAACTATTACAATTGACCAAAAGTACATCACCACAAGCCGTTAGCGAGGGCGAACAGAAGCTGGGGACAGAAAAACCAAATCGGAAACTCCTCCTTAACCCCACCCCTACGCCCTGTCTACTGACCCGAAAGCCCAAAGCGACCCAAAAGGGCACTGCATCTGTGACCCTAGTACACTAGAACACGTCTCGGCCCAAAAGAAGAAAAAATACATCCTTTCTCCGACTCTAACAAACCAGAACCAGACAACAAGATAAGAAAAAAAAGACCAATACAAGAAAAATAAGTGATATCAAAGGAAGCAGCCTGGTTCAAAGAAAAGCAGCAATCACACCCTTCCTCCCACCAAACTAGCGCAACCACCAAACCAACGAATATCCAAGCTTCGTTCACGTAACACCAAGAGCGCTCCATGTCGTCCAAAAAGCAAGCTCACATCGGCCTAGAAAGAGAAAGACACGAAGCCCCAATCGAAACTAGAGAAGGTCCAAAGAAAATGGGTCAAAATAAATCTTCTGCAGTCGAGCAAAGAACGAGACAGATGGAGGTCTTCACGACAGATTGGGACAAAGCTTTCAGAAGAAAAGCATAGCAGAACCTCCATCAACCCCCCCCCCCCCCCCCCCCCCTTCCCTGCCATAGAGAAAATATGATGGAAGCAGCGACCATAAGAATTTCAAACAAGGTCCACGAAGCAGCGACGGAAGGGGTAGAGAAGAAAAGAAAATGGATGCCACCCAAGACAGGAAGAGGAGGAGCAACCTAAGGAAAAGGGAGAATGATGAGGAAAGGAAACAAGAAGGAAATACTGAACAAAGAAGAAGAGAAAAGAGACGAAAAAGAAGAAAGAAAACAGGGGGCCGCCATCACTGGCAGAGAAACACTAGTGACTACGGCAGGTTAGGGTTTGAGAAGAGTTTTAAAATTTAAAAATTGGAAGAGAGAGCTAAAAAGAAATATTATGACTAGTGTTTAAAACCTTCATATAAATTGTAATATAAAGATGAAAAAAAGGTGATATATATATATACTCATATGTTATAATCATAGTCGATCCAGATAGTTTTGAAGTTCTCGACAAAAAATTAAAATTGTTTTTTATTTAATTAAAATTAATCAATACAACTTCTTTTTATTAAATATATAGTATAAATTACATGCCTAAGAGTTAAAAAAATGGTACTCCTTCAGTTTCAAAATTAATGTCCACGTTGTTAAAAATAGTGTCTTAAAATTATTGTCCACTTAGAATATTAAGACATTTTTTTCCAACTTTTTTCATTATTACCCTTATTAAAAAAATTAAATTTAAACTTCAAATGCATATTTAAAATATCAAGATATTTTACTAAAGGCAATTTTGTACTCCCTCTATTCCTTAATATGTGACGCTTTAGCCAAAAAAGTCTATTCCACAATATATGTCACATTTGGAGTTTCAATGCAAACATTTGGAGTTCTAGTACAAAATAAATACTATATTTCCTATTTTACCCCTTTTTCAAAATCACTATTTAATGTTTTCTCTTATAAGTAGGGTTATATTAGTCATTTTTATTTAAATCTTTCCTACTTTTTAAGTTTCTTAATATTCCCCCGGTCCCAAAAATAATGTCTACCTTACTAAAAATGGTGTCCCAAAAATAATGCCCACTTAGAATTTTTTTTAATCATCCACTTAGAATTTCAAGACACTTTTTTCGACCTTTTTCCACTATTACCCTTATTTAAATATTTAAATTTATGTTTTCAATGAATATTTAAAATATCAATACACTTTGTGTTTCTTAATTTGTGTGAAAAGCAAAGTGGACATTATTTTTGGGACTGAGGAAGTATGTGTTAAAAACTCTAAAGTGTCACATATTAAGGAATGGAGGAACTAATATGTATATGTAATTATCAGGGTTCTTAATTTGTGTGAAAAACTAAGTGGACATTATTTTTGGGACGGAGAGAGTATGAATTATTATTTAAAAAATTTCATATGCCCTTAGAAAAGCGAGCGCCGCACGGAGGACACAAGCGAAGGAACTTTATCGACCCGACCCTGAATTTCCAAAATGGCGGAGCAGCCATTAGAAAAGCCGGCGACCACTGAACCGGCAGTAGAATAAGCAAGCGACGCCATGGTAATGGATACCTCCATGAACAACGGATTAGACACTGAGCAATTTTCCCACTCTTTCCTCTGCCTTAAACAACAACACGTTGTACAAGGGAGCTCGTTCCTATGAGACGCGGGACCAAAACAACCTGCTGAAAGTCTCTCTGATTGCTCATTCATTGGCGAATTCCCCTAGGAAGAATATTGGATGGCACATGATATTAATAGGTAACAATGTTGTTATTCTAGCCATCGTAGACATTAATGAGAACGGGAACTTGAAATTGATGACTGGTGAGGATTGGGATTTTGTCTCACATATTGAGAATGACGAATTCATTTAAACTTGCGAATTACCCCAACTAGTAAGGTCTAGCGAGGAGATTATTGAAGGAATTAATTTGTGAAGCAATACTATAGTCATTAGATTATTAGGATACAAGGTGAGGTATAACTACTTGGCGTCAAAATTGAGACAAATTTGGAGTCCGAAGGATTTTTTTTCGAAATGGTGGATGTTAGTCATGGTTATTTCATGGTTAAGTTCTCAAGTCAAAATGATCTAAATTTTGCGCTAGGGGGAGACCCGTGGATGATCTAGACCACTACTTGATTGTACGCGAATGGACACCAGATTTTAAACCTCATAAGGCACCTATTACTACTATTACATCATGGGTTTGAATTTCAAACGTGGGGATGCAAAACTATACCTCACGGATTTTGAAAAAAATGGGTGACATTATTGGCAGGACGTTAACAAAAACTAGAAAAAAAGGAAACCACGCGAGATTAGCGGTGGAGCCTGGTCTGAATAAACCGATAGTGTCGAAAATACACATCGGGGGGAGGGGGAGGTATGCAAGGTCGAGTATGATGAGTTACACATGATATGTTCTGAGTGTGGTAGATTTGAACATTAGAAGGATAAGTGCCCACGGGATGGAGTAAATGGGGGCTCAAGCACTATGGATCCGCAAAGTCAAGGGATAGTTGTAACTACAGTAGCGGCTAGGATTATGGAAGAACAATCTTTCATTTGGCAAATGGATGACGGTCCAACAAGAAAATAACAGATCTAAACCGAGGAAACAAAGCCCAAATATTTCAAACACTGGGAAAACCGGGATGAGTAATGGTTTGGGAACGAGATTTGATGCGCTTTTTATCGATCGATGAGAAAGAGAGAAATGGGACAGGAGAGGGGATTCGATATCCTCCACATAAGTCTGGGAAAAAGCCTACACCAAGTAAAGTGGGTGGATCTCAAGGAGTAAGAGTAAGACGCTTAGTGGGTTTAACTCCGCTCACAGGGTCATCTTCACTACGATTTTGAAGAGGAGAGAAAGTTAGACGCGAGAGCTGTTACGGAGAAGGAAAATGGAATTGAATCGAGTACAGGTCAGATGCGATTTTAGGCGGGTGAGAATGTGGTTAAAGGGGCAAATAAGCAGGTGGATACTAGCTGTAATAAAGGGGGCGAATTAGGGGTTTTTTTGTGCGATAATAAAAATTCAGAGGTCAAGGAGGGCGAAATTAATATGTAGGCTGAAAATATATCAGGTTTGAATCGAACAATTGGGGTATGGGAAAACTCAGGGGCGGAAGTAAATAAACAAATAGATGTGAGGAGGAACCGAAACCAGAATCCTGAAAAGTTTGACAGCTGCGAAAGGAATACTCAAACAGCAGCTGCGAAAGGAATACTCAAACAGCAGCAGCGAACGTCGTTATGGGAAGTGACAATCAGGAGGTTAATTTATGTGCCTGAAACGCCTGTTATATATATATATATATTAAAAAAAAGAAATCTCTAATAATTTTCTTGTAAATTAAACGGACAGCAGAGGAAATATGAAGATTGATTAAAACATAGGTACTCTTCACATTATTGGTATGGTAGTATTAAGAATAAATGTAAAAATAAATCGATGAATCTTTTGGACATCTAGCTAGCTATGAAAGCTTTCAGTGGTCCTCTCTTTTGATAACTCTTTAAATTATTGAGATTTGAAAATATATCCTGCACATTTGTACGGATTAGATAAGATAATATTACAAGTTGCCCCTTCACTTCAAGCTATGAATGCAAAAAAATTATTGGTTAGAGTCTTTTAATTTTGAGCCACACACATATAATCCTGCACATTTATAATAATTGAGAATATCAGAACTTGCCCCTTCACTTCACACTATATAAAGAACGTAAACTCATGCACAAAAACATTATCAAAAACATGAATTCAGTCATCCAGAGCAATAAAAAGGCATTAATGTCTCTTCTTTTTCTTTTTCTAGCAACAACCTCATCAGCTGTAGATTGCGGTCCTAAATCTGGTGGTAAACTTTGCCCACAAGGCGCATGCTGCGCATATAATGGATACTGTGGGAAAGCAGATATTTACTGCGACCCTTTTTTGTGCATAAGCCAATGTCCTATTAGCAAGATCATTAGTGAGCGTATATATAACCAGATTTTTCCAAACCGTAATGATAAAGATTGTTCTGCTAAAGATTTCTATACCTATCGCGCTTTTATTGAAGCTTCTAAAAGTTTCCCTGCCTTTGGAGCTACTGGCAATGACACTGTAAGATTACGTGAGATTGCAGCTTTCTTAGGCCAGACATCATTCGAAACTAGAGGTTGGTTTAATTAACTTTAACATACATATACTATATGAATTAAAATGATATCATGGTAAATAATCTCTTTATGTAGGAAATGATGATTCTAAGATAGCTGCGGATGTTCGCTATAAAACGGGTTACTGTAAAATTGAAATAGATGATAAAATTGTTTGGTGTAACTGGGAAAGCGAATGGGATTGTGTCTACGGAAGGAATTACTACGGCCGTGGTCCATGGGGAAATAAATTTGTTTCGTAAGTAATAAATTCACAAAATTAAAATAACTATATACTAATTGATGTAATATGAATATGATGTTACAGCAACGATATCTATGGACCATGTGGAATTGCCTTAGGACTGGACCTATTAATGAACCCTGGTCTAGTGTCTTATGATCCAGTTATTTCATTCAGTGCGGCACTTTGGTTCTGGATGACTCCTCAGAGTAATAATAAGCCTTCTAGCCATGCTGTTATGGTTGGAGAATGGGTTCCAACTCAAGCAGACGTAAACGCAGGCAGGCTTCCTGGATATGGTGCCATCACAAACATCATAAACGGTGGGCTTGAGTGTGGGGGAAAAATTACTTGGGAAGAAGCACAACGCCTTGGATTTTACCAGAGGATCTGCGATATCATTGGAATTCCCTACGGAAACAACCTCAATTGTTTTGGACAACAACCTTTCGGACAGGGACGAATCCAGGATTTTAAGTCCGGAAAGACTATTATTGATAAGAAAAGAACCAAGTCCATAGATATATAGATTTTTTATATATCTAATAAAATTATTAAAACAATTAAAAAATATCGCGTACAATACAAAACAAATAATATTCATTTTAATATAATAATTGTTTATAGGATTTTACTAAAATATTTAATATTTAATCCCTACTAAATCAACTTATGAAACCAGTTTCGTTCGGTTGCAAATCACCACATGAACCACAATTTGACTAAAGAGTTACGATTCAAAATTAGTAACTTCAAGATTTTTTTGTTTATACACTAAACTAGCTACTTACTTACCTAAAATTCCAAATCCGCAATTTAAAAAATGCATTTGATAATTGAATTGTCTTTTATTAAATACATTTAAAAGAACCTATATCTCTAACAATCCAGAATCTGTGTAACAAACCCATTATCTGAGCCACATATTTCAAGAAAAATTAATCGACAAAATCAAAAAAACGTGTAGATAATATTATCTTATAAAACATGATGTAAAGTGGAGCATGATATATCCTACAAGTGAACAAGGATGTATCATATAAGGTTGATTTATTAAGAAAAAATTATTAAAATGACTAATTATCATCCGACCAAGAATCATCTGAATACGGTATATATATATATATCTATATAATATTGGAGAAGGGCCAACGGCCCGAAATGTTTCTCATTTTCCTCCACATTTTTTAGCCTTTGGATCAAATTTCAATCACTTTCAGCCTTTAGATCGATTTTAATTAATGGTCCAGATTGTCTAAATTCAATCTACGATTTAAAATGTCTTGATGTCTCCTCTATATTTTTCAGCCCTTGGATTGTTTTTTTTTAATTTAAAACTAAAACCAAAAAACAAAAAACCTTCTTCACCGCTTCTCTCTAACTTCACCTTTCCATCACCAAGCTCCTCTCCTGCACAATCGAAGAACACAAATTAAATCTTCCCACCAAGCCGCTCTCCTGCACAATCGAAGAAACCCATCTCTGCAAACCTCCATTCAGCCGCTCTCCTGCACAAGAAAACCGCCGCTACTCGCGAACCACAGGTAAAAAATTATTTTACTTTCCAAACCCTTCATTTTCTCCATCCGATTCAACCTTCCCACAAAGAGAGCCGCTATGGAACATTCAATAAAACCTATAACCCATCGCTTTAAACTCGCATTGGAACAAAAAGCAAAAAGAACCCTCTATTCAGCCGCTCTCCTTCACTAGAAAACCGCCGCTACTCGCGAACCAAATCTCACACTCAGGTCTCACCTTTCCACTGCACATTCGGTGTCTTCAAGTGGTATTGGAACAAAAAACAAAAAGACATCTCTTTACACTCAGGTCTCACCTTCCCATCAAGCCGCTCTCCGAGACCAATAATAAATTTTACCATTGCAATTTTTTCGGCTACGCCATCAACAATCGAAGAATCCAAATTAAGGTAAATAATTAATTTTTACTATTAATTTAATTTTAACCTATTTTCATCACTTTTACAATTTTGTTGGCTATGCCATCAACAGTCGAAGAACCAAATTAAGGTAGATAATTAATTTTTACCATTGATGTAATTTTAACCAAAATCTCATCACTTTTAAAATTTATAGAATTGTCTGAATCAAGTTTTACAGGTCCCGTGATATGCGCTGAAGTGATGGGTATGATCAATTCCGTTTGATATTCGGTGTATAGAGATGTGATTCTTTTATATGATTCTTTCATACTTTTATTTTATAAAATAATTTGGATAGGAAATGATCGTTGGCTGTTGTTGTTTCATACTTTTTCAGAATCGAAGAACCCAAATTACAGTAAAAAAAATCTTTTTTACCATTGAAACTCTACGAAATTACGAAGCTAAAGAAAGAAACAAGTGAAGCATGTTGCAATAACCTATGATGCAAACATTCCAGCAGATCCACCAAAGCCATCACCTCTTGCCACCAAAATTCAGCAAGTTCACTCAGGTAATTAATTTTTGTATTAAACCAAAAAAAAAAAAAAGAAGTTGCTTAAAGGATCATATAGAGATAAATACTTCAATTCTTTTTCTTCATATGTGTTTCCCACAAGAGTAACTGGTATTGCAGTGGCAGTGGTGTTAGTGTGTCAGGAGCAATTGGGTATGCTTTCTTTGTTGTTGATTTTGTTCACTTTTATGCTTAATTTCAATGAGTTTCGAGTTTGAATCTGTGTTAAAAACAATTTGAAAATGTTGATCTTTAAACAAATGGCAACTTTTGGTTGTTAATTACACCAAGTTTAATCGTTATATTGTTAATTTACAGGGGGTTGGGTGCAATTAAACCAAAGTTTTTCTTGATTTTGTAGGCTGAATTTCGGGATGTAGTGTATTTTGTCTCTTTTTTTATTCTTTAGTTTAGACAGAAGAAGAAATTTAAAATATTGTTTTGTTTTGTTTGCAGGGCTGGTTTGAAACATTTGAAGTTAGAGCGTGTAAAGAAATTTGAATACTGCCTACCATGTAAAGTTTTATTTATAACAATGTTTTGATTTTTTATAACATTCAAGATATTGAGTTTTAATATTTTTTGGCAGATTTTTACCATCCTTTTCACGAAGATGAAATTGAGCAGAGTACTATTGTGGATATTTTATACCCAAGGAACCTACGCCGGTAAATTTCTTTGTGTAGTGATTGATGTTAATTCATGTAGTAACTAAGGGTTGTTTTTGTGTTCAGGTACTTTATGAGTTTGATTGGGAATTGGATGATCTAGAGGTATTAGTTATAGTTGTTAGTTTAATTAAAAACCTTTGATTTTGGTGTTTGTACTAATAAATTGGGCATAAATTTTGTAGGAATTCACAGACAAGCTAATTGAGGAAGAAGAGATAATTGCTGATGAAAAAGAGGCATTCAAGGTGGTGAATCAATTCTTTTTTTTTCTCTTAAAAGTAGTAAATCATCGTGAATATAACTAACTAGATATATTATATTATATAGGAGTATGTGAGAGAAAAGGTTAAAGAAGCAAAGAAAGCTAACCGTTAGGCAAGGGAAGCTAGGAAAAAGGCAATGGAAGAGATGAGTGAGGATAAAAAGGCTGCATTTCAGGAGATGAGATTCCTCAAATTTTATCCCGTACAAACTGAAGATACTCCTGATATCTCCACTGTCAAGGTAAATATATTATTTTATTACTCTTTATTCTTTACAAATTATATATTATGTGTCCCTCCCTCATCATTTTCTTTTCTTTTCTTTTTATTGGTGCTTTTTGCAGTCTCCCTTCATAAACAGGTACTATGGGAAGGCTCACCAAGTGACAATCCTCTGGTGCTTTACCAATTATATTATTATCAAAGTTACATTTTTTATTTATCCCCTTTCTTTTGTGGGTTAAATTAAAAAATTAAGTATGGAAATAGAATCAAAGTGGATAAACATTCATAAAGAAATTTTGTTTGTTTGCAGATCTTATTGTCCGCTTTTGACGTATTTGCTTTGTTTACAGAATAGACCTAATTGAGTAATGATATAAAGATGGGGAAGAAAGGAGGCTTTTCCATTACACTGTTTTGCAGTAAATATCGGTGCAACTGCTGGAGTTGGTCTTATTTTACCATGAGAAAAATTAAATTATTTGATTTAAGTATAATTAAGGTCGTAAGGTTTATAACAATATCTACAAATCCTAACCACTTAAAGCAATTGATTTTGGTTTATCCATTTTCTTCAAACCAGGTAATAATATTAAAGTTGAGATTTTATGATTATTGTGATTTAAGTCCCTAATATTTGATCTAATAGGTGAAAAGTTCTCAGGGAATTGTGGGAAGTCCTTATTATATGGCTCCAGAAGTACTTAAACGAAACTATGGACCAGAAATAGATATATGGAGTGCAGGGGTAATTCTGTATATTTTACTGTGTGGGGTCCCTCCATTTTGGGCTGGTAAGTTGTATTTATTCATATATAGGGGGACCTATAGTGTAATTAACTCAAAATAAAAAAAATTAATATTGGGACCTACAGTTCAATTAACTCAAAGAACTTTGGTATACAGAGAAGAATGTTCTTTGTATTCATATAGGGACCTACACTGCAATTAATTCAGCTTCTGTATTATATGGGGGACCTTATAGTGCAATTAACTCAAAAAAAAACCTTTGGTATTCACAGAGAATGTTCTTTATGTTCATGTAAGGACCTACACTGTAATTAACTTAAAACAATGAATATGAAGACTTAAAGTGCAATTAACTCAAGTTTTTTAATTTAGGGGTGGTAAATTGTGTTTTTAAATATAGGGACCTATAGTGCAATTAACTTAAAAAATCGAATTTAGAGATTTAGAATGCAATTAACTTAATTTTTTTTATATGGAGTGCAACTTCTGCATAATATAGGGACTTATATGCAAACTAACTCAAAAAAAAACTTTGGTATTTACTAAAAGATGTTATATTCGTGCAGAAATAACCAAACTCCTTTTGTGTTTCTTCATATAGGGACTTACTCTGCAATTAAATCAATTTTTTTAATATAGGGACCAATATTGCAATTAACCTTATTATTTCTTTGGTTTGTGTGATTTTTAGGGCGCTTGGCAGGTACAATCTGTGTCGAGTTTGAACAAAAAATGAAAATTGAGCATTCACTTAAATCAGAATGGGAAACTACAATATTACCTATCCATCTTAAACAATTTTTTTATTTATTGCTTCATTTCATGCGTTTAATTTAGATTGTAAAGTGTGTTTTCAATTTATAAAAGTGTAAAAGGATAATTGTTTAATTTTTCTTCTATGAGATGATATATTTTACTTTTTAATAACTTATCAAGATTTGTATCATAACTAATAAATTATAAATTATAGTTGTTTAGAATATAGTCTAAAAAGAACTCTGTTAATATGTGAAATGGATTCTATTTTTGGTGTTTGGTTGAGTATTTTTCAAATTATTTTTATCACAAAATTATTTATTTATCTTGTTTTATATTTATTTTTCTAAGTTAATATTGTAAGAGTGCCTTCAGGCACGGGTTCATACCTAGTATATATATATATATATATATATATATATATATATATATATATATCTATATTATATTTCGAAGTTTTTCCTACGGTCCTGATTTACCCACTTAAGTGGTGGCCAGGATCGATTCTGGGAAAACATAAGTGGTGGCCAGGATCGATTCTGCCAAAACATAAGTGGTGGCTAGGATCGATTCTGGCCCCACTTTTATTTTTAATTTTTTTTAATACACAACACGTATAAAAAAAAAAAAAACCAAAACCCTCATTTCACTCTCCTTTCAAAACCCTCAGTCTCTTCTCCAGAGCCGCTCTCCACCACAAGACAACCGCCGCTACACATCACCACCGCTCTAACCATTCTCCACCATTTCTCAAAGAACTCTCCTCAAACGCACCTCAAGACGCTACAAAAAAAAGCCCTCCCCTTAAACGCACCTCAAGCCTCTCAATCGACCCTCCACAATACTAATCTCCGGCGCCGAGAATCTCACTGCTTCACTCAAATCACTTCACCACTTCACGTCTCTCCCACCAAGCCGCTCAATCGAATCAAAGAACCCTCCACATCTCCAGCTCCGATGAAGAAGAAATAGCGCTAAGCCCCAAAGGCATCTCTGATAACCTCGACGCCATGCTTTATAAAGCCTATTGCAATCTATGTAATTGCAAAACCCCAATTAAAACTCTTAAAGAATTGTCTGAAATCAAGTAAGCCCTTTTTCTTTTGTTTTATTTCAAACATTTTTATGTCTTTATTTCGTAACACAATCTTATTGTCTGTCTTATGTTGTAATCGATGTTGTAATCGATAGGGGTACTGGCAAATGGATGTTAAATACCCGATTCGATTGTGTTTTGTAGATGAATTTAAACTGAATATTGAGTGTAATAACGCAACTTTTTCCGGTAATAGCTGTTATCATAAACTTGAGACAGCTAGAATTGAGGGTTTGCTTGGAAACATTGATGCAAATACAGGAGATCCTCAGATTGGTAATTGTTTTTTTGTTTGTTTTTTTTGTTTTTTTAATGAAGAATTAATATAATTTGTGTGTTGGGATTACAGGTTGGGATACAAATCAGTTTCTAATGGATGTATCAGAAGTAACATTAGTTATGCTTAGTGTTATTAAAAATGTAATAAACAATCTCTATTACTAATTCTAATGTTGTTTGTTTGTGTTTTAGGGAGGATTAGCACCTGGAGGATTCAATTTTGATGCAACATTAGTTATGCTTAGTGATAATGAAGACCTGTCACAAAAGGGTATTTGAAATGCTCTTTTTTTAAGTGAATGATGAGTTTTATTTTAATGGTGTGGTTTTTGTTGATCTTTTCAGGTAAAAGTAATAAGGGTAAAAAACGTTATGTTCCTCAAAAGAATTCTGTACCTTATGCATTGTTGGTTACACTGTATAGGTAAGATTGAGTTTGAATTTAACGTATTACTGTAGAAATATACACGTAGCTTATATATTTTTGATTACTTATGTTAGGGCAATTGTCGATGAAGATTATTCAACCTGAGGGTCCCAGTTTTCGTGTTAATGGCCATTTTGTGGAGTGGCAGAATGTTCGTTTCTTTTCTTTTCTTTTTTATACGTTTTCAACACTCCAGCAGCTATGTATCATGTTCGTGGTTCAAGATTTAGAGGCCTCCACTCTCTTGAGGCAATTGAAGGGATTTTTTATGCAAGGACTAAATACGTTTTGTGTTGTGTATTTGTAAGTAATATAGCACTAATGAATATACATTTGTGCAGGAAAATGAAAGCTGAGAAACAGGGATATTTCACTCAGGTAAAAACTAATATTTTTTTTTCTTCGGCGGATGCTGTTATTATTTTCCATAACCCAAGGCTTAATTTGCATATATTTGAAAGTTTGAGGGCTTGACAGTTTTATCTCATTCTCAATGTTGTTGATGGTTTTTGCATAGCTTATTTTCTAAGCTTGGAATTTGCTGTTTTGGGGTCTAAATTAATTAAGGACCAAAACGCAACTTCTAAAGTATAAGGGAGCTGCAGCATTATTCTTCAGCTCCGCGATGATTGATCTTAAAGGTGATTTTATATGCTTTCCTTATATCCCAATGTTTTATTTTTCAATAATCTTAGATGCATGCACCCCTCATGTTAAGCCTTCTCCTAAGTTTTGCTTCAACATAAGGGCCCCAAAGTTTAATTCTTTCAGAACTATTGTGAAGACATAATTAAATATTTTTATGTTTGTTTACTCAGATTCAAAGTGACTATAAGGTGATGAACATGGATCAGTGTGTTAATTTCTATCGATTTTGCACTGCCCTTTATTGCGGCTAAAATGAGCACTTCAGATTATAAGGAAGAGGAGAATGGTCCTATATCACATCCTTTGCTTGACTTGGAGATGAATTCAAGACCTAGGCAAATCGCTCTATTTGTTGAGCCTTCGCCTTTTGCGTGAGTGTTTAAATTAATTACCGATTATTAATTTATATACATTATTGTTTTTGTGTTAATTTTTTATCGGAAAAAACCTTAAACTGTGAGTTGACTTTAATAGGATTCTATTATGGTGTTGGATTTTGCACCATTGATCCCTGTATTATGCAAAAATAGCCAAATACCCTGCGTAATACATTAATGTTGCAAATTTACACCTCCAAAGGGGTAGATTTGCTACTTTTCGAAACACGGCTATATATATATGACTATTTCGCATAAAACAGGGACCAATATTGCAATTTATTCTATATGGATTTATGATAATAACTACTCTATAGTCTATAACTAATTCTTTACGTATTATATATGCAGTTATGTCTCATGATATAAAAATCAATTCCAGAATTTCATCAAATATTTACGAGAAATGGTTGCTGAGGTATATTCTTAAATTTTAATTAAATATTTTTCTTCTGCAAATATTTATTTAATTTAAAAATTTAGTTATCTATATTTTTAATCAGGTAATGGTAGTAACAACACACGAAGGAGTTCCAAAGGAATTTTACGAAAAAATTGATCGTGTCACGAAGGTAATTTCCATAATTTTTATTTAATTACATATTTCGTCCTTTATCTGCAAATACACCAAAAATTAACACTTAGATCTATAATTTTGTGTTGTGTATTTGTAAGTAATATAGCACTAATGAATATACATTTGTGCAGGAAAATGAAAGCTGAGAAGCAGGCCCTGTATTACAATGTGAGTAGACTTAAACCGTCCTTGCCTAATGTCTCTTCCTTTAATATATAAGCTAATCAAATACTAATATTGCAGGATAAAACTCACCAGCTTCAAATATTTTCATGTGAGCTATTTAAAATTCTTGATTATGCAAGTGAGGGAACATTTTTATGGGCTGAGGGTGTTGAATCCTTGCAAAATGACAATTCAGGGAGGAAGATGAGAACTTAGTTTATTGTGCTAGCCTCCTTTTTTAATATATATGGATATTTATTTACTTAATTTCTAAATTCTTTTTTGGGGTGATTTATTCTAAATTCTTTTTTGGGGTGATTTATAAACTCGGCGATGTTTGTCTGAATGTTTTGTAAATTATACACAGAATTTATGATTCATTTGTATTTGATAACCTGAGAATTTCATTAGATTTATGTAGACTATGTCTATTATTTGTGTTGCTTTCATATTCAATAAGTATAATAACCTTAATTTTGTTGATGTGCATGCTTATACTAACGCGTTTTCTTCAATTCTTGGCTGAAATATAACTTTCATAAGCATGATTTATGAATTCTTAGCTGAATTTTTTTTCTCGAAGTGACTTCAGGCACGGGCAATACCTATATATATATATATATATATATATATATATATATATATATATATATATATATATATATATATATATATATATATATATGCTTTCAAAGGAGATCGATTGAAGAAAATGATTTACGCACACGTGATTTTCTTATTTTTTGTTTCCAAGTGATTAAGTGTAGTAATACCATTTATTTAAATTTTATCGATGCCAAGAAATTAAATACACACCATTTGTAAATTCAATACAAACAAAGCTTAAAAAATTCAAGGAATAGTAAACGGTAATCAAATAATTAGTAAGAAAAGAAATTAAAGACTAACCATCAAAAATTTAAGAAATTTGATTTTCTAATATTTGTCTATATTTTCAATAGTGTTTACTCAATATTCTACGTTCATACTCTTTCCTCCGTAAAAGTGAATTGAAAGGAAAATTTCTTCAAAAGAGAATGAATAAAATTATATAAATATTTTGATAATTTTAAACATTACTTACACACATATAATATAGGGTATAACTTATTGTATCACGAATTTTAAAATTACGATAGAAATAATCAAATAGATAAAAATAAGAATATTAGTTATTGATTAAATTTATTTTTATTTATTAATTACTAATTAATACCAAATTATATGATAAATTTTAGTATTTAATAAAGAGCCAATTGTTGATTGATGCCTATTAAAAAACTTATTTAGAAAAAGGTGCCTAGAAAAAAATATTTATTGAAAACAGCCCCATCCCAAATTACTCTTATAATTAACAATTAAAAAAAAAAACTAATAAACACGCGCGCGTCCGTGAAATTTTTTAAAATCGTCATAACTAATTCAAAAAAAATAAAAAAAAAATAAAAAAATTATATTTGGATAAATCAAATTAATATTTACGTCTATGTTTTTTTCGGAATTTTCTGAATTTTTTGATTTTTTTTGATTTTTTTAATTCTTTTTTTCGCAGACACGAAATTTCATGTTTAAAACATGGAATTTCATGTTTAAAACATGGAATTTCATGTTTATTTCACGGTTTAAAACATGGAATTCCATGTTTAAAACATGGAATTCCAGGTCTGCAAAAAAAAAATTAAAAAAATTCGAAAAAATTCAAAAAATTCAAAAAAAATCAAAAAATTTCATAGACGTAAATATTAATTAGATTTATTCAAAAATATTTTTTTTTAATTTTCTGATTTTTTTTGAATTTTCTGATTTTTTTTGAATTAGTTATGACGATTTTAAAAAAATTTCACGGACGCGCGCATGTGATGGAATTAATAAAGGTATAGAAAATATAAAGGGGATGTTTTCTATAAATAATTACTTCATTAGGCATTTTCTAATAAATAAGATTATTGAAGGCATAAAAAAACAATTAAAGAATTTAAAGAGGATGTTTTCAACAATAACCCCTTTAATAAATTTAATTTATATTTTTTGTTGGGGAGGACTAATTTTCTAACTATTTGGGTTATAATTTTTTTATAAATGTTTTTACCTATTAAAGAAAAAAACAGATTAAATTATAGTTTTATCTAGTAAGTTGGGATGGACGGCAGCCTATCTCATCCCTCCCCTCCATCCACCCCAATTTTTGGCCAGCCCCTGATTTAGGAGGGTATATGTGTATCTATTTCAGTGTACAACTATTTTTCAAGTCTATTTTTATTTGTTTAACTTTTTAAAAAATAATATTCAAAACTGTTTTTTCTTTTTTTAATATCAACACATTTTTTTCTATATTTTTTTAATATTACTTCGATTTAAAGATTATTGCCTAAGAAATCCCTCAAATTAAAATTAATTTTCTCTCACCACAACCATTATTGTTTTTTCCATAAAAGGCAACATACATTTTATTCTTTTCTTTTTTGCCCACCAAAAGAACAGTTTGAGTTATAGGAAGTTTCTCAAAACTCAAATTTTGAGTTCTGCGAGCGAACTTAAGATATTTTAGGAGGGTAAAAAAGACAGTGCATTTTACGGGATAGTGGACAAGGCTGCAGAAGTTTATTGAATATTAACCTTTTAATTAAATAGTAGAAATGTATTGTAATAAATGATTTTATGTATATTAATTAAGATTATTTGTGTAAATCAAAAAATATTAAATATTCTTTTTAATTTTTATGTACTAAAAAGATGAACAAATAAAAATAAAGGAAGAAAATACTATGATATCGTATGTAAGTGTAATTTATTCTCCAATTAATGAAGTTTTTAATTAAGCGTCGATTACCTATGGGCTCTTGAAGACCATCTTAGTGCCACAAAGGAACCAGTCCCTTCCTCTCTCCTCCAAAGAGGCCTCTAAGATGCCCATTGTCATTACTACCCTTATTATGCATATAAGACAAAAAAATAGATTCTTCTCTCTTCTCCATTACCATTACTTCCTCTTCTTTATTACCATTAATCTCTCTCCTCCTTTATCATTTTCTCTCTCTCCTCCATCATTAACTATCAATAATTTCCAGCTCCGACCACAACCACCGACCACCGCCGGAAAAAATTCTGAGCTTGGAAAAAGTTACTGAGCATGAAGTTTCGAGAATGGAAAAAGTTACTGAGCATGGGGTACTGAGCATAGGTACTAAGCATGGAAAAAGTTGCTAAGTAGTCAATTTTTTTTGTTGAGTCGCTTTACTGAGCATGCTGGTTTGCTCAGTATATTTACTGAGTATGCTCGTGTGCTCAATAAATTTATTGAGTATGCGAAAAAATTCAATAAGAATATTCAGTAATCACTAACAATGAATTTTAATAAAATTGATATTATATGAGGATCTAAATGTGCTAAGAAAAGAAATGCTTGCTTTTTTTTTTATAGCTATTACAAAATAAAAGAAAAAAAAAAGAACAAAGAAAAGTTCTAAATTTGCTGAGTATTACAATTAAAAAGAATAAAATAAAAAAAACCATTAGTAAATAAAGCCATTTCCACATTTGCTGAGTAGATAGAGTAAACACACATCTACTATAGCATCGTCTCAATTCCCCTTTCTTGACGGGATGATTTCAGTATCAGAAAATAAAGCCAATTCCACAAGCTGCTTTGAAACACCTGTCTTTTTGATTTGAGGCCATTCATCAACTACCTTACGTGTGTTTATATTATACCTAGTTTTTTCATTCCATGACCTGGTCATTCTTGTTGGAATATTTGAAAGTAAACAAAATGTTTACTTCCCACATCGGTGGGTGGAGGGAGTATAAAACAATTTATTTACTTGGTACTCTCAACAATGTCCAAAAGCCAACACCCATGCACATGGCAAAGCAATAATCTAACCCACACGCGCGCACCACCACCACCACCCTCCCGCCCGGCCCGGCCCGGCCCGGCGGCGGGGTCGTGGGGTCGTGGGTCGTGGGTCGTGGCGTTACAAGTGACAAAGGTTTTTCAGAACTTCCCCTCCCCTATAAATAGTGCTCACTCCCCACTTGTAACCTTACCGAAAATCACAACAAAGCTACAGCAAAAAACCACTCTCTCCCTACTTCACTTCTCTCTCAAAGTTATTGTAGTAGGCTTCTAGTCTTTTCCGTTTGAAGATACCGGCACACCACCGGAATATCTTTTAAACGCTAGGCTTTTCCGTGTAATTGTTTTTTGCTACGTATTCCGTGTAAGTTTTGGATTTTCGTTTGTAATAGCTAGTTGACATTTTAAATCAATATTTCTATTTTCTGTTTTGAATTGCTTTCCATTTCTTTTCATTACGAACGGTGAATTTTTCACCTACAATTTTAAAAGATATTCCGGCGCTTTTGCTTTTCACCGTTCTCCTTTTTTTTTCTGAAATGGCTTTTCAAAACACAGCAGTTGCTTCATCATTGAACGCAAAGGCTTTTCCCAACGTGAATCAGGTGGAATCTCTTAATGGTTCCAACTACAAACGTTGGGCACAAAAGATCCTTATCTGTCTTGAACAGTACGAACTGGACTTCGTTTTATACGAGGATCCTCCACAATTAGTGGACAATGGGGTTCCCACTGAAGAAGAACAGACTAGGCATCTTGCTCTGGAAGCCAAGTATAAACGAGCTAATACCATGGCTCGAGGGTGGATGTTGAACAATGTCTCAAACCTCATTTTTGATCTTCTTGCCAAAGAAAAATCGGCAAAGATCATATGGGAGACACTTGAGAAAAAATATGGGGCTGAGGATTCTGGTAAAAAGAAATATGTGACTGGGGCCTGGTACAACTTTCGTCTCACCGATCAAAAACCCATGACCGAACAACTCCACGTCTATGAGAACCTTTGCGCAGATGTGATTGCTGAAGGTATGAAAATGTGTGAAATTCTCCAAGCCAATATCCTGCTAGAAAAATTCCCACCTTCCTGGAGCGAATACCGTAATCAACTGAAGCATAAGAAGAAGGAAATGACACTACAAGAGCTGATTAGCCACATTCAAGTCGAAGAGGCTAATCGACTCAAAGACAGGTCTATCTCTTTTCCTACTCATTCCTCCAAAGCTAATCTTGTTGAAAGTTCTAGTGAAGGTAACAAAGGCAGGTTCAAAGGAAAGGGTAAACAACAAGGCCACAACAAATCCAAATCTGGGGGAAACAAGAATCGCGGTAACTCCAAAGGTGGTGGGTTCAAAACCTCTGGTAAGATTCAAAAACCCAAAGGAGCGTGTTACTGTTGTGGGAAGGAAGGACATAAGGCTTTCGAGTGCAACCTTAGAGCTGATCAAGGTCCCAAACCTGCCGCAAATCTGGTCGAGACCGAAGAGATTATTGCTGCAGTGATGGTTGAGGTAAACTTAATTGAGAACAAAACGGAGTGGATTCTTGACACTGGAGCTTCTCGTCATTTCTGCTCAACGAAATCCATGTTCAAGAAATTCGAAGAAGCAACAAATGATGAATTTGTCTACATGGGTGACTCCTCAACCGCCATGGTCTTCGGTAAAGGACAGGTTTCTCTCAAACTCACTTCTGGTAAAACCCTAGAGTTGAATGATGTTCTCTTCGTCCCCTGTCTCCGTAGGAACCTAGTTTCCGGAGCTCTTCTTAATAAAGTAGGCCTTAAACTTGTATTTGAAGGGGGGAAAATGGTTATTACCAAAAATGATGAATTTGTGGGGAAAGGGTACATGAATGGTGGTTTGTTTGTTTTAAATACTGTACCAATGAATGAGAATGCCTCTGATTTTGCTTATGTTGTTGAATCTCTTGACACTTGGCATAGTAGACTAGGTCACCTTAATATATCCTCAATTAAAAGGCTTAAAGAACTTGGACTAATATCCCTCACTAAAATAGATGACTTTTCCAAATGTCAAATTTGTGTTGAATCCAAACTTGCGAAGAAGCCCTTTAAGCCCGTGACCACTAGAAAGACTAGTCTACTTGAATTAGTGCATTCTGACTTAGCTGATTTTAAAAATTCCGCTAGTAGAGGAGGAAAACTTTACTATATAACCTTTGTAGATGACTACTCTAGGTTCACTAAAGTGTATCTTCTTAAAACTAAAGACGAGGCGGAAAACGCGTTTTTAAAATACAAAGCTAAAGTAGAAAATCAACTAGACTGTAAAATTAAAAGACTTAGGTCAGATAGAGGAGGCGAATATAGTTCTAATTCACTTAAAGAGTTTTGTGAAATGAATGGGATAATCCACGAACTTAGTGCCCCCTATACACCCCAACAAAATGGCATAGCTGAGAGGAAAAATAGATCCCTTAAAGAGACTATGAATGCTATGTTAATAAGTTCAGGTTTACCAACCAACATGTGGGGAGAAACTGTTCTATCAGCATGTTATGTCCTTAATAGGGTACCCCATAAATCCCTAGATAAGACCCCATATGAGATGTGGAAAGGGTTCCCACCTAACCTGAAATTCTTAAAAGTGTGGGGGTGTCTGGCTAAAGTCAAATTACCCGATTTTAAAACAGTCACTGTTGGACCTAAAACAATAGACTCTGCATTCATAGGGTACGCTCAGAATAGTGCAGCCTATAGATTCCTATCATTAGACGATAACTCTGTTTTTGAATCTAGAGATGCTGAATTCTTTGAAAACATCTTCCCTTTGAAATCTGTGCATACTTTTGATTCTTCTTTGTCTTCTAGTAACTTATCTGATGAGGTTAATGTTCCTTTATGTGATAGTGCCCCTGGCCCCTCTACCTCCTATGTGCCTAGTAGTATTCCTGAGGAAGAACTTAGGAGGAGTAAGAGGCATAGGACCGAGACCAGTTTCGGACCTGATTTTATCACAGCCTTCTTAACCGAAGGTTTTCACATTGACCTGATAAGTGAACAGGTTGTCACCTGTCTCCTCATGGAGGAAGACCCAAAAACTTATACCGATGCTTTAAGATCGGTAGATGCTAGTTTTTGGAAAGAAGCCATCAATAGCGAACTTGAGTCTATTAGAAGTAATCATACGTGGGAATTAACTGACCTACCCAAAGGCAGCAAACCCATAAACAGCAAATGGATTTTTAAGAAAAAGTTGAGACCTGATGGCTCAATAGAAAAATTCAAAGCTAGGCTTGTCATTAAGGGTTTCACCCAAAAGAAAGGCCTTGATTACTTCGACACTTATTCCCCTGTGACCAAAATCGCCACCATTAGGACCCTCATCGCTCTTGCGGTCATTCACAAACTTGTCATACATCAGATGGATGTTAAGACTGCGTTTCTGAATGGGGACCTAGATGAAGAGATCTATATGGCTCAGCCTGAAGGGTGTGTGGTTCCTGGTCAATGGGATAAGGTGTGCAAGCTAAAAAAGTCTCTGTATGGCTTAAAACAGGCACCCAAAAAATGGTATGAAAAACTCGATAGTACCCTTATCTCCAATGGGTTTGTGGTCAACACTTCTGATTCATGTGTTTACTCCAAAGTAAGAGGATCAGAGTGTACTATCATCTGCCTGTATGTAGATGACATGCTTATCTTCAGCACTTCTCTTCATACCATAAATGAGACCAAACGCTTCTTGTCTTCTAAGTTTGACATGAAAGACATGGGAGAAGCAGATGTAATTCTTGGGGTAAAAATCATTAGGAGCAGTAATGGTATTTCCCTAAGTCAGTCTCATTACGTAGAAAGGATGTTGAAGAAATTCGACTCCTTTGAGGTGACACCTGTAAATACTCCCTATGACTCTAGTATTCATTTGTCTAAAAACTCTGGATATGCTGTATCCCAAAATGAATATGCCAAAATCATAGGTAGTGTGATGTTCTTAATGAACTACACTCGACCCGATATTGCCTACGCCGTTAGTAGACTTAGTCGCTATACTCATAACCCGAGTAATGACCACTGGGTTGCACTTCGTCGTCTTCTAAAGTATCTGCGAGGTACTATGGATCTAGGTCTGCATTTCAGCTCATTCCCTGCAGTTCTCGAGGGATTCTGTGATGCAAACTGGATCTCTGACAATGACGAAGTTAACTCCACCAGTGGTTATGTTTTCTCCTTAGGAGGAGGTGCTATATCGTGGAAGTCCTCCAAACAGACTTGTATAGCACGCTCCACCATGGAGTCTGAGTTTATAGCACTAGAAATGGCTGGACAAGAAGCTGAGTGGTTGAGAAGTCTCTTATCAGATGTGCCCCTTTGGGAAGGTAAGGCCACACCTGTGTGTATTCATTGTGATTCACAAGCAGCCATTGCAGTCGCTCATCAAAGTGCCTACAATAGAAAGAAGAGACATATACGCATCAGACATGGCTCAGTAAAACAGTTACTGAAGAATGGTGTGATAGCCTTAGAGTATGTACGATCAGAGGAGAATCTCGCTGATCCTTTTACCAAAGGCCTACCCAGGAGAGTAGTCCTGGAAACGTCGAGGGGGATGGGGTTGAGACCCATTAATGGGGAACATGTGACTCTTGAGTCAAGATGATCTCCATTCATCCCTATGGCATAAAACTAAAGTAATATGGATTCATAGCCACTTGTGGTGGTCCTTTTGAGAAGGACTTGATGAATCAGAATTCATAGCCTTAATGGTGGTCCTTTCGAGAAGGACTTGATGAATTCAAGGGTAGTAGCAAAACCCAAACCTTTATAGACAAAATGTTAAGGAGACGTCCTTGAACAAATGTAAATAAAGGTATCCACAAAGTTCATAGCCCACAAGGGTGGTTCTTAGAGAAGGACTTGATGAACTAAACTGAAAGGTGAGGTTCGAGGGGACCATAACTTTCAGCAGGGTAGAGTATGTGTTGTGAGGGCCTCTATCGGAAACCGTTAAAGTTCAAGACTAGGTTCACTTTAAACGGAATTCGGTGGTTGCCTCATTTCACTACGTGACAATTCAAATCGAAAGATATTGGCACTTAAGTACAATTCACCCAAACGCTGAAAGTCGTGGAAACCTGATCACCTTCTATTCAAACCTTTTGTTGACCTTCAAATATGTGGGGGATTGTTGGAATATTTGAAAGTAAACAAAATGTTTACTTCCCACATCGGTGGGTGGAGGGAGTATAAAACAATTTATTTACTTGGTACTCTCAACAATGTCCAAAAGCCAACACCCATGCACATGGCAAAGCAATAATCTAACCCACACGCGCGCACCACCACCACCACCCACCCGCCCGGCCCGGCCCGGCACCGGCGACGGCGGCGGCGGCGGCGTGGGCGTGGGAGCGTGGGGACGTGGGGTCGTGGGTCGTGGCTCGTGGGGAGTTTGGGGAGTCAAAAAATGAAAAATGAAAAATGAAACAAGTTTTGGGTGGAGCTCTTATAGTGCCCTTGACAATCTATCAGAAGATAAAACGCTGGACAAGGCTCCTCTAATCACGCTCCCATTAAGCTGGTCAACTTGTCAATCAAAAACGTGGAAGAAAATCAAATCAGCTAGCGGTTACAAACGTGGGGAATTGGAAGTCAACAGAAACGTGTGGAATAAAATCAAATCAATAGAAAAACTGTCAATCAATTACGAGGAGGTAATCACGGACTTAATTGGTCCGTTACAAGTGACAAAGGTTTTTCAGAACTTCCCCTCCCCTATAAATAGTGCTCACTCCCCACTTGTAACCTTACCGAAAATCACAACAAAGCTACAGCAAAAAACCACTCTCTCCCTACTTCACTTCTCTCTCAAAGTTATTGTAGTAGGCTTCTAGTCTTTTCCGTTTGAAGATACCGGCACACCACCGGAATATCTTTTAAACGCTAGGCTTTTCCGTGTAATTGTTTTTTGCTACGTATTCCGTGTAAGTTTTGGATTTTCGTTTGTAATAGCTAGTTGACATTTTAAATCAATATTTCTATTTTCTGTTTTGAATTGCTTTCCATTTCTTTTCATTACGAACGGTGAATTTTTCACCTACAATTCTTTCGACCAAAAATCAACAGGAACAAAAGATATGTGCAGTCTTCAACAGGTGCAATGAGCATATCCGAGAGTTTGGATAAACTCGAAGTTTCAAAAATCTGGTAAATACTCGAAACAAAAAAAAGGAATAAGGAAGAAAAAAGAATCAGGCTCAACCAAAGATGAGGGGTATGTTATGGCCTATGTCTCCTTTTATATGCAGAATTTAACATGCTTTTTTCTAAAAAAATTGATATTGATATAAAGTCTAATACTTTATACTTTAATGCAGAATCAATTCATTGTCTTCTTTTTCTTTTTTTGTTTCTAAAATTCATTGTATTGTCAATACTACGAAAAAGAGAATAACATTTGATTGAGACACAAGAGAGCTCTAGAAAGCTTGTTTACAAATTTCAAACTTGAATGTGTAACTAGAGTCCACTAGATTCTCCAGCTTTAGTGGTACTTATTTATAAATTGAGTTCACATTCAGACCAGACAGACTATCGCTTTACTAGCTGTTCGTTTGAAAGAATATTTACTTTCAACCAAAAACTAATAAATTTCAAAGAATAATTTAAGAGGCCACTCGATCAGAATATTAAAGATATCTTATCGCGTTTCATTCTTTTTGTCTAATCACTTAGCAGACCGTCTAAACGTTTAAAGTTATATCACCACCTATACCTCATTCAAGTAGATGAGTTGGAGGCTCTTCTAAACATAGATTGATAACGAGCCATCATATCTGTTCAATGAGCGGTGTAACACGATCAATGAGCTGTTCAATAAACATTGACATATAGAAATAGAAGGCATAGTCATAGAGACGTGTAAGATTTTTTCTTAAATTCCAAATCACTAATTTCTTTAGGCACGAATCTTATAGCAATCACGGGTCACTTCCTTACCCATTTAGCGACCGTTTATGATCAATAGCGTAAAAAAAAAGATAAATAGACAAAAAAATTAGCGCGGTAAAGCACTCTTAACAATATTGTGTATGAATAACTGTTAGTTTTGTTACAACTTTGATATGTAAATTAAATATGTCCTATCCAATTATGGATTTGAACATACAAATTGACCTTTTTATCAACAACTGTAATACAATTGAAATCCATCGTATACCCGAAAATTCAATGGTTTATATAGTATATTAGGCAGGCATGGATTTAATTTTTCAAACCTTGCACAAGAACTAACGGTTTTCAAGTTAAGCATTTTTATCTCAAACCCACCCTTTATACCCCCAACGATGTTGCTAATAAAAATGATCCTACATGTATTGTGGTTATTCATATATTGCAAGAAGGTACATGTTAAAGACTTGTTAAAAAAACTTGGTGTACAACGAACCTTGAAAGTGAAACTCAGGCAACCATGGAAGCTTGCAATCTTGATATGGTTATCCACGCTTATTATGAAGATATAATTTGTTGTATGAATGATCTAGTCAATTGTAAATGAAATATTATGTCCATTATTATTAAAGTTGTGCTGTGAAACTCAATTTTAGAAAACTTAATAATCTATCATTTTAATCGTTCGATAAATGAGTGAGCAGATATTCTAATTTCGAAGAGTAGACATTCTAAGTCCCCTTGAAATTGAATGATTATTCGACTTTACTTTTAACATTATTAATTATGGGTTTATAAACTGTACATAAATAGGCTAATTGTATGTGTAATCATGTGTACTCTTTTTATATTATACGAAATTTAAATTAACCAAAAAGATATACCCCAACGATGAACTATGGACAAAATGTCTGACATTAATAAGAGTCGAGAGTATTTATAAGAGTCAAGAGTGTTTATTTGGTATCAATACTTCCTAGTCAACTCACATCTCACTGATCTTAGGAATAAATGTTTTAAAGTTTCATCCTCCTTAAAACAGATCCTACACATATCAAAGAGAACACATTTTTTAATAAATCTATTATCTTTAGTTGATAAAACATATCATAGACACTCTCTAAAAAAACTTAAATTTAAAGGGAATAAGGACCACATATATTTGAGGAGGAATTGGAATTAGGAAAGTATTGTTGTATATTATCACCAAACTCGTCACTAAAAGATCAGTATACTTAAGCGATCCAATTATTTAAATTCTTTTTCTTGATTATTGTATTTGTTTGTTTTTCCTGATTAATTTATTTAAAACAAGGTAACTAAATGATAATAATATTTCAATGGATTTCCTCTCCCAACCTTAAGACGCAGTGCAAATTGTGCCTGGATTTTTGTTTTTAGTGAACAAACCTTATACAAATTAGAGTTCCGCTTCCCTTGACATATTTTTCATTTCTCCCAAACATATTTTCGCCCACCCTCCCTTCTAATAAGTCAAAATATAACACCGATACTCGGCTTAACTCAAAGGAACTTGGACTATCTCAAAGCCGAGAATATAATGATGTGCTATGGAGGGAATACACAGACACCCGAAAAAGAGAGCAATTAGACCCCATTTCTAGGTCAACTTACCGAGGACGAGTTCCGCATGCAAGCATTATGAGGCAAATATTCTGCATCGGCGTAGTAGTGTCCCCATCCTTATGTTGCGCATTCAGCTTCTACTTGAACTACACCTAAGCAGTTTTTCACGAATCTATTGACATCTCTAAATGCCTCTTGCTCCAACAGAACCGAGACTCGAGACTCCCTTAAAATTCGCTCTCTCTCTATAAAAATTGATTTGGTTAATATACAGTCAAATTAATTTTTTATGACTCCTCAGGTTAAATAATCCCCGATAGTAAAAGGCTAATATTGAGCGTCAGAGTGCCATTGGGAGCACACATTCTTTTGGTTCTAATTTAATGTTTGGTGTCAAGAAAGTTATGAGAACCTAGTGGATCCTTGAACCTTCATCTATATCCTCAGAATGACTAAGGCAAAACTCCTCGTTCGATCATTAAGAGTAAGATATCAAATTATGATTCATTGTTCCAAACTCTTCTCCCCTTCTGCCTATACATATGCATCTATGTTGTTTTGTCGTGTTTTTATTATTATCGTTGGGTCTAGTGTTGTTATAAGACTAATGGTAGCGTGATTTTCATACTCTATCACCCCCAAACCCTCCTCGAACTAAAAAGCAACCTAATTTTTTTAGGCGATACTTTGAACCCCACTAGTTTTTCTAACTTTTATCTTCCGAAAAAACCATATAAAAATAGATTTTTGCTCCCCCAAACATAATTTTTGTCCCACAAGCCACCCTAAAATTAGAAATTAGCCTAATTTTTGCTCGGGCCCAAACAACACTAGTTTTTCTAACTTTTCGCTACCCTTCCCCCTCCAACGTTTTATGAGTCTTAACAGTTAGACCTTTTAGGAATCCTATTAGGACTTATTCTACTAGCAAACCAACCCTCCAATTTTCCGTTCCCCCAAAACATATTTTTTGCCCCTGTTCCCGATAAGCCAGAATATAACACCTATACTCGACTTAACTCAAAAGAACCCCGGCCGTCTCAAAGCCGAAAGTATAATGTTGTACTCCGGAAGGAATACACATAAACCTGAAGAAGAGAGCAACGAGGCCTCATTTTTGGGCCAACCCCCTAAGGACGAGTTTCGCACACAAGTATCATGAGACAAATATGTTGTAGGAGGAGAATAACGTCCCCCATTCTTATGTTGCACACTCGCCTTCTAGTTAAACTACGCCAAAGCGGTCTTCCGCGAATCTATCGTCATCTATAAATACCTCTCGCTCCAATTGAATCGAGACTCAGGGTACTTACTAAAAACTCTCTCTCTCACTATAAAAATGGTTTGGATTAATATACAGACTAGTCTCCATAACTTCTCGGGTTAAGTAATCACCCATAGCGAAAATACTAATGTTGAGTGTCGCAGTGCAATCAGAAGCGCACCTTTCTTTGGTCTTGACTTAAGTTTCTGGTTTCAACAACGTTGTGAGAATCTAGTGGATCCTCGGACCTTCATCTACATCCTCAGAAGAACTAAGGCAAAACTCCTTGCTCGATCATTGGAAGTAAGGTATCAAATTATGATTAACTGATCTAAACTCTTCTTCCTTTCTACCTGTACATATGCATCTTCCTTGTTGTGTTATTGGATTTATTCTTATCATCAGGCCGGGTGTTGTTCTGGGTCTGGTCGTAGCGTGATTTTCACGCTCTATAACCCCAAACCCTTCTCGAACTAGAAATTAACCTAATTTTTTTTTGGGTGAATAGTTCTTCTAAGTTTTTACTCCCGAAAATACCTTATAAGAAATAGAGTTTTGCTCCCCTGAACATATTTATTTTCCCCCCAATACCTCCTTGAACTAGAAATTAGCCTAATTTTTTTTGCCCGGTCTCGAACCCAACTAGTGTTTCTAACTTTTCGCAACCCTTCCCTCTCCGACCTTTTAGGAGTTCTAACAATTAGACCTTTTAGGAGTCCTAACTAGCAAACCACCCACCCACCCCGGGATCCGCACCACTTATGATTAATATATGATACATTTTATACAAGAGAGATTTAAATTAGATGCGCATAGACTTATAAATTAAATATAATTAAACAGAATTACACTTAGTTGAGTAAAGATTGTGTTCTACAAGGCAGGCATAATCATGCCATGATTGAGAATATAAAACACATTACCCAGAAGCTTGTGTGACCTTTGAAATAACCTTACCATTGTCTTGAAAATGTGCAGTAGTACCAGACTGTGTTGGTTGTGGGCCCGGCGTATTGTAGTACACTTGTCTTGGAATACCATTATCATACGCCACTGGAGTATATCCAACTTCCATCATTCCAACTCCTCCTGTTGTACTAGGCCTTGCTATTCCATATCCTTCTGAATATTGAGGTGCTTGTGGCTGAAGACTTGGTGGCGCCGCTGCTACTGACGGTGGTGCATTTTGTATCACATTGTAAACCTGCTGTTGGTCACGGTAAATTTCTGGTGGTGGCATCCTTTGTACGGCATAGTAGCCTTGACCCACTGGTCCTGTCATTGGTCTCATTACCGGAGTGTGATATGCACCCACCGGAGCTTGAATCATGTAAACTGGCTGTTCTCCGTTAAGAGTAGTAGTCTGGTAAACTCCACCTGTTATTTGCTTCTCCGGCCAATATCCTGCCGGTATAGGTCCGTTTCCGGGAATGGTTACCTGAGGTACTTTTTCCGGCGCTCTCTGAACGAAATATTCCCCACCGGTGTATCCTCCTCCGGCGATATTATGCTCTTCAATCCTTAACCTATTCAGATCCTGAATATGCTTCTGAATTGGATCTGACACGGATGTCCGGTCATCTGGCTTCGGAGACTCCATCTCCTCAACCGCCGTTGCTGCATCCGTGACTGGATTCACCTGCTGAGTTGGCGGCGGCGCCATTCCTTTCTCCAATCCAAACAAATAATCCACATTATTCTGAGGCGGCGCCGGTGAAGTTGTCTGAACTGGACAAGAATTCAACGCCTCCACAAATCTCTCCTTCTCCGATTTAGCCTCTTCAGAACCAAAACTCATCTGAGAAGAGGGATTTGCCGGAAACAAAAAAATCCTCCACCTAGCCGGCTTCGGTGAAGCCTTATAAAGCCTATCATACTCATGCATCATATTCTCCAAATCATCATCATTCATAACAGTAATTAAAGCATCAAGATCTTCACCAGGCAATTGATACTTAAACGATATATTATCAAAATCACATAAACCAGAAAGCTTCGAAATAAGAAAATTAAACTTAACATTACGATAAACAGCGAGAATTTTGGTTTCACCTCCGACATAAGAGAGTTGATTATCGTGTGGCCTAGGATGAATTTTACCGCCGTAGCTGCACATGAATTTCACTTTGTAATTTTGCTGATTTTGTTGTTGATCATCCCAAGACGGAGGAGGATTTTCAAATTCATTTTCACGAGAACGCGGCGAAGAATCGCCTGATTCTGGATATGAGGCGGTATAGGTGTAGTTCTCCATCGGCGTATTTTAGAAGCGATGAACCCTAAAGAGTGTGTAAGTGAAAGTGTTTATGATTGTTGCCTTGTTAAGTCCATCAGCGAGACTATGGACTTTAGTGAAGGTTTAGTCCTTTTTATCTTGTTATGGACGAAGGAATTTTGTGCTATTTAATACTCTGACCACTATTTTATTTTATTTTATTTTATTTTTGGACTAAAAAATTTACCACTTTTTTTAAGTCAAATTGAATTAAATAGATAAAGGTAGGGGAAAAAAGGCCAAGATTACACAAGGCATGGCATATAATTCTTGATAAAAGATAGTTACTCTTAAACTTTCCTCTTTGGATTTTCTTTTTTTATTAGTACCTTATTTTCCTTTCCTAAATCCAACGGTATACTAACCATAATATCGCGGCGAGAGCCACCACCCCTCCTCCATGATTCAGTCGGCGAAGGAATCCCTTCAAACATTAGAATCAATATGGTAAATACTCCACGGTGTGATATAAAATAACTGACACCTCGAGAAATCTACTACCTACAAGGGTACAGATTGTTGACAAGTAATAAAAAGTAAGTATCAAAAGTATTGTCTCCACATGAACTATGAAGGTTAATTTTTATGGTGTGTTCTCGTAGAGTGTACATGAGTTGTTAAACTAAAACGTAAAAGATAATATTTGTTTGGTTTTAAATTAAAAGACTAAAATGTAAATAAATTAAACTAATGAAGTAAATAAAATAACGAAGAGACAATAGTGAGAAGTATAACTTAAGTTTGCAAGTAATCCCCCATAGTAACAATGATAGATTATAGCTTATGAGGGAAAATTGGGAAGTTCTGGTTAATCGGGATTCTCACTTCCTTGTGACTCCCGTCAGAGTTGCTTAGATGTCTGCCTAACAATCACTAGAGCACTCATTCGAGGTAATTCTACTCAACGCTAAGGGTAATTACCCTATATGATTTCATCAGCTTGAGTTTGCGTTTATGTATGAACCATAGTTGATTATTAAATTATTTAAATGTTATTTGGGAAAATTTATATTTAATTATTGGGTAATTGGTTTAAGTTGTATATGAATTGAATTTATCTACTTCCCTATATTTTGCACAAATATGAGGTTGTTTTTTGTGCCCTAGACTATCACCCTGATGAAAGGTTTGGGAACGGAGTGAATTCATATATGCCTGGTATGCGTTAGTGATTATGAGATTTCGAATAATATACAGTTACCAAAATTTGGTAATGGTAAAATAATGAAACTTATATAGTAATAATTTTGCAGTAAAGAAACACACAACATGTAATACTTTAAATAATTCATAGACAAATTTGGGGATAGTGGAGTTGCAATCCCCACAGACCTTGTTCGCTTTTTTTGGAAGAAACATAGTAAGAAATTATATATAACCTCCACGAGACATAGATTTAGCCCTTATAATTTAATTTAATTTGTAAAATATGAATAAAAGGATACATTAAACCCAAAAGACATACCTTGATAATTTGTATTTTACGCTTTTAGCGTAAAATATATGGTCAACTTTGATAACTGTATATAGTAAAGTATATGGTCAACTTCGCTTTCGGGGTGGGGGTGTAAGGGTCCGACTTTTCCCCCGATCACCGAGTGCAGTGAGAAATTGCCTAAACTTATAGGAAAAAACGGTTTGTAATAAAATATATTACTTCCCTGGCTCATATATTAGTTCTCCCCGAATTAAAAACTAAGCCCGAATTAATTTTTCCAGATCGATGCCCTCGAACCCCACGGTACTAACTTTTAGTTCCCGTGGAATTCATTCATGTATCTACCCGAAATAACATATATATAAAAATTAACCCTGAGTTCGACTTAATTTTTTTACCTCTAACCTCTATGGATGATTATTATATAATTATAGATCTGCCCCTACAATCAACAATCATGGGCGGGGCGGAAGCAGGGGGGAGGGGTGTGCCGAATTTCAAACCCCTTGGGCACAATGCAAATTTTGTCGAGCGAAAAAGCTTTACAAAAAATAGTTCTTCCTCTCCTTCGACTAGAAATTAACCAAGAAAATTAATTCGAAATGCTCCAAATCCCACTGTTTTTTTTCTAACTTTTTGATTCTCCCAATTATTGCTATCACTTGCATGTTCTCACTTTCAGATCATGCTCATTTTGTTCTGGTGTAATTTTTTTATCAAAAATATGATGCCTATGTTAGTGGAAGGAAGAATTCGTATAATGGAGTTGACTTGTATCATAGATACAAAAAAATGCTCTTTAATTTACTTTAACGTGGCTCATCTCTTTCTTTTCATTTTAATACAACTTAACCCCATATTAACAAGTTGGTGCGTTTAAACTTGTATCGTAAAGTCTATGCATGCCATCTAGCAAATAGATATCTTTAATGGTTCTTCCTCTCTCATTAGTTAAATATCCTAAAGATATAGTTGGAAAAAAATCTCTTAAATGGTCCCTGAACTATAAGCTATTTATCGGTAGAGAACTTAAACTTCCAAAATTATTAAAATAGTTGCAAATTCAGATTTCATACTTGAATGGTTATTTAATTGAACAGACTTCATGAGATATTCTAAAAGTTGTGTTCTAACTGTTTATTACCTGTAATCAGCAAAAGACAACTAGATCTCTTCCATAAATCATTTTAAAATCTAACGTCTCTTAAAGTTAGAATAAAAGAATTAACAAGTATTTGACTTCACCGATTATGATCCATAAGGAAAATTCAAATGAAGGAAACTTGAACCTAGTGTGTGAAATATTTAAATTATAAACAAATGTTAGATGCATGTTAGTGTTGTCTTGCCAAATGAAATCACATGGTTTTGGATTAGCAAAACTTTAATATTACTTGATAATGCAACCTGACTTGGCTTTTACCTATTTGACATTTTCTACTCCAATTATTAGTTGGAGTGTCATGGTTCTTAATTCTTATCTACTATAGTGCTTATGAGTACGTATAACAATCATACAATCATAATTGATCTAATCATGTACTGTAATTAGAATTTGGTATTAGTGGTAAGAGAAAGTATGAGGGCAAGTATTCCATTTTCAACCTAACCAACATTATCTAAATTTATCATTAGGTGAAAATCCAAAACACACATTTAAGAAAAGTATTTTCCTTTTTAGTTCCACAGATTTTTTTCCCCAACTCACCAAACAAAGTAGGCCCATATACACAATAAAAAAGTAACACGAAAAGGTTTTTTTTTTTGTTCCAAACACGAAAAGGTAAAAGGAAGAGAGTATATGTATGAACATACAAGATACAAAATAAGAAGCATGAATTAATATTACAAATTTTTCCCTCTTGTTAAAATTCAGAATATATATTATGGTGAGACAATAAGTTATCAATCCGTTGAAAAAAAAAATAGTCTTCACCTCATATTTAAATATTTACCCTATTTCTCATGAGTTTATAGGGTGAAAAAGAAGAAAGATGATACAAATCTAACAAATCCTTCATTTATGAGAAGTATCAGATTTTTCTTCGATGATGTCACTAGGAGCATCTGGCCCAGAAGGAATCTTTCCCGGATAATTAGTTGCCGAGTAATCTGAACCTACCATGCTAATAAATCAAGCAAAAATCACCTTAAAATTATGTACCTAATAAATAGTACATAACAGTTTAAAAGACAATAAAGTATTACCTTTTATCCACAATAACCATAGATCGAAGCTCACAATTCGCAAAACTGAAGATATGTTACGGATTATTATTTCATTTTTATAGAAAAAAATTTAATGATACATTTAGTGTGCGTGTGAACTTACTGATTTGAGATTTCGCTCTTAACAAGAGGGTGACAATCATTTCCAAATTTAGCAAGTGTGTGAAATAAGAACCCACTATGTGTCACCACTGCTATTTCCTTTTCTTCACGTGTTAATAACCTGTATAAATAAAATGGTATTTTAGAGAAATTCAAGAAACTGATACTAAATAGTAAGAATCATACTGAAAGGGAAAATAAAATCCCAAACATAAGGATCATCTGAGTAATTTAGCCTAAATAAAAGAATTAAAAACTGACCAGTTCATAAATTTGACCCCTCTTGCTGCAAGTTCTTCCTTAGTCTCTCTAATATCAGCTTTCCATAAAGTATCCTCATCACTCTCTACCTAAACAGAAAACCACTAATTTACAACATATAACACAAGTGTTTGTAAAAATGTCTAAACTACCCACCAATGAAAAATCAATTCCTGGAAAAAGACGTTGATATTCACCAAGGCTTCTCCTCTTATCACAAGGATGAACACCCTTCAAAACCACATTTTAACGGTTATATACATTCTTTTAAATAATAAACACATAGATAGTATCTACAATTATTTATTTCGGGACCCACCAAATGTTCTCGACAAAGTTCGAAAGCAATAATAGGAGGGCAATTAAGACTTGAAATGGCGGATCTTTCACTATTTCCTGCATTTGCCACCATTAATGGCATAATATCAAATCGATCTGTATATCCATCACCACCAAATACTCCAACACATGTTTGCATAGTTCTGCAATTAATTTCATAACTCGTAAAATATTGTTCGTCTAAGATAAGGATTGATAAACTAAAAATCATGCCTTAGCAAAGGAGATGTGACAACTAAATCAATTTTCTTGTAAAGCCCACTTGTGTGGACATGTTTACGCAAATTATCAACCTGAAACAAGACCCAAAACAGTCATTTCATTTCAAAAAAGAATTATTTAAATTATTCACTCACTTGTTGCCACCCAAGTGGAGTGAGTTGTGCATCGAAATAATCAGGAGACATGTATGCTTTATAATTTTTTTCTCCATCAACATTATGAATTCCTTGAGCATGCCTCACCTAAATACATAGTACCATCAATTCTTTAAAGTAGGATATTTTGGAATTTTAAAATGGAAATTTGATACAAACCAGGTGAATAGTTTTACAACGGTGTAATGGAAATACACTCAGACCTCCAGTGCTATCCATGTATGTGACTGTAAAGGCGGATATATGGAGAAGTATGAGTAATTTTTCAAAAGCAAGATTTAATTTAGTTGACTAATACAAGTATTCAAAGTCTGTGAAAGCTTGATTAAATACATTGAAGCATAAATTAGCACAGGATAGCTCTGAGATTGAACGTAGATGATATGGATAACAAACATGAATATATGGACAGTCAACAACTTAATCATTCATGATCTTCTCTTTGTTTTCTAATTGAATTATTCGATTATTATATAACATTACTAAGTAAGCAATATTTGGAAAGAATTAAGAAAATAAACAATCGCGAGACTAGTTTAGATACTTGAAGACACGATCAGTCACACCAGGAGCAAAAAACTGATCAATATCTAATCTTTTATGAAGAATTACTGTATAAAATATCTAAAATGTAATGACCGATGGGGTCAACTGATTACAAATAATGGATACTTAACAACTTAAAAAATAGCTCAAAATTTCCGGGAAATATAGTATAAAATTAAGAATGAAAAGAAAAAGAGGTGAATCTAAGGTTGGAACTCACCGGAGAGATTTGGAGCGAAGAGGAGAGTAAAGAACTGACGAACACTTGAGTGAGTGAGTGAGACTGTTGGACGATATTTGGTCCACCAAGTTGATATACATGACAAATGGGTATTTAATTGGTAATGTTGAGTGGGCTTTCTATTTTCTAGCACTCAAAATCTAAACAATGTATGCTTGCTTAAGCTAAAACATCAAAGCCCAAACTAGCGAATTGGAAGCCTATCTTAAAAAAATATTTTAACTTTTTCCAAACAAAATCATACAAAATAAATACTAATATATTTTAAGATAAAAAAGAAATACAACCGAAAAGTTGAAAAAAATTTAACAAAATAAGAAAAGAAAAAGTAAGGTAAAAAACAATGAATCATAAAACTCATATCTTCACACTCGCGTTCGAACACGAAACAGAACAGAAATCTTCACACTCACCTTTCCACAAGCCGCTCTCCTGCACAAGAAAACCGCCGATGGACCATTCTCCACCATCATCAACCCGGCTTGGCTAGGCCATCAACAATCGAATAACTCAAACTAAGGTAAACAATAATTTTTACCATTAAAACTCTATAAAAGTAAATTATTATTAACCTAATCTCATTACTTTTTTACAAATTTTCAAAATTATCCGATTGAAGTATAATTACAGTCGTGATGTTTATTATATATTTATACAAATACTACAATGTCCTAACCGTTGGAAGCCTTTACCGTATGGTGATGCGCTGAAAATAGCGTATATGGGGAGGGTGTGGGTCCTATGATTTGCCGTGACTGTTGGAGTGAGCAATTTGGTCTTGCATTTTTTTTGGATTGTTTTGCAGTAACTTTTCATTTAGCGCAACTGCTGCTGGAGATGGTCTTAGATAGTATTCTTCTATTTAGTTTTGTATTATAATAGTGTTGTCGGTTGAATATAAATATTTTAATTTTCGAGAAAAAATGATTATTTTCAGAATAAAATAAAATTTGCACTTTTTACCTTCAACGGTGTCGTTCGATTCATCATCTTCCAAACAATACTACTCACTCCAGCAAAGGTATCAGATCTCTCAGAAAGAATACAGTACAGTGACCCGACCCGTTATGATACAGCAATGCCATCTTCCTTTAAGCTCTTGACATGGCTTATCCTCCCATCTTTCATAGTCATCTTCCTGTACACCACCACTCTCCT
Organism: Nemophila menziesii; assembly: GCA_029959085.1. Taxonomy (NCBI): domain Eukaryota; kingdom Viridiplantae; phylum Streptophyta; class Magnoliopsida; order Boraginales; family Hydrophyllaceae; genus Nemophila; species Nemophila menziesii. The sequence continues at coordinate 40,648,113 of JARWIR010000007.1, read as the reverse complement.
CCTCATCCCTTTCTCCACCACCACCACTACCATCACCACAACCCACCCTTCACAACCCACTTGTAATCTCTTCAAAGGCCATTGGGTCATCGACCCATCTCATAAACCTATCTACGATCAAACCTGCCCATTCCACAGAAACGCCTGGAACTGTCTTAGAAACCAGCGAGAAAACATGGGTCGGATCAATAATTGGAAATGGTCGCCTGAACAATGCGATTTAGCTCGGGTCGACCCAAATAACTTCTTGAGTCTAATGAAGAACAGAAATATTGGGTTAGTTGGAGATTCTTTGAACGAAAACTTTTTGACATCATTTTTGTGTATATTAAGAGTTGCTGATGAAGGAGCTAAGAAGTGGAAGAGAAAGGGGGCATGGAAAGGCGCTTATTTTCCTAAATTTAACGTTACTGTGGGTTATCACCGAGCTGTATTGCTTGCAAAATACGAGTAAGTTCATATTCTTATTGTTTTTCTTCACATGTTTATGTTTTTTGTAATTAAATTTCTAACGTGTAGTGGATTTTCGAGTATTTGTTAGTGAATACTCTGTTTAAAATTTGTTAACATGGATACCTTAACTTCCATATTACTGATCATTTAAAGGTGGCAGCCAAAACCATCAGGATCCTCTGATAAAGATGGCTTGAAAGGAATTTACAAAGTAGACACTGATATACCAGCAGATGATTGGTCAGGCATAGCTAGTTTCTACGATGTTCTAATTTTCAACACGGGTCATTGGTAATTTCTTATCCTATTTGCTTTCATTTGCTAAATTGTACAGAATATTAAACTTGTTTTAATTAGGTGGGGAGTTGATAAATTCCCGAAAGAGACACCTTTAGTTTTCTATAAAAACGGGGAACCATTAAATCCACCTTTGGAAATACACGACGGGTTTAAACTAGTTGTTAAAAATATGGTTGATCATATAGAAAAAAATTTCCCGGAAAAGACGCTAAAGTTTTGGCGGTTACAATCGCCACGTCACTTTCACGGTGGCGAATGGAATCAAAATGGTAGTTGCGTGTTTAATGAGCCACTAGATGAAAACCAGGTATTATCGGTGTGAAATAATGTTAGTTTTTGGGAGTAACTAATAATAATGTGATATTATAACATGAACAGGTTGAATTATGGTTTGATCCTAGAAATAATGGAGTAAATAAAGAAGAGAGAGAATGGAATAATGTAATAAAGGAGGTTTTACAAGGGAGTGATATTGGAATACTTGATTTGAGTCATTTGAGTGAGTATAGAGCTGATGCTCATCCTGCAATTTGGTTAGGACAAAAAGGTGCAGTTGCTGTGTGGGGTCAAGATTGTATGCATTGGTGTTTACCAGGTGTTCCTGATACTTGGGTTGATATTTTGGCCCAGCTTATTAGATATAGGTTTGAAACACCATAACAAGATATAAAACATAATTATAAATTTTGCAAAGGTTTAATCAGATGGTCTAAGATTTAGCTGCAAGTTTTGATTGAAGAATCAAGGTTTTGTCAGGTTTTTGTTGAAGAGCCCTTCCTGTGTTATTTTTGTTTAGTATGGGATCGTGGGATTGTATATTTGTAACAAAATAATACAAATAGTTAATTTATTTATATTCTATTATAACGATGGTCACATATTCAAGGGTAATGCTTTGTTGTATAGGTTAGAATAACAGGATTGGTTTTTACTATATCTAACCGAATTTAGTTTATAATTTTTAAAGTGATATAAGCAGCTCAAGTTAAAAAGGGTGGACATGTTGAGAGATAATAAAAAAGCTTCAATTTGATTTAGCTTACGTGTGCAGGTGGGTATCGTAAAATAATTGACTTATTTTTCTAAAAAGATTTTGGACAGTTTCTCATTGCACCCTGGGTTTTAACACCATGTTCATCGATTACCTATTTCTAATGAGAAAATACTTAACATTACACAATAATAATAAGAGACATGGTTGTAATTGCAAATAAATTAGAAAATTCTTGATTGGCTGGAGAAATAATCGAAATTAAATATTTGCTGAAATATCATAAAATTTTACGAATTGAAAGTCATCCATATTATAAATATTCGATGTTAGCATTGAGATAGGACTCCAGACACAGATATCTACATGATTACATATAAACACGATTATATTCACATTCATAAACAGTTGCTTGTATTTCAATAATTTAATAAATACTATAAATAATTGATCTCGCATGATAGACCTAAGGCCCAAGGTTTGCAAAAACATGAAGTTGGAAGTATTAGGAAGTGATGAATTCCATGACCAACCATGGAAAAATTCAGCGGCTGAACAAATAACTCTTCATCATTCGTAATAGAAGCGATTTCCAGCAATGATGACGCCATTGGCTCGATTGCGCGACACATTTCTGTTGTTCACTCTCATGGCTTGTTTAGTTTCAGAGTTTAAACGAAAAAAATTGTATACTCACTCATTAAAATATTCAAAGTAAAATGATCAGTTGACCTTGTGTAATCAATTGATGAAGCAATTTTTGTCCCGAGTAATTCCAGTTCTTTTTATGCGTGTGCCACTAGAATTTGATGGGTTTGAACCGGATGATGATGGTGGAGAATGGTCTCGAGTGGCGACGGTATCTTGTGCATGAGAGCGGCTTGGTGGGAAGGCGATTGTGAAGAGATATCTTTTTTGTTTTTTGGTTGAATGTGAGTGTGAAGAGATGAGTTTTAATTCTTAAGAATTGAAATTGTGAGAAGTTGACGGAGATAATGAGAAAAATTATGTGAGGAAAAATAACAATTTTAGATAATTGATAATATGTAATATGAGAAGTTATAGAAGATAAAGAGTGGAATTATGAGCTAGAGGGGTTGAGAAAAAATAGCAATGTTAGGTAGAGTAATTTTGTTAGCCATCACAACATTTGATTATAGAACATTGGCAATTTTGGCGAATATTTGTAATGAATAACGTGAACCAAAATATTGAGTTCCACTAGACCAACTATCAATCTTTAAAAAGATTAATTTAACTATTGTAATAAGATTTGCAAAGCCGAAGAGGAGGTACATGATTCTAAACGTGACTTTTCTTGTACAGTAAAGTTATATTTTAAAGCATCAGTTGGCTGTGAGGGTTTATGGGATCTTCTTGTTGATATACCAATGACGCCTACTGTTGCAATGGAATATGTATCTCTTCCACCTATGGAGGTCTCGCATTTCGTCCAATAGTACTCCAGCTGTTTTGAAGACTATCTTTGATCTGAGGAAACACATTATTCACACTTAATCGATGATATAATCAACGGGATAATATGGAATGATGCTTTCTAGCATGGAGACAAACTATTAACAACACTATGCATTTCAATGTCATATATTTCTTTAGGTAATTCGAACGACGTATAAAAAAGTAAACGTATTAGTAGAAATGATGAACCATTTAGATGCAGATTATACCTTTTTCAGCAGACCTTCGAATGACCAATGCGATATCTCACCTCTTCTCCTACTTCACAATTACGTTGTTTTGCCACCGTGTTTGCTACCGTAACCACATCAAAACTTCGTGGCTGAGTGCAAAGAATCGTCTTCATGTCCTCTAGATGAAAAATATATGTCTAGGTGTCAATGTAAAAATTAAAGTTCTGTATAAATTTTATCTACCATGTTTAACCATAACTCGCTCTTCTAGAGACTCACTCTTTTTCATAATCTGGTCTTAAAATTTAAAATTTATGTTCATCATTAACTGTTACTGCACAACTTTGACTCTTTCATCGTCTCATACATTAAAAACACTTCTAACAACTCATTCTAGATGAAGTAGCTAAACTTAATATTTTTCAGCTCCATCTTTGGATTAACTATATATTTAATAGAAAAATATAAAAATATATATAGGATGAAATATTAAAATGACAAAATATATTGAATTAATAAATTAATAAAATAGAATAAAATAGCCCTATCACTAAAAATTATGACAAGATAATACAGTAAAAATCAAATTTTGTTTTTTCAACTAAAAATCATGTTATTAAAAAATTAACCAAGAAATTCATATATATATAAAACAAAAAATTCTGAAAGTAATGTATCTTACCTTCTTCATTATTTATGGTGTGAAATAACATGATCAACGACCTTATTTTTAAATGAAACATATTATGTGCATATATGCGACCTGTACAAAGTCAAAAAAGTTAGAAAGTGCCATTGGATAGTATATTATGTAATATATTATTTGAAATATTGATGCGTGACCACAAACAAATCCAAGAAAAACTATGGAATAAAATCATGTACATCTGGAATCTGGGATGAGTCCAAATCTATCCAATTAATTTTAAAAACAATTGTATCAAATGAGCAAAAAAGATTAGCCTCCATTGAGTTTAAATTTTTTAAAGTTAAAACTTAAATTTTTGTTTTTTTAATACATTTGAAAGTTACTTTAAATTGAGTCATTTTTACTCAAGTAAGTTTCGACTACGGGACCTCTTGGTTACTCTAACCACTAAAAGAACTACCGATCTTCATTTTTTTGTTTTTATAGCCATTTTTTTATTTGGATCTATTATAGCCGATAGTTCACATAAACAAATTCATAGAAAAAATTAGGTAAATTAAAATACTAAAAGAACTAAGTATATATAAGTAATAAAATAATAAATTAGAACAAACCTATGATTATTGATTATGAAAAGATAATATATCAATAGTTACATATAAAATAGATTTGTTATGAAAACAACCCTTAAATATATTTGCAATAAGAACTTACAATGATTTGGAAAGTTTAGTTATGTAATATAAGCATTGGATAAATATTTTCAAATCAGAATATAGGGAATCTGATATACATAAATCTTCAACATATTCTTTTCTTCATTAAAAACTCAAAATCAGAAAAAACAAATACACAAAAAATCATATATATATATATATATATATTAGCTAAATACAACTCTAATTTATTTTAAATAGTCCTTACCTTTATCATTCAAAGCGATAATATGCAAAATTAACTATTTTGAATACTTTTAGAATGAATTCGTTAAAGGAAACAAATATTGATGTGTTGGAAATTTTGGTAGATCGACGTTAATGGTGGATAGGTGAAGCCGTGTTTGATCGATGAATTCAAGGATAATGGTAATTCAAATGGTTATTGTGTTGACGAGTATTATAATAATCGGGTAATAGAAAGGTCAGAATAGGTGAAATGAGATGGTGGCGGCTAAAGAATAATATATATGTCAAAGGTTACTTCTTAGGTTAAGGGACATTTTATACTATATTTTATTTTTATGTTAATATATAATAAATTTATTTTAGAAAATTTGCCTCAAACAACCCTTTAATTTTTGCCCCATCCTTAATTTCCGCTTGAAATAATATTTGTTGGCTCCTTTATCTTTATTAAGGGTCAACATTAGCCTTTTTTTTTATCATTTTTTCAGTTATACGATGGTCAGTGAAGACATATGTTATTTTAGGTATGTGGGTGATATGAACTAACTTGTGCGCATCTCGACTAATTTCATGGGGATATACACATCTCCCCATGTATATTTCTAAGTAAATCAGAACTAGGTTACTGATATTCAGGGAGGGGTTCAAGCCTTGTGCCTCTCAGGGGATTCAAACCCTATACATCCCCTTTAAGTGCCGAAGAACCTTTAAGTGCTGAAAAAATGGCAAGGCTCTGCCCAATTGAGCTAACCCAACTGGTTAGTGAAGACACATTTGTTGTGAGGTTGAGTATTTTGTCCAAATGAGCAGAGCAAACAAATTTATTTGATATATAAATATAGGGCTAATAATTGACACCTTTCTTAATTTTTTTCTAGAAACCTTAAATCTTCTCTAACCAAAACAAATATCTAAATACCCCTTAATCTAATATACAAATTGTTGAAAGATCCCTTCCGTTCATTTTTTGACGAAGAGTGCACTACCTTTTATCCTGGGCCAGGTGTTATTTTTGTTTTTAATTTTTTTAATTCATATACATATTTAACTCCATTAATCATCTAACAAAACCCCGATTAATTATTAAACACCCCCACCCCACCCCACCACTAATCTACTTTTTTTTCCCGTTCTATTCTTAAAAAAAGTATAAAATCGAAAAGTTTGAAAAATAATGAAGCATAAAAACCTCAGATTCATCACCATCATCAACATTGTTTGCCACCAATTAACAAGTAAATGCCATTGAAAAACCAATTATAGGGTAAAAGTTATGAAAATTGAATGGTAAACATTGATTTTTTTAGAGTTTGAATGGTAAAAATTTAAAGGTGAATTCCCTGTAGGGTTTTGCACACTATCTTAGTGCCACAAAGGAACCCTCACATTCCTCTTTCTTCCAAAGAGGCCTCTAAAATGTTCCTTCTCATTACTACCCTTATAGTGTATAAAAGACAAAAAAATAGATTATTCTCTCTCCTCCATTACCTTTTTTCACTCTCTTCTCCTTTATCATTTTTTCTCTCTCTTCTCCTTCATTAAGTATCAATAATTTTTTGTTCCGACCACAACCACCGACCATTGCCGAAAAATGTAATGAGTATGAAAAAAGTTACTGAAAAAAGTGTTGAGTATCGGAAAAGCGTACTGAGTATTCAAATTTTTTTATTGAGTGATTTTACTGAGTATGCTCGTATGCTCAGTAACATTACTGAGTATGCTCAATAATTTTACTAAGTATGCTCAATAACTTTATTGGGTATGGAGAAAAATTAATTGAGTTTTTGGAATCATTAATAAAGACAATAGTTGTGTCTCTTGGTGTGTGATAAAATCACACCCCTAAAAAGGAGAGACACATACCGCATGTGTACGGGTCGTCCAAGTAATATCCGATAAACGGGTTTTCGATCTCAGGGACGGATGGATATGACTTATGATGTCATTCAATAAGTGAATAAAATTGTTATGACAAGAAAGTAAATGATAAAATATTTGTTGGGTTTTGTTTATGAAACTAAAACGTAAATAATTAAAGTACTAAATTAAATAGCACAAGTAAAATGACGCAAGTAAATAAATATGATTGGATGCAAGAGTGAGAGACGTACTTGAGTTTCGCAAGGGGTCCACCTAATCAATATAATCAACGTTTCTGTTTGAGGGTAGAATTGGTATTATTATACTAGTCGGGATTCTAATATCTCCTATAAAACCTCGTATGGGCGAATATGCCTCTTCGGATGTGAAGTTTTTACCTCTTTGGCTATGCAACTAGTCAAGTCTGTCGGTTAATAACGAACATTACACGGGTATAACCTAAGTTCGTATTCAAGCGCCCCCCCCCCCCCCCCGGTCGGATGATCACTTTTGCCACTAAAGTGAATAGACCAAATACTAAAACCTATTTCTAGTTGTACCGAAAAGAAATAGTAAACAAGCATAAAGTGATACCCAATTCAATTTAAATTATGGAAATCCCAAATTCATCCGTTTATAGCGATTCTCAAGCATTAATATGTTTAGCTCATAATTAAATTAAAAACTGAAATTAAATAAAAATTATTCATATTCAACTATAGAAAATAGAATGAAGAATATAACTCAAGGATTGAATTTGACTGTTGATGGAAGAAATGGATTCTCCAGCTCCTGCTCTTACTTTTGCCTCTTGGCGCTCTCTCTAAGGATGATTATATATGAAGAAAATATGAGAGGTCCTGAATATTGAGGTCTAAAGTCCTATTTATAGTGGAGAAATCGGATTGGGCCTTTTACTTAAGAGAATTAGGTTAACTGAATAAAAGCCCAACTCCAAATAAGAAATCCTGTAACTGATGTACAACTGTTAGTAAAAAGGCCGTAACTTTTGCGTCTCAACTCCAAATCACCTGATTCTAGTTGCAAAATCTTCCTAACTCAAAAACGCAACTTCCTTATTCCATGTCTCTAAGGCTGAATCAGTGGCTAAGTGGTTAAAAAACAGCGATTTGTAACAACTTTCCTGCCCTCTCCTTTAGTCAACTCTTTGAATAATCTTTTCTTGCCTTTGACTTCTCCGCTCGATCTAAGACTTTAATTAACCTTTCTCCTCCTTGTCTTGGTGCTCCATAGCATCCATGGACCTAATAACTTTACACTAAAAACAAACAAATTAACGCACAAATTCTCTAAAACGCAAACAGTACATTTCCAAGGGGAGAAAATGCAATATAACCAATTACGCTTAAAAGTCTATCAAATAAGTCAATTAATCACCTAAAATGATGTCTCCTAAGGGCTTATATTTAGAACAAAAAGGGAGACATCAAATAGTTGTTGTTCAATTTTGAGATGAAAACGAGATATGAAAACTAATTACAACAATTAATACAAAAATGAAACTCAAACTAACTAATTACATAAAAAGAAATTAAAAAAAAAACTAAAAGAGATTCACGGGATTGATTCTCTACAATGATAAAAAGAAAAAAACAAATGCTCATAAAATTCTCCAGCGAATCACAGCCCTTCAAGTAAATGAGAAAATACAGAATAATATATCAGCTTTATTTGTAGCTGCTATAACCTTAATACGATCATCGCTGCTAAAACCATCAAGTTGATTCAGTTGTTTCAGCATAGTTCTTTGAACCTCCCTATCCCTACTAACTTCATTGCAACATCACCAATAAAACCATTATTTCCACTTACTCGCAATCATTTAAATAACACATTTAAACTTACCTGTCAAAACGTTTAGTACCAATAGTATCAATCTCATCAATGGAAATAATACAAGGAGCTTTCTCTTTTGTTACTTTTATTCGTGTCTCCAACATACTTGTATCTATTGCACCCTATGAGATGCTCAAATATTCTTTGCCGGAGGTCATGGTCCGGCGAGATCTGCCCCTGAAGGTCACGAAGTTCTGACGAAATCCGCCACTGGAGCTTGCACATCGGCGAGGCATCTCTTCGCACAAGAAAAGACAATTCATTGATACTCAATACAAGAAAAGACGGACAACAAAAGGAGACGACAAGGTTAATAAAAGAGTGTCAAAGGACCAAAAAAACCCCCAACATGGAAAGCAGAGCCGGTGGGGTAAAAAAAGATTTATCGAAACTAAAGTTCCTAATAATGTGTTGGGAGTCCACCTTCTCAAGTATGGTCTCAAAAAAAGATAGCCACACAAGGCTTAAACCACGCCAAAACCCACTTAATACTCGACACTATCAAGGAGGCCCTGATCCATTGACAGTTCCAAAAAATGAGACTCATTTTGACCCGACGATCATCATTGAGGGATGATCGCTACCCTTTTGGATTGTTGCTGGAGTTTCTTCACAATCACTAATCCTCCCCTCATCACCATCCATATCAATAGACCATTAAGATAATATATTCAGATATTTGTGTCGAAAATTTGATATCATTAGGTTTGAAAAATTATAATTTTTGAATATTGATTCTAAAATGGTGCTATCGGTTTTTTAAGTTGATAAAGTATATAAAAAAATTGCAAATAAGTCCCTAATTGCCTTTGAAATGTTAGGGATCACCTGCATTTGTTAAATAAATGTATTAACATATAGGCTTCTTAATAAATTGAATATTAGGGATATTCTCGCAACTCATACGGGGTTCGAGCTTATTCATGTGTATAGGGAAGCTAACTTTTGTGCGGATTATATGGGTAATATAGGTGCTCACTTTGATTGCGATCCGGTATATTATGGGGATCCTTCGATGGTCTGAAGAGGCTACTCATGAAGGCCAAATGTGACTTGGCTACTCTAAGGACTTTTTTGTACACTCCCTCTGGAGTTTAGTAAGTTAGACTTAGTGGTCGCTCTAGACCTCAGTTGTATGGGGAAAAAAATCTTGTCATATCTATATGTGATAATCTTAGGAATTCTTTAATTTGCTATAGATTTATCTGATATAGTTTTTTTTTCCAGTGACAGTTTAAGCCTTTTAAATTTTGTTCCTTCTTTTCCGTTTTTTCTTAATTTCTTTTCTTTATTTTGATTTTGAGACATTTGTTGTACCACTGTATCCTTGATTCTTTTTGGAATTCCATAGGATAAAATGATTGACCTGATAAACATATGAAAAATCCAAAAAGACTAGGTAAAGTTGGAAAGCACTCCTTATCATTAGTTTGATTTAACATGGCATAATTAGTCATTATGAGTTACTACCATGAATTGTTTAACTAATTAATGATCGAGTTGACTTCCAAGTAAAACCGACAAGATTAACCATGTAATTTGAGGCTGATGATGTTTGTAACTGAGAATGATGATGATAAAGTAAAAATCAAACTATCTAATATTGAAGTTGAAACATAAAAGTTTAAAGTATAATAATATAAGATGTTCAATAGTATTCTAAAATAATTTACACAATTAAACTAGTGATTTATTATTTGCAGAAATTGTTAGTGAAGTTGTTATTTTTCTTCTATAAACTTTGGTAATTTATGTAATATGTGTAATACTTGTAACATTTTTGTAAATAAACTTTAATTTTTTTTTAATCTTGTAATAATTTTATGAATATAATTTAAATGACTTGTATTTTGAATTGGTTTTTTATGTTTCATATGAGTTTTATTAAAAAAAATCCATGATAAATTAACTTTACGTAAACTCGAGGTTAACTCATGTATAGATGATCCGAGAGTATTGTAAAAATTTAACCCATCTTTTACTCAATAAAATGTAGACCCGACTATATTATTTTAACTTTACCCAAACCTCAACTTGGAATAAACTTAACCCGCGCTCACAATATAATCCCTTATTGGACTTTTCTCTTAAAATTATCTGCTCTCATTTTCTTTACCTGCCTACAAATTTAACAAACGTCGTCATTATTGCATTAATATCTTTAGTTTCAAGTCGAAGCTCATTCAGACATATCAACAAACACTGTACAAGTAAATTCCCAGATTCTCCTCAATCACTCTTTCCTCAAATGGCTACGAGAATCAATTTCCTTTCCTCAAAAGCCCTCCCACAATTCACAAAATTCCAACCCCACTCCTTCCCTATCACAACCAATCTAACCAATCCCCGTAACCTTAAACTAACCTGCAGAAAAAAAAACATCACTGATGCAGAGCTTGCAACGGAATTGTCCATAGAGATCGCCAAATTAAAAACTCACATCGTTCAAAGAGAGGAAGCATTAAAGAAAAGCAAATCGCTTCTTTTCACAGAGGTTTGCAATTACATGAATTCGAAAGACGAAGAAGAAGTAAAGAAGAAATGGAGGAACATGAGCGAAGATGAGAAATGGGTATTGATTAATGGCTTCATTTCCTCAGGATGGGGTTCAAATTTTCATCCATTGTCTACTAAATCTGTTAAAGAAATGGTCAATGAGTATCTGATTGAAGACAATTCATCATCTTCAGCTTCTTCTAACACCCCTCTTGCTCCAAATCTTTTTCATGGTTTGAAAAAATTAATGGGATTCGAACAAGACTGAGTTTCGTGCACTTGTTATTAAATTTTTTATTTGTGGGTTGATATAATTTGTCTTAGACATTACTAATAAAATGTTGGTTGTTTTATGATTTCTTGCTTTTCAATTTTGTTTTTTTTTTGTCAAACCATAATATAGATGGATATTAGAGGTTATATAGGGATTATCTAGGAGCATACTCCTTCAAAATCAATTATCGAATTGCAACTCCTACTAACAAGAACAAAAGATGGCTTAGTCGATTGAGTCGTAAATATACTTAATAAAATTACCAACAAACCGCTTCCGCACAAGAAAACCGTAGTCACTTGGAAACCCTTCTCTGTCATCATTAATCTGACTTGGCTACGCCATCAACAATCGAAGAACCCAAATTACTGTAAACAATTAATTTTTAAACTCTAAAAATTTAATTTTTATGTTTTATGTTGCATTGTTATTCAATGTTTACCTTTTTTGTTTTTTTAGTTTTGAAATATTTCAACGATTCCGGTTACACAATGTTTTTCCTTTATCTTAAAAATTATAATTTTATTTTGAAAGGTTTTATGTTAGAGTAATGTGAAAATGTGTTTACGTGAAATTTTGAAAATTACCGTCAACTCACTGTTTTGTATTATCACTTCATTGTTTTTTACTGTCAACCCACTATTTTTATATTACATTGTTTTCGCACTGTCAATCCACGCTTTTGTGGTGTCAACCATTGTTTTTGCACGGTCAACCCACGGTTTTTGTAATGTTGCCTGACTATTTTTATACTGTCGGCCCACTATATTTTATTCATATTTATAACCCCTAATTTCTAATTGTTTTTTATACATATTAAAGTTTGACGATTGAAGAAAGTGTTTTGATTCCATGTTATAAAATAGAAAAAAATTAGGGAATAGTTCAGTTTTAGAATAAGATATATTATAAATATAAAAATATTTCTGTTTTAGAATTTCGTAATATGAAAATGTATTAATTATATAGTTTTTCTAATTATGGAAAGTAAATATTTTTTATGGAATAATTTGTTTGAAAAAGGGTATTTGGATATTTGTTTGTATTAGAACTTTTGGGCCGAATTTGATGGGTTATGGATTTCATGAGTAAATCACCTTTAATATAATTAGAGAAAATGTCATCTATGGTCTACCTGAAATTTATTATTACAATACTTTTCCTGTTATATAATTAGAAATAATATGTTTTAAAAGTGTCTTAATATTAAAAAAACAAATAATAATGGATACTTTTGTACAAAAAGTTGGACAAATATCATTACACATAAATTACACATAAAAATTAGTTAATAATAAGAGTAGACATTTTTAAAGAAGAGTTAAAAAAATTGTTGCCAGCGATGATTTATGAGAAAACAACACATTAATTGGTCATTAATCTAGAAAAAGCTTGCCGCCTTCTTTTAAAAGAGGTGCATCAGTAGTTTGTAGGTGTAGTACCTTATAATGAAGACTAGAGAGTCGGGTTTTCTGTCAAGACATAAACTAAGGGAGTGTTTGTTTGCATTAATGAAAACCTAATCTAGTTCATTAAACCAATTGATAAATAAGATAGTCTTTTTCCCTAGCTAATCGAGATCTAAATAACTCCTAACTACCCCGTTTCATTAAGATTTCAAACTAGAGAGTGATTGTTTGCACTTAATAGGATCTTAATTTGGTTCATTAAGACATTAGATCGATTAGACAGATTGTTTTTCTTGACCAATTTAGATATGAATGACTCTTAACTAGTCTATTTCATTAAGATTTCAGACTTAACACTGTCTCTTAACATATTAAGGTGTCGTTTGTTTTTTACGAGATAAGTACTAAATGCTGAATGACCATCTAAATAGAACTTATTCTGTTAAAAGACAGTGTTTGAATAATTCAGACTTAATGTAATAGACCAGTTAAGAGCCATTCAGATCTGAATTGGTCAGAAAACACAAACAGTCGTATTCATCTCGTGTCTTAATGAACCAGATAAAGATCTCATTGAGTGTAAACAAACACCCCCTAAGTTCTATTCAGTTGTTTATTTAGTCTTTATCACTTAGAAAAACAAATGACACCAGTCTGATCCATTACACTACCTCGTAACAAATTAAATTGTATTCATTTGTTTATTCAAGATTTCGTATAAAATAACAAACGACGCTTAAATGGATTGTTCTTTACATTAAAATATGAACAATTATCACTTAATTATATTAACTAGTAGGTAATTGCATTATGGGTAAGTGTTGAATATCATTGGTAAGCAAAATCATATTAAAATAAATATACTATGGGTAAATGCTGAATGCTATACTAGTATCTCGTTATTAGCTTTGACTCGAGATTTGAGGACTTGAATTGTAGGTGTTTTTTAAATTGACTCACTTAATTCTTAACTAGTATTCACCACAAAATATATTGACCTAGAGTAAGATTAAGTATTCTTACTCATATATCTTATCTAAATTGTATCCCTAATCTACTTCTCTAAAGTCCACCAAACCTTGGATATGTAGGTAAAATCAAGTATTCCGATTTCGAGTTAAATTTTATAATCCCGCTTTGTCTTGTTCATCTTCCCTTTCTAAGACATATTATTGGGATTTAGAATACTTCCAAAGAACATGCCAACAAGGTAACAAATTGAGAAATTGTTTAGCCTAAGACATATTTGCATTGCTAGATAACAAATAACATAGATATGTGTTGCATTGCAATATCTTAGCTTGGGTTAGAATTAGATTAGAACATTATTAGACTAATTTTTAATGGCACTAGATATATATTTTATCTATCCCGTCTATGATATGATATCTTTCCATTTAGGAAACTTCATGCTGGCCTCTACCAACAATTCGTTGCCATTTTTAGAGAATATCATCAACTAGACATGATAATGTTAATTTTGAATGGTGATTATTTTGAATGATGTTAAAGAGAAAGGAAAAAATAAATTGGGATTTGAGAGAAATGAGGGTTAGGATTAGATTGTTAGGAATATATAGAGTTTTTTTAATTAATTTAGTTAAATTAAATTAGAGATATGTTCGATAGCGTGGGTGTCTAATTTTTATTTTATGGTTAATCCAAATCAAATTGATTTACACGGGTGTTAATTCACTTTTCAAGATGACAAAAAAAAAAAATCACTTTTCAAGTTTTCTTGGATCAAATCTTTTAGATTATTTTTATATTTTTACATTTTAACATAATTTATAAATATAATAATTTAAGATAATAATATATAAAAGATATATACTATGAAATTTTTAAGTATTATATTAGTTTTTTGTAAACTAGTTGTAAATTATAAGTGCAGAATAATACTAACTTTTATTTCAAATAGAGATTTAGTGTCATATCAACGTGCAATTTAATTTTTTACATTACTTTATAAATAGACGTTATCCAAATGTTAAAAATAATATTGTAGAATTTGCACTCAAAAATAATATCATACCTTCTTAGGTCCCTCCAGGATTTACTTTCTACAAAATCATGCAAAATATATCAACTAAATGAAATCCCTTTCAAAATCCTTTTAACATTTTGTTAACTTTTAGTATAAATATTCTACTAATATATTAAACCTAATTTAAAATTTTGTTTAGAGTCTTCAAATCACAAAACCAATCATAACTAAAAATAGGGGCTACATCAATGATCCCCTTAAGAGTAATGCTGGATATCATCCCAAATTGTATCACCTTTTCATCGCCTTCTAGGTGGACCAATCATAACGGAGAGAAAAAATAATAAATCAGGAAAAAGAAATCATATGATTGGTTAATTTAAAATCCACATAGGAGGTGATGAAAAGGTGATGCGATTTGGGGTGATATCCAGCATTACTCTCCCCTTAAACTATTGAACATCTATTTCTTACGCAAAAAATATTATTGCACAAGAAGATAAATTTATGTTAATATCATTTGTATGTGTATGTATCAAGCCTAAAAGAGTGTATCATACAAGTGGTATCATCAATAGTGACTGCTTATTGACTCCTATGACCAAAGAGTGATTGATTAGTTTCATTCATTTTGTATTTTTAAATGTTGAATTTTATATTTTGTATGTAAATAAATATTTTAAATGTTGTCTTTTAATAATTTGAGATTATTCTTAATTTTTCACACCTTTTTTTTGCATATATGAGAGGCTTATAAAGCCGTTAAGAATAAAAGATTACATCAAGAGCACAAAAGTTTATTAGCTATCGAGTACAACTCTATTAGTTGCACGCTCACTTCTATCCCTAGTAATCAATTTCCAAAGATAATCAGGAGGATCATTGAGCACCACCGGTTGAGAATGTGATGATGCCCCTTCTCTAGCTAGTCTATCTGCGCAAAAATTAGCTTCGCGATAAATCTGAAGCAGCTCAATTTTCGGGAATTCGCGCATCAAATCACAACATTTATTTACTATCGAAACATACCGACTACCTAAGTTCCCACCGCCCTTCACTAGCGCATGGAACTTCCCCGAGTCCAACTCAAAATGAGTAGAACTCCCACCGCCCTTCACTAGCGCGTGGAGTTCCTCCGAATCTGTTTCGACAATCAATTCATTAAAGCCATTTGTGCAAGCCCATGTTAGACCAAAGTGTAATGCAAGTAATTCCGAGATTAAAGGAGAAACAACGTCACAATACCCCATGAAACCCGCAATATATGTACCATGTCTATCTCTTAGTAATCCGCCAATTCCAGCTATTTTTTTAACTTTGTTGAAGCTTCCATCAATATTCAACTTGAAGCCCCTATCCGGTTTGGCCCACTTTACCATGATATTCCTAGCTAATTTAATTAGTCCTCCATCCAATGATTTTCCCCATGCAAGAACGAAGCTATTAGCTAACGATATAATGTCTCGTTTAAGTTCAAATGCATGTGGTATTTCTTGCCCCTCATTGAAAATAATAGCGTTTCGCTTAGTCCAAATTAACCATAGCATAGCTATGAATATAAAAGGCCAATCTAGCCCCTCAAATCGTGCCTTGGATTGTAGGTGACCTGTCATCCATTCTTTAACGCCCCCTGATGGGGCTGTCATAAATTCTGCAGCAGAAAAAAGGTTCACAGCAGCTCCATGTTCGTCCCTTTGCAGCGCCAATCCTTGCTCACGGAAATCAGCAACAGCGCTGCTCCTGGTTCGCGTCCATTGGCGGTTCAAATTCTTCAAGTTAACCACGTCCTTGGTCTTCAATAAACCTGCAGCAGGAACTCGCGAGCCCATCCCTCCACTTCCGGCAGCAGCAGGTACATATCCTCCAGCCACAGCAGCTTCATCCGGTCCCACCAGGTTCACACCAGCAACACCTGCAAAATCAGGAGATAAACCAAACATTTTCCAAGCTATAACCGCAATTTTACATTTAATAAAGATATGTAAAGAGTCTTCCCTTTCCGCTCCACATATAACACATGCTCTAGAATCAATAATGTTCCTTTTGTACAGGTTATCCGATGTAGCAACTCGATTAAGTACAATCCTCCAAAGAAAGATTCGGATCTTTTGGGAGCACTTAAGCTTCCATATCAAATCCCACTTGAAAGATTCGTCTAAATTCCCTTCCTCCGAGCTCACGAAAGACGATTTTACCGTAAAAATACCCGAATTTCCAAATTTCCACGTTATTCTTGATCCATCTTCTTCATTCTGAACAATGAACCCATCTCTAAACTCATCCACACCCGCTAGGATAGCTTTGCAAATACCGGATTCGTTTCCATTTTGGGTTCGATTTAAGATGCCATTCCTGAAATACTTCTTTTTAAAAACTTCCACCCATGCAACCGACTGCTCATCTTGAATAACTTTCCACCCTAACTTTGCTAAGAAGGATAAATTGTATCTCTCGGCGCTCCGTATCCCAAGCCCGCCGTTCATCTTTGACTTGCAAACCTGATCCCACGCAACCCAATGCAATTTTCTCTCCGAACTTGACGAGCCCCAAATGAAATCCCTAACCACTTTATCAACCTCATTGCACACATACTTAGGTAATTTCATGACTTGCATCTGGTATACCGGCATCGCATTCAATACTGATTGAGCTAACGTAATCCGACCCGCTAAAGTGAGAGTCTTGGACTTCCACACAGCTAGTTTATTTCTCATTTTCTCTATTATCCCCTTATAGAACCCCTTAGGTAGCCTTCCCGAGAGAATAGGAACTCCCAGATAGGTACCAAAGGAATAGCTATGACAAAAACCACTTGCCAACGCAAGCTCTTTTTGAATTTGTTCCGGAACATTTTTTGAGAAATAAATTAAGGACTTCTCCACGCTAATTGTTTGTCCGGCCTCTTTACAGAATCTATCCATCACTTCCTGAATTATTTGTACCTGCAAAAAAGAAGCCTCACCAAACAAAATTAGATCATCAGCAAAAAATAGGTGTGATAGCTTAGGACCTTGACGACCAATCCGAATCTCATTCCACTTCCCCGAATTGCAAAACTCCTGAATTAACAAGGATAACCTCTCCATGCACATAACAAATATGTAAGGCGAGAGAGGGTCCCCTTGACGGATACCACGGTGGGGAGTAAACGGAGCAAGAGGTTCTCCATTCCAAAGGACTTTCATTTCGTTCTCCCTCATGCTAGACATAATGATTTTAATCCAACTTTCAGGAAAGCCGAACATCCTAATTGTTTCCTCAATGAACTCCCATCTAATCTTATCGTAAGCTTTCGCGAGATCAATCTTCACAGCCATGATTCCTTTATTCCCCACTAAATGCCCCATCTTATGATCTACCTCTCGAACAGGCACCACATTATCCATTGTTGATCGACCTGGCAAAAAACTACTTTGGCAAGGCCCAATAATGTTAGATAGGATAGGCCTTAGTCGATTGACCATAGCCTTCATAATAAATTTAACTGGAGAATTAATAAGACTAATAGGACGAAAAAGGCGTACCCGGTTCGGGTCTGGTACTTTGGGAATAAGGTGAATAAGAGTACCGTTGAGACCCGAAGGTAAATGACCTGACTGAATTGCTTCGCGAACCATCTTGCATACCGAAGGACCCACAATGGACCAGCATTTCTGATAAAACGCTGCTGACATACCATCCGGACCAGGGGCTTTAGTCGCATTAGATTGGAAGACCACAATTCGAATCTCTTCATCTGAGAAAGGTAACTCGAGATCACCCTTAGTTAACGTATCGAGAGGTCCAACACTAGGAAGGTTACACCCCACCATTTGATCTTCCGGAACCGCATATAAGGATTCAAAATAATCACGAACTAACTCTTTTAAGGTCACTTCCTCTTCTACCCAATTACCCGCTTCATCTAGGAGCCTCGTGCAAAAAGCCTTCTTCTTCCTAATTGACGCTGCAATTTGGTAAAATTTTGTATTCCTATCACCCGATTCCACCCATTTATCTCTCGATTTCTGAAAATAAATCACTTCTTCTTGTTCTAATACACTTTCATATTCCTTCGTAAGTTGTATTCCCATTTGACGAAGCGAGGAATTATACGAAACCTGAAGTGATTTCTGAATACCTCGAATTCTTGCACTTAGTTCCCTTTTCTTACGATTAATATCCCCAAAGACTTCCATTTTCCATATATTTATCTGGTTTTGAATAGCAACAATACCTTCTCCTATACTCGTGTTATTTCCTTCCCAATTCTTGTTAACGAAATCAAGGAACCCTTTATGAAGACACCAAGCCGATTCAAATCTAAAGTGGCGAGGATTAGCTTTCGGTCTCTGATTTGGGCAAACTTGAATTAGAAATGGCATGTGGTCCGAGTGGACCCTTGCCAAGTGAATAACCCGCGTTTTCGGAAAAAGTTCTTGCCATTCCACATTACCATATGCTCTATCAAGCCGTTCCATGATTCTCTGTCCTGAATTCCAAGAGTCACTCCAAGTGTATCTTGGTCCCTCAAAACCGAGGTCTATCAAACCGCAATTATTTCTCCATTCCTCAAATCTTTCCATTCTTCTAGTGACACCCGAAACCCCACCTCTTTTGTCTATTTCCAAACCCACTTGATTAAAATCACCAGCGACTAGCCACGGAGATTGTATGTTATGAAACGCATGGTAGAGCGCATCCCACAACACCTCTCTCCGTTTATAGTCCGGGTTAGCATAAATAGCCGAGAATATCCATGATCTACACCCTTGTTGGCTTACCTCGATATTTATAACTTGGCGACCGGCAGATAGAACTTTAATATTAATAGACGAATCATTCCAAATTAACCAAATTCCGCCACTATAACACTCCGAATCTACTCTAACCGAATTGTCCATTTGCAAAGAATTTATTACCGTATTCGCTGTTACCCCACTGATCTGAGGCTCAACAATCACAGTAAGCCACACGTTGTTATTAATCATCATCTCACGTAGCACTTGTCTAAAACGAGGCTTAGCCGCCCCATAACAATTCCATACCAGAATATTAATGGGATTTTTAGTTCTTTCCCAAGAGTTTTCTGAAACATTAACTAAATTCATTAATAAAATAAATAATAAATTGCGAATACCTCATGGCACTTTTAAGCGCGAGCTTCTGTTTCCATTTCATCATCCGAATTCCCGGAGACTTGCACCTGATCGCGACCAGCTTCTGTCCCAGAGTCCGGTACTTGGCTGTCCAGCCATGTTAGATCGTCTTTATCGCCGTAGCCAGACTCATCCCACAAGGGGTCAGGCGGCATTGCTACACTAGTGATGTCCACCCTCTTCTCGGCAGGACTGGTGGGGTCCTCTTCAGAATTCAGCAGCTCGGCAGGCGCCTTGTGCTGTGGGGTTGGAGGGCCTGTATCGAAGGCCCCAAAGTTTGGGGTAATTGCATTTTGGTCCCTGTGATAGTTTTCTCCTAACCTGATGTCAACATCAACTAGACACTCCATATTACTACCCATATCAGCCCCTTCCGTGGCCCCATTACCTTCCATCAAAGCCAAATTATGCACATCAGTAACCTTATTTAATCCCAGCCTTGACTTAACCCCATTTAATCCTTTCTTGCCCACTTTCTTGCCCACTGTACTTGTTTCACCTTGCCCCACCTCAAGACCCACCTTGCTCACCTCTATGTCATCAATCAATACCCGCCTTTGCTCAAAATTAGGGGAAGTAATTATCCCATGCCCTTTAGAACTCCCAACTTTTTTATTGCTCACATTAGACCCCGAAATAGTTTTACCTTTATTAGAGCCCGATTTCGATCCCGATGATTGTCCTTTATTCATAATGCTTTGTGCATTAAACCTCATATCACTAGAAAAATCCTCCCCTCTAAGCGCATCAAAACGGTTTCCGATATTATTACTAGTGTTGGCTTTCGGAGCTTTAGACGAGATGTTTTTTCCATTCATTTTGTTACCCCGTCTCACCGTCATCCACTCACCATATTTTTCTTTTGGAGCCGGTTCCTCAATGATCTCCGCCACCATAACCGCCTTCCCATTCTTGGTTGCCCGATCAACTACCATACAATCATTTAAACTAGCTGGGCAATTCTCCTTTCTATGCCCAAACTTCCCACATTCAAAACAAATCATGTGAAGACCTTCGTATTCAACCTTGCATATATCTGTCCATATTCTTACCTCAGGTTCTAGTGGTTTGTTTAGATCGAGCTCAATAGCTAATCTTGCATAGTTCCCCCTTAATCTCCCTTTTGTCATAGGATCGATTTTGATCGTTCGCCCTAGTTTATCACCAATTTTCCTCAATATTCGCGCCGTGTAATTTTGCATACCAACGTTAGAGATTCTTACCCATGCGGTTGTCTTTGATATTGAGTTTGACGCGGCATTGAAATTAGGAGTCCATTCACGAACAATAAGATAGTGATCCAAAATCATCCAAGGACCTCCCGAAAGCGCGAATTCGAAGTCTCCTCTATGCTCAAACTTAACCATGTAGTATCCAAAACCCACATCCACTAGTTCAAAATGGCCTTTTGGTGCCCATATCTGTCTTAATTTCGATAGTAAATACGAAAAACCAACCTCCCTTCCCAGTAGTCTAATCACAGCCGAGTTTCGCCACAATCTAATCCCCTCTTGTATCTCATCCCTAGTTCTAATAACGGTAGGAATTGAGTCGCAAATTATACTATCATCATCGTCCTCAATAAGGTCTTCTAAATCTAAGAAATCATCCTCTCTCATGGCGTTATTAATTTTATTTTCGTCTCTATCTTCCATGAGGGGGATTACAATGTTATTGCCCGTTACCGTACCTTTCCACCCACCTAGACTAGGCTTAAAGAATTGATTAGTAGTGTTACCTTTAGGGGCTCCTGGATTAGGAGCTTGATTCGCAACAGCAGGGGCGTTAGTTCTCGAAATTGGATTCATGTTTGTTGTTATTGCAACAGGTCCTTCATGGTTTGCGCGTGATCTTTTACCCGTTCGTCCCTCACTGTTTGCAGCGGCCAAATCCGGGTATTCATCCATTATCAGGTCTTGTGCAGTGCCCTCAGTGATGTTTTCCGCCGTGGAATGGTTCAAGTTAAAAGCAGCAACTTGATCCGCTGTGGGATTGTTCAGAGTAGGTTCGTTGTTGTGTATTGTTGTTCCTTCTGGTGGTTGCCCAGGGATGGGCTCGCCGCCGGCCAAAGGAGGCGCAGCAGCCATGAAAATTGCAGTGAAAGTTGTTATTTGGAAGCGAGAAATGTGGAGCTCAAAATGTGAACGTTATTCTTTAATTTTTCACACCTTTAATAATAACATTTTAAGACCAAATCTCTTTAGTTCCTTTTTCAAAGCTCAAGACCCTCATGGTAATATACTCCAAATAAATTGTGATTGACCAATATAAGCACAATAGGACACCTATTACTTGTGAAAAAGCATATGCTATAACTGGCTTGTTATTTTGACACAAATAACCCTCTCTAATGTAATTTTATTAACACAAATAATATTAATTAAAAATAACGATATACACCCATTATATTCTAACATATCCTCCAAATGTTTTTCTAAAAAATCACACCACACTTAAACTCAAACAAAACGACCTCATTGATACAAAACTTTTCATAACCAGAGTTTCCTGTACTTGCTATAAAATGTATTTTTCTAGTCAATATAATTTGTCTTACACGTTACTAATAAAATGTAATTTCTGTTACAATTTCTCTTCTCAATTGTTTAACTGCAATTTTCCACTAAGATAATGTATTCAAAAGAGTCATAAACTCTGATTTGCAACACAAAATTAAAATAAAAAACCCAATTAACGTAACAAACTAGTCAAATCAAGATTATTACAAACTGTGAAACCTTATTACATACCGAAAACATATCTTAAAAAACTAACACCTATATACATAAACCATAATAAACTCAAAACACTAAAACCACCACTTCATAAATCAGAAATAAAGTTGCCTGCATTGAGAAACAGAAGCATCAAGAGGGCAATACGGACATTTAAACGCTCTAGTACTACTCTTTGACAGCTTATGAATAGAATGCTTACACAAAACATGTCCACAAGGTAACAACATAGGAGGATTCTCATCACTACCTTGATCTCTACTAACTGGACAAACAAATATCGAATGAAAATGAAATTCTTTTCCCAACTCAACAGGTACAGGTAATTGTTTCATAGCTTGCCATTCTTGTTTTTTTACTGACATAACATTTGCTAACTTTAAAAGTGTCGGTAATCCTTCATTACCAGCAGCTATAGCGACACTTAATGGACTCTTATATGACTGTCCAAGCATATTACAAAACTCTCGATTCAACTCTTCAGCTAGTTTTTCCCATGGAGTTGGAATTAATAGATCTATATATGGCGACCTTTCGAGTTTTCCTACCCATAAAAGACAACCCATTAGTTTCTGTATTTCACTCATATGAAGGGTCGCGAAAGGTGAAAGATAAGTTCTTGCGTAATTTAACGCTTCTTTTTGGTCACCGTTTTTTAAAATTTCAACGAATTGAATTCTATGAAGCTTTAACTCGAGATTTGAACCGGTTGAGTTAAGTTTCTCGCTATTAGCGGAAACCCAGGTTAAAGCTGGTTTAAGGTTATTTGATTTCAAAGCGTCGAGTATTTGATGCATTTCGATGAATTGTGAGCGTAAAGAAACAGTTTCTGGTTCGGTAGATTCGTGTAATAAAGAATCCGCGATTTCGAAAAGACCTTCTTGGTAAAAATGGTTAATAATGATTTGATTTATTATGTGAGAGTCGAAATCTATGTCACGATAGGCTTTTGAAATATCGGGGTGTAGGGTTTTTTCGAGGGCTTTTTGGTATTTGCTGAGGTTTAAGTTGAGTTCTTTTTGTGATCCTTCGAGTTTGTTGTGGTTACCGATTATACCTAGCTTGTTTTTGAGTTCTGTGAGGATTGATTTTTGGTTAGTGGGACCCGATGAATCTGTTTGGATGTTATCCAATGTTTGTTGAATTTCGAGACCAATGTGATCGATTACTTCTTGTGATTTTGATGTTGATAATTTTTGCTTCTTAGCTACTCGATCAAATGCGTCTCTGATAGTACTCACTTCCATTTTTTTGACAACTTTTTGACTATGATCTGCAAAAAAAGAGGCGCTTTGTATATTCATGAATGGATGTTATTTGAAAAAACAAAACATACATTATCACGAGTTTACGCACTGAAAAGTCTAAACTTTTTCTCAGAGGAAACACAACAAACACAGAGAATCATTTCATCTTTTTGTAACTAAAGCACCAAATACTTTCTTCTACACTAAAAAAACCTCTCACATAATGGCACACAGAGTACAAGCTAGAACAATCATAAGCTTTTAGGGATTAGGGTTATTCTAACCATCTCGCTTAGTCAGACTTTAATAAGAGATCATAATATAGAGAAGAGAGTAAAGTCTAAAAACACTATCTTCGAGAGTGCAAATCATATAAGGCAAAAAATCAAAAACGCTAAAAAATCTAGAAAAATTAGGTGTTTAACTTCGATCTTAACGACTTTTATATACATTCAATAGTATCAAAACCTTAATCATGAAGGTTCACGCACCAGACTGACATTTTATAGTGATTAAAGGGTAAAATAATTTCCTTGATTAAGTCGACCAGAGTATTCATACAAGATCAAAATAATACTAATGATAATCTATACACACAATTGACCAAAATAAACGCATCTAAAAAGTGCAAATTTTTTATTTTTCATTTTAAGGGTTCTAGTAAACCATTTGAGAGAATAGAATCACTACTTAAATAAAATTACACAAAATACTCTATCATACAATCAGATTATAATTCTATGCAAATCAAAACTCAAAATTGTTTTTTTTTTTTTCGAGAAATGGTGAAAATGAATTAAAATAGATGAAGGGAAAGAGAGAGTACCGGAAATTAGATCGACGTCTGTTAATTCGAAACCTTTCACAAACTGTTTGTTGAGTGTGATGGAGAAATGTTTGGGGATTGGTAAATAATGCGATTTGAAAAATAAATAAAAATATTATTTTAAGATTGGGCTCAAGCTGTAGTTGAATATATTATTTTCCCAAAAGTTAACACAAAGAGTATATGAGGGGCCTATAGCCCATATACCACGATTAACCAGGTCATACAAAATATCATCAACAAAATGACGTAAATTAATTGGATATAGAAAATTAGATTAAAAAAATTAAATATATAAATAAATTAATTTTAAGTAATTTTCTTTTTTTCAAAAAAATATTTTTAAATAATTCACGTCATGTTATTGGTGATATTTTAGTGGTATGAATTTTTAGTGATATATATTATTATTCTTAATATATAGGAGGTAATTAAGGGTATAGTAGATTTTTTTTACTAACCATTAACCTTGTATGTATGGAAACGAAGAATAAAGGAGGTAAAATGCATAATTAATTTCCCGAGTAGCGTAAATGACAATGTTATCGATTTTAGAGGATAGCAGTATTGACTAGTAAATCTCATGCACCTAACTGACTTTAGATGTATGCAAACAAACAATAAAAAAGGTGCAATATGTAATTAACTTTTCTAATAGTGTAAAAGGAGATATTTTAGAGTAATGATATATACCATCCAAATTCATACCACCCAATGACGTGGCGTGAATTAGTTGGTTACAAATCTTTAATCAAATCAAGAAAATAAATAAATTAACGATTTGTAACTAAGCAATTCACGCCACGTCATTGGGTGGTATGAATTTAGATAGTATATATCATTACTTAATATTTTATGAAGAACTACGAATTGAGTTTGTAATTATAAGAGGAGATTTTTTGTTAGATCATGTTTTATGTCGTATATTTTTCAAATCATAAAGGGTTAATAGCACTGTAGACTAAAGTGGTTTCATTAATTAAATTTGTTAGTGAAAAATAAGCACAAGAATCCCTCATGTTCAACTATAAAATGTACCCAAACCATTTCTTTAACATTTATATCAATCTAATACGGTTTAATTGTGATGATTTTTTCTCTTTTATTTCTAAACCGAACACTCTAAAACCCAAGGTCATCCTTGAGTATTTGAAGGCATTGGGTGAAAATTTAAGGTGGGACTTTAGCAAAAATGACACAAACTAAATAAAGAGTTAAAATAATTGTGAGAGGGGTTTCAGAAAGGTGAGTGATGTAATAAAAAGTAAAAAATCTAATCGATAAAGACCTAAAAGTAATGTTCATGCAATTTTGTTGAGTTTGTTTTTGATATCTTTTTGTTATCATTTGGATTTCATTTATAGAGTGGTGAAAAAAAAATTGACAATAAACATGTCAACTCATTCTTACTTCAAATAAAAATTATGTTAGTTACAAAACTCACAAATTTAATAAAAACTTAAGTAAAACTAATAAAATATTTTAGAATTTCCTAATATGTTTTAATTCTACTTATTCATCTAACATTATCGTATTTGTAGATTGCATCAAATATAAATATGAATATAATTTATTTTTATAATAAATAAGTATTTATTATCGAAATATTTTAATTCATGCAAAGCGTACGGTTAAATACCGTGGAATTATATCCATAAGGTTCTCAAGAGGTTAAATATATAGACACGGTATATCAATTGGATTATGGCTTGTGTTACTACACCCTTATATTCGGTGCTGGTTAATGAAGAAGTGCATGGGTTTCTTAAAGATTGCAAAGAACTTAGGCACGGTGATCCCTTCATGCCATATCTTTTTCTTTTATGTCTTGAATATTTTTCTAGACTTTTAAAAAAAACAATAGAGCAAAGTTTTAATTATCATTCCAAATATGGAAAACTCGTGTTAATGCACTTAGCATTTTTCAAGGGTTTAATACTTTTAGAGTAAATGACACTTTTGCCCCCTGGGTTTATACGCGATTGACAGGTTGCCCCCTAACTCTTAAAATGCGCCTCGTTGCCCCCTAAGATTTGTTTTTGTGACCCGTTACCCCCTACTGCGTGTTCCGTCCATTTTTTCCGTTAAAAGTGACGTGGCATTTCCATGTCACAATTTTTTTTTTTTTTTTTTAATCCAGATGTCAATTAATTATTTAATTAATTTAAACCAAGGGCAAAATGGAAATTTCATTAATAGGTTTTATAATATTAAATATAATTAATATAATAAACCCCCCCCCCCCCCACCCGCACCCCCCCTACCCCCTACCCCCCCCCCCCTCTTCTTCTTCCCCATTCTTCTTCTTCTTCCCAACACCTGCAACTTTTCTTAAAAAAAAAAAAAAAAAATTCAAGCAAATGATTGTTGCAGATCAAATGTTCCCATACATTAAAGCAATTAACGTGAAGGAATAGTGGCTTCTTTAGCCTTTGCCTTCCACTCCATGGCTTTCTTCTTGAGTTCCTTACCTTCCTCTTCAACAATCATTTTCAAAATACGTGTTTACAAAGTTGATCGATTGCAACAAGACAACTCTTACTAACCCCACCTATCATCATAGGATCTCATTTAATTTTAATTATTTAATTTTTCGTTTTGCTTTGTGACCCTTTATTAAGGACCTCCAATCCAAGTTTTTCTCCAATATTTTCTCAACAAAGCACCTACCACACAACACATACCACAAATAATCCACCACTCACATTTTCGAACCACTCAATGTCAACCATTTTATTGAGAATTTTCTTTACCTATGAATTCTAATTCTTCATACTTGACTTTACCTAGTGTACTTTCGAGGCCTCAAATGCTACATCAAAGAACCGGTTTATACTCGAGAAACTCTATTCTCCCACCTGGCTTTTCTATAGGCAGCTCATCATCGATTCCTGAGATAGGAAATTCGATGTTTAATGCAAACAATCATCATGGATACTATATGAATCTTCACCCGGACGAGCATTTTGTTCCGTATAATTCAAAAGATTATAATAGTTTCTTTAATAAGCAGAGCACACAAACTGTTCAAAATAGTCAAACTTCACTCATGGGTGCTACCTTCGCTGTTCCGATTCATCAAGGGCCAGATGGTACTATCAGCATACCAGCATTAAGTCAGGAGTCTTTGGAAGACAGGAATCGAATGCTTATGAGAATGAACGGTGGATCGATCAAGTCATGGAGTGGAAGGCAAAGGCTAAAGAAGCCACTATTCCTTCACGTTAATTGCTTTAATGTATGGGAACATTTGATCTGCAACAATCATTTGCTTGAATTTTTTTTTTTTTTTTTAAGAAAAGTTGCAGGTGTTGGGAAGAAGAAGAAGAATGGGGAAGAAGAAGAGGGGGGGGGGGGGGGGGGGTAGGGGGTAGGGGGGGTGCGGGTGGGGGGGGGGGGTTTATTATATTAATTATATTTAATATTATAAAACCTATTAATGAAATTTCCATTTTGCCCTTGGTTTAAATTAATTAAATAATTAATTGACATCTGGATTAAAAAAAAAAAAAAATTGTGACATGGAAATGCCACGTCACTTTTAACGGAAAAAATGGACGGAACACGCAGTAGGGGGTAACGGGTCACAAAAACAAATCTTAGGGGGCAACGAGGCGCATTTTAAGAGTTAGGGGGCAACCTGTCAATCGCGTATAAACCCAGGGGGCAAAAGTGTTATTTACTCATACTTTTATTTATTGAGAGGCGACCGTAGTCCATCAAAGTATTTATGGTTTTTTGATTAGTTTCACAAAATGTTCGGGTCTTTGGTTGAATATGATCAAATCAAACATCTACTAAATTACATTCACAAATCCTAAAATTTATGAGTTTGGAGGGCTTAAGTCCTACTAAGGATCCGCCCCTACCTAAATAATAAAGTTAAAAATAAATCTTGTACGTAATATATAATATTCAAGGTCTTCAAGTCGAAAAAAGAAACCATATCAGACCCATGAACAAAACCATTGCCCCATGTCGTTCTGTATTACTGTCGCCAAGCTTAAAATGCATTATTCATTGGAACTCGAAATAAGCCTCTCATTACCACAATTATTGCCTTCTGAGTTCTGCCACTGCCATGTGAGATACGTTGCATAATAAAATAAAGCACCATTCCAACCCATTATCTAGTGTTTTACTGGCAAGATTTTGTATTACTTTTTTAATAACAACAAAAAGTTCTAATTCTTGTTTTCATAAAATAATATATCCTAAGTTATGCTATGGCAAGAGCTTTAATAACACATGTTTTTTCATTTCATTTTTTTTGTTAGAATTCACAAATAAATATTAAGATGCTAATCATTACAATTGATATCAAGTACTAACAAATATGAAAATCGAACCCCTCACTCTAATTGGTAAGGTCCCTTTAATATCATTAATCCGCGCTTCCACTAAACTACTACAATACACTCTATACCAACTGCTTTCACAAGAAGTGAAAAAAACAGCTTCAATCTGCTAAAAAAATAAAAAAATGCTACACAAAAAAAAAAATCACTTCTGATTTTTTTCAAATTTCGCCCTTATTTTATCTTCCAAAACAGAAATCTCCGTATCAAGACTAAATATCCTATTCATAGCATGCATATTCTCAAGCATTTCATCTTGAGATCTACTATCATTCCCATCACATCTTAAATGTTGCATTGGACCTTGAAGAAGCTTATTCACTATACCTAAACTAAGATCATAAATCGCTTTCTTTTTATTCTTTGGTAAATCATCTCCCATTTTTATCAAACACTTTTCTAACTCAGAAGCTCTAATTCTTTCAGCATAAGTTCTTAATTTCTTAATAGTCGGAACCGATTCTAAAGAATCTTTCCACGCTTCAAATTGTTTAACTTCTTCCGAAATTATAATTTGTGCTTCTTTAGCTTTCCTTAATCTATCCTCTTTATTCGCTTCCACAACTTCTTTTAAATCATCCACGTTATAAACACGTACATTTTCGAGTTCATATACACACGGTCCCACATTCCTAGGGACAGAAATGTCAACAAATAATTTCTCCCCTACTAGATTTTGAACATGCTCTTGTAAAATCAAAGGAGTTTCCGAAGCTGTGCTAGTGAATATCACATCCGCTTCTTCAACACAAGCTAACATTTCAGACAAAGGCTTGTAAATTATTGAAACATCCTTAAACTCGTTTTTTATTGTAATAACTTTATCTTCGGTTCGATTAACAATTACGATTTTAGTGCAACCTTTGGAAATTAAATGTTTGATTACAAGTTTTCCCATTTTACCAGCTCCGATAACTAAAACTCGTGTAGATGTGTAAGAAGTTTGTTGAAGCTTTAACAAAGCAAGCTCTACAGCAGCTGAACTAACCGAAACTGAGCCCGTTGAGATATTAGTTTCGGCCCGGACTCTTTTTCCAACAGTTATAGCGTGTTTAAACATCCCACTGATTTTTCTATCAAAGCCCGGGATTCCTTGGCCCGTTTTAACTACTTGTTTCACTTGTGCGAGTATTTGACCTTCTCCTAAAACTAACGAATCAAGACCTGCTGAAACTTCGAATAAATGGCGTGTTGCGTCTTTATTGTAGAGCATGAATCGATGCTCGCAAAGATCTGTTACTGAAACTCCACTTATCTGTAAAGATTTATAACATAGGGGTAAATTTGAATATTTTGTATAGTAGAGGGACTAATGGTGCAAAGTTAAGAAATTGTACCTTAGACATCCATTCAGTTACTTCTTTGACACCACGGTGTTGAGATAAAGCTACAACATATATTTCGATTCGGTTACAAGTGCTTAATACAGCTGCTTCTTCTATATGATTTAAAGCGCATAGATCACGGATTGATTGTGGCCATTGAGCTTCGGGAATTGAAAGTTTTTCTCGAATTTCAACTGATGCAGTGTGAATATTGAGTCCTATAACAACTAAACTACTACTCTCCTTTGTGTATCCTGAAAAGGGAAGGTATAAATGATCGAATCAGTTAAGTAGTTAGCTTGTTTATTTACTGTAAGGTTTTAATTAGATTTGTTAATGGGGTAGCACTAATGGTCCCTGTGTTACCCTTCCAGATGATGTCAATTGTCAAATATATTAGCAGGAGAGCTAATCCACATAATCCAGGGACTAATGGTGCAATTAACTCACAAATTATCAATTACTTAGCGGTGAAAGAAATACAGTTAGATACATTGAGAAGAATCCAACTGCTCAGCTTAAAATATTTTTAAATATAAGATTCTTAATCTGATTAGGATTTTTTGTCAAATCAATCTAATTAAGCTGAATTGAAGCTCAATGAACTACAGGGTAGACAATAACGAACATATGACTTGAAAGTTAATCCTAATATCTAATTTAAGAAGAGAAAATGAACAGAAAAAAATACCTGCAATTCTTAAAACATAAAATTTAAGGGAAAAAAATGCATTATCTTTTTTCATTATATATAGATTATATCATCCAGGTGGAGATGTTAAGAATAGGTATATAGAAGCTTACGATCAGCAGCGGAGGTTTTGAGAAGCTGCAAAGCCGCAAGACTAGCCGAGTTTGAATTGGATTCCGCGTCGGCATTACGCATCGATACATTTGATACGCCATTGCATCTAGGGTTTAGCAGAAACGGAGTCGTTTTGGGACAAACTGGTTTGATCCTCGACGGAAACCAAGCTTGTGAAGGCGACGGAGATGAAGATGATGAGGACGGAAGAATATTGCGACTTGTATGCAAATTGAGGTTCAGAGAGGTAGCGAAACCACTCGCTGCCGCCATTTTTCTTAAGAACAGAAGACAAGGAAGAGCGTGTGGCGAGAGAGCTCCGCGATTCAGAGAGATTCAGAGAGAGAGAGAGCTGTTGAAGAGGAGACTAAAGACGGCTTAATTTGATGATGAAATTTGGAGGACTTTTATGGAATGGTTGAATATTGACAAAAAAAAAGAAAAAAAAGAAAAAAAATCATTGAACAAAATAAAAGAAAGGGTATGATGGATTATTTCAAAGTAACGTGTTTGGGTTAGGTGTGGGATTGGTCAATATATTAGGTGCATAAAGTTGTTGACCAAATCATTTTTCTCTTTTCTATTAGCAAACCAAATGAATTATTACAAAGCTAAAAACAAGTTAGCTTTCTTACGAGGAAACGTTATTATTTTTTCTGTTTCTAATTCTAACTAATGTTGGATAACCAGAGTATTTGGTCAGAAGTTTCTTTGGCTGTTTCCTTTTTCTTTAATTTTTTTGAGAGGTAAAGAAAAATATGAAGCCATCGAAGTTAGGCTATACAGAGTCTCGAGAACTGGGCCCAATCAGGATTAACTCAGGGTGGCTAACGGTCGGTCCGGACCGGTTCCTAGCTGACCTGGACCTTATCGGTTCGGTCCGGCTTACCGGTCCCACGCTACCGGTTCTGGTCCGGTCCGTTACTAATATTCATGGAGGCGAGAACCGGACCACTAAGGGACCGCTTAAACCGCATCTGGGTCAGGTCCGGTTCTTAGCGAGTTTTTTTAATGGGTTTTGGGTTGGGTTTAATGGGTTAAGGGTTTATGTTTAATTGGGTTGGGATGAAATGGTAAGGGGGTGGGCTAATGGGCGAAAACAAAGTGGGCTAAAAGCCTAAAGAACTAAATTAAACCAATGAAATATTAAAAAATAAATAAATTATCGGACCGGTTCCGGTTCCGGTCCCCGATATTTTTAGAAAAGTCAAGAATCGGTCCGGTAGCTTGTGAACCGTCCGGTCCGTGCCTACGTTGACTTTCGGTCCGGTTCTCGCGTTGACCGGTCCGGTTCAGTCCGTAGGACCGGACCGTTAGCCAGCCTGAGGATTAACCCAACACATTACTAGTCATTTGTCTACCGGAATGTGTGACTTTGTCAACCAACCCATTATACTCTTCTTGGTATGGTGATGAAAACACATGTTGCCATGGATCCTCGCCAGAAACACAATCAAAGAGCAATGAGGGTAGAGGCCCACCATGCAGCTGATGGCAACTCGATACCTTTGACTATTTCTAAACCAAGTTTATGTGTTTAATCAGTTGTCACTAAGAAAAAGAAAAAATACTTACAACTTAGGAAGAAAGATCCAAGTATAAACACGAACTTACTAAACATATATAGGGTGCTTTCTTTTTGGTCCAACAATAGTTTATATAATAAATAGAAAGTTACATGGTACACGGGTTTGACCAACCAAACTCGAGAAAATACATACAAATGACGATAAGTAAAAGAGAAAAAACTATTAGAACAAAGAAACAAAAGAGGGAAACTCAAACAACAATACCTTCCCAAATTGAATAAGTAATGTAGATGCCACCGAAGTAGCAGGTTGAGACCGCCAAGGGTCGGAGAAACATGATTCTTAAGAAAGACTAACTCAAGTCTCGAGACGATGGGGAGAGAGCCGACTACCATTTTAATGAACCACGTAGTTAACAACTCGATGCTGGCTCTACTACCCATAGTAAAAGTCGAGGTGACATCTGCATTAAGAAGATCCTGGTAGCCCTCAAATCAATGGAAGTATCACTAGCCCAAGTAATAATAACACAAACCAAAACAGGAAGGGCCAAACGAGTATACAAACACACACACACCGCTTAACCATCCAAACTTTAAAATCGCAAACCAGAGCAAACAAACTAGAATGGTATGAACACCAGAAACCCTGACTGAATGGCAAACACCCAAAGCTTCTAATGCAGGACTCAAGTGAATGACAAACTAAGGCCACGGGTGAATCACCTCTAGTGATTGTAAGGAATCTGCAAAAAACGGAGAAATAACATAAACACTGAAAACGACAAAAGAACCACCCCTTCTGCCATTCTAGCCAAACGCAAGCAAAACTCACCGAACAATTATGATTAGAACAAAAAAAGTGATGGGTGAACGGCAAACACCAGGAACTTCAAAAGCCGAAACCCAATGAACTAGTACCTTTGACCCAAAGTGCACCACCTCAAGCCCTTAGTGAGGGATAACAAAAGGCGAGGCCATAAAAATAAAACCATAGACACAAACCACCAAGTCTGTCCCCTACCTACCAAATAAAAAACCCACCACGATCGAAATGGTCACATCGCCCTCCAACCCAACACACTTTAACAAGGAAACCAAAGAATGGAAACATTAATCTTTACATGTATAACAAACGACACCTTTTCTGATCTCACAAATTGTTCCACGTGTTGCTATCGTTCTTCTGCGTATAGGAAATGCATGCCTTCTATAGTGTTCCCGCCAGTGGAGCCTTGAGAACAGTGGAAAAAGTAAGCAATATTTCCGATGCAGGAGTGGCCTGCATGGACTGCAAAGACAAAGCTGGCCTTCAACAGAAGTTTGCCTTCAAGTGATGGTGAAGGTTTAGATAGGCAGTGGGCTCACGAAGCCCACCTCATCCATGAAACAACAGATCTGGTAAGAGACCACTGACACCGCGGAGCGGAGGAACGAGACAAGGGAAAGAGGTAAGGAATAAATGTAGGAAAACAATGGAAGTGAAAGAAAAAAATGAAAGGGAAAGAAAAGCAGGGGTGGGCCGCCATCATCAACGAAGAGCCACCGGCGACGAACACCATATTAGGGTAAGGAAGGGTGAAGTTTCTTCTATAGAGAGAGAGAGAAGCGAAGGCTTCAATTCTATTCATTTATTTAAGGTTCTTAACTCAAAAGGTTAACACTGGAAATTGATGACTAACAAGGTAGACGCACATAATTCATTGATAAACTTGCACAACCCATTATACACAACTCAATAAAAAATATGTAACTCAATAAAAAAAAACCATAAAAATACAAAAATAATCCAATTATTATTCAAAATTTGGTCTTGTTAAGGGTTAAGAACATATATTTTTGTTTATTAACTCAGTTTTCTTTTGCCTTATTTGTATTTTAAGTCTATATATTATGCGAAAATTGTAAAATAGGTCCTTATATTTGCAAAATTTCACTATAGATCCCTATATTGTGTAAAGATCTTTATATAAGTTAATATATATTTTTTAAATTAATTACCCTATAAGTTTCTTTTTTTTATAAAAATAACATATAGTATGTTGTTAATAAAACCATATAAATAAAATAATTTAAATTCTAATAAAATAATTTTTTATCAACCAAACCTTACTAGAGTATCATTTATACGTATTACATAAGTTAACTAAAAACTCATTCGAAGCTATAAGTGATAACTCCTTCAATCCAGAACTATCAATATTCTTCCTAGTACACTTAGCACGTGTATTTGCTGTAGAATTGTATCTTCTATCCACATGGGCTATGATCCAATCTGAACCATGACCTAACCATTTCCTTATTTCCGAAAGGATAGGTTTAAGACTCCAATGGAGCCCGGTCAACCCCAAAATTCCTTGAATTAATTCAAGGTTGTCAGAGTAAAACGAAACACTCTGATCTACAAGATCTTTGCTTAGTCTCATTGCCATTAAAATGGCTCACGCCTCTCCTTCAATATCACTATTTATTTTACATTTCATGCTTGATCTTTTCACAACATTTTCATCTTTACCCACTCCAATTGTAGCAATAGCTGCTGGTTCTTTGTTATTAACAAATAAGGCATCGCTCATCCAAATAACTTCAGCTTCATCCATTATCATAGGATTATCCTTTTCATTACACGCATTATTCTTCTTCTTTTTATTCAGACTATTTTTCCAATCCGTGCATGGTCCAAAAAGCCTCAAGATTAACTCCTTTGATTTATTTAAAATACTATCACCATTCCATTGAGT
Organism: Nemophila menziesii; assembly: GCA_029959085.1. Taxonomy (NCBI): domain Eukaryota; kingdom Viridiplantae; phylum Streptophyta; class Magnoliopsida; order Boraginales; family Hydrophyllaceae; genus Nemophila; species Nemophila menziesii. Next base: position 40,612,577 of record JARWIR010000007.1, on the reverse strand, counting down.
TCCTTCATGAAAGCATTTCATTCTCTCCTTCCATATATTCCATAATATAATCATCACATAGGATATCACCTGCTTTTTCTCCCATCCATTTTCACTATAACCATCAATAATTTGTTTAAACCATTCTGAAAACGTACCTTTAAAGTTCTGATCAATCTTAATCTACAATGGTGATAAGGCCTATACTTCAATGCTGGATGGGAATTTCAAGAATAAGTGTACAATATTTTCATTTTCAAGTTCAAACCATTCACATATCTCATTATTAACACATTTTTTTTCCAGATTGTGTTTAACCGATAAAGCATTGTTGCACACTCTCTAACAATTTTTTTAATTCTTGACGTCACATTATTTTTCCAGATTATATCCCAAATACTGTTATCTATATTATCTCCCACAATAGATGACTATGTTTCTTGAGCCATTTCTTCATTGACTAAAATATGGTACCCTGACTTAGTAGAATAATCCCCGCTCTTATTATATGGCCATATCAGCTTATCTTCATCCTCAATAATACATCTCGGGATTTTTACAATAAAATCACCCACTTCTTTTGAATAATATTTTTGGAGTAACTCATTATTCCACCCCATACCCGATTTATTAAAAATTCATGCACAATATTAACTGAGCAGTTATTTGGCTTTTCGAGAAGAATACCTTTGCTAAGCCAACAATGATTCCAGATATCAGTATTCCTTCCATTACCCACATGTTATAAATGCTTTCCCAACTCCAAGATCGTCGTTTACTCAATTTAGCATCGATCATATCTGAATTAGGGAAATATATAGCTTTGAGTATTTTATATGCAAATGAATCCGGATTATTAAGCAGTCTCCAAGCTTGATTAGCTAACATTGCATAATTCATTTTATAAAATTCTCTAAATCCTAAACCTCCAATCTTCTTAGATCTCGACATTCTTTTCCAGTTAATCCAATGAATTCTTTTTTATTCCCAGCGTCCCACCAAAAATTTGCAACAATACTCGACAATTTCTTACAAAGCGTTTTTGGAAATTCAAACATTGACATCGCATAATTAGTATAACTTGTAATACATCTTTAATAAAAACTTCCTTACCTCCTTCTGACAGAAGTGTTGAGATCCAACTAGCTGATTTAGATAATAATCTGTCTTTAATATAGTTAAGATTTTCACTTTTAGCCCTTTTGAGCGTTAACGGTAGCCCTAAATATTTACCCAGATCGTTAGTACTTCTAATATTAAGTGAACTTGACACCTCTTCCTTCATAGCCTCTGGCGTATTTTTGCAGAAAAGAATTGCAGATTTGTTAAGATTAACTCTCTGACCCGAAGCATTACAATATTCCGTAATCAGATTTTTCAAAACTTCGATTTCAATACGATTAAGATTAATAAAGCATAGCGCATCATCCGCAAATAATAAGTGTGTCAAATTAGAATAATTTCTCGTAATTTGGATACCTTGAATTGATCCTTCTCTACAGTGAAAATCAATCAAACTGATCAAACTTTCAGTAAGAATAGAGAATAATAATGGCGATAGTGGGTCCCCTTGTCTAAGCCCTTGTTTCGGTTTAAATTTCTTTAATCTTTGACCATTAACTTTGACTTGAAACGAGACTGATGAAATACAATTTCTTACCCATTCAACCCATTTTTTACAGAAATCACGAGCCTTTAATGTTCTACATAAAAAATTCTAATTAACCTGATCATAGGCCTTTTCCATATCAATTTTGACCGCACCATAGTATTTCTTTGACCTCCTTTTGGTATTTAGAAAATATGAAACTTCATGAGCCACAATAATGTTATCTTGAATATTACGACCCTTGGTGAATGCCGATTGCGTTGGCGATACAATTTTATCCATAATAAGCTGTAATCTTGAGGCCATAATTTTACTAATTATCTTATAACAGAAATTAGCACACGAGATAAGTCTGTAATCCTTTACCAATTCTTGAGAATTCCCTTTAGGTACCAAAGTAATCACTGAGTCATTTATTTTACTGATATCCATATTTGAATAGAAGAAATCCATAACAACTTTAATAATATCGTCACAAATTATTTCCCAAAACTCATGATAAAACTTCCCTGGATGACCATCTTGTCCCATAGCTTTCCTTCTCGACATATTAAATGCAACACTTTTAATTTCCTCAACACTTGGTGATTTAATAAGTGCTTCATTCATCTCAAATGTTATTTTACATGGAATATGTTGAGTAATGTCATTAGGATCTGATGTACCTTTATCTTTAAAAAAGATTAATATAATAATCTTGAATTATTCCATTAATCTCAGATGGTTCGTCAACCCATTTTTCATCTTTATTTTAATAACACATATTCTATTCACTTTTCTCCTTTTCATTGTTTTCGCGAAAAAATATCTTGTATTTTTGTCTCCCTTTGTAATAGCAAGATCCCGAGCTCTATCTTCCCAATACAGTTCTTCAATGCGCCATAGTTCTTTAATATTTTCTTTAATACATCTTTATTTTACTTTGTTTTCCTCAGATATTTGGTCATTAATAACCTGCGTAAGATCCTGTTGCAATTCTTGAATTCTTCTTCTGTTATTGAAAAAACATTTTTTACTCCATCCTTTAAGTGCTAAACAAGTAGCATCTCTCTTATCACACAAGATTGATACACTGTCACATAAAATTGTTTCGCGTTCCAATTTTCCTTAATAACTTCTTTACATTGGTCATGTTCCAGCCATCTTGACTCAACAATGAAATATTTATTAATTTTACCCTTTTTTACATCTCTACAAAGAATTAATGGAGAGTGATCCGATCCAATCGCAGGTGGAATTCTAAGTAGCGCATCAGGGAAATTGGTGCACCAATCCATTGAAGCAAGTGCCCTGTCTAATCTTTCTTTGACATTATCTTCAACCTTCCGATTATTGGACCAAGTAAAGAAACATCCTTTGCTAGGAAGATCAACTAAATGATTCTTGTTAATAAACTCATTAAACTTAAGAATACGATCCATATTAGCAGCTTTACGCCCATGTTTCTCAGAAAATCTAGATATATCATTAAAGTCTCCAATTATAATGTGTGGTTTATCAAGTTGCTTAATCTTCCTAGAAAGTGTTTGACATAATTTAAATCGATCTTCATTATTATTAGGAGCATAAACACATAGGAGATACCAAAAAAAACTGATAGATTCATTAACTTCCACTAGAACATAATTAGAACAAGCATACTTAATAGAATTAACCATAGCATCTTTCCAGAATAGTAGAATACCCCCGGACCTATAAGTTCTTCCTCTAGGTTCTACTATATGAAAATTATTAAAATTATTAAAATTATTAAAATGAGAAGAAGCATTAAAGATTATTTTTACTAACTAGGGCTTTAAAATATTTTCTAGTCAAGGGTGCCCTAGCCCCTTGACAGTTCCAAAAAAGCATATTATCCATCCTTCCCGGTCGGAAGAAAATAGTGGATAAAGGATCTTTGCGTGTGATAATTTTTTTTAGAGAATTTGATTAAAAATTTAAGAATCTCACCAATCTAATAGCTCATGAAGGAAAACAAAATAGATGTGCAAAGCTGATAGGATAAAGAAAAGATGATGTGTGCCAAGTTGTTTTTTATCACTGTGCGCAGTAATTAGCAAAACCTCCAGAAAATGGCTTGAAAGGAGAAGAAAAAATTACAGAGAACCTTAATTGAAGACATGAACATTAAAGGATCAGAAATTTTACAGAATTTTCCCATAGACCATCGATCTTTTGATAATAATCCATACAAACAAAACTCCTTGGTGAATAAAGATCTGCAACTCGATGAATAATAAAAGAATATCACTTCCAAAAAGGAAGTACGGCAATTAGCTGGCCGAAACCCACCAAACTTAAAATCCTTCAAAAACCAGAACAACAAGAAGAAGAGCAATAAAAAGCCAGGAGCGTGAGTAAACCAATTGGAAACCACTTGCAAGTCCAAAACACCAAGAACACCAGTAGAAAAATATGCAAGATATCTAAGATTAGAAAATTCAATTCATGGGAGCTGTGATCTTTTACAGAAGACACATGCAGCGAGACCAATCTAAGAAAATAAGCATGCAAAAGAGAAACAGAATGATCAAATCCGTTCAACCTAAATACCACCACTTCCAAAGCGGAGAGAGAGGAAGGAGATCGAAGAAATTCAATTGGTCCAGGAAAATGAGAAGTAAAATTTTGCAGAGGCTTCTATTTCTAGGCCATCGATCTTTTTTTATTTTTATTTTTTACGTGATTATAAAGCAAAACTTTAGAAGATCTAAGACTTTACAAGTGTAATTCATTATAACAGGTTTTGATAATCTCTAAAACCTCACCAAATTAAGAAATTAGAGCTTAGGTGATAATATGAAAAAGATTAACAGGTTTTCATTATAACGATTGTAACAAACTACAAGGAATCAGATAAAAAAGATGTTGATATTGGCCATTGTTAGAGTAAAGACAAGTGACCAAATTGAAGCATATGAAAATGCAAACATGTATTCATTAGAAGGGGACTGGACCCCTCCTCAAACCCGTGGCTCCGCCCTTGGGTTGAATGGAGTTTATTTGCAAGAATTTTTTTTGGTTGAAGAGAGTGAAGAGATGAGTTTGAGGTTTTATTAAAAAAATAAAAAAATGTCCAAATTAGACTTGCTTGATGTCAAAAGTCCACATGTTTGTATAACAATTAACAAACAACTGATTAATCATGTCAAAAGAACATAAATTAAGGGCCAAAAAATGCATTTGAAAAAAATAAGAGGCGTCCATGACCATTTAGTACAAAGATAAATTGTCTTTACATGTATTTATCATTTGCTTTTTATACGTATAAGCTTAACATAAGCTTGACATCATCACACATAAATCATAATACATAAATAAGCTAGATACAAAATGAAATATTATTTAAAAAATCTATTCGATAAAAAGATAAAGTTAACAAATTGAATACAAAAATTTTCATTTTCTTATAAACAATTTGCACTACAATGATATTAATACATAAATTATGGTGGAGGAGCATGCCTCATACATGAGATATTGGTGGACAACTATTTGTTATATAAAACTCACCTTCTTTCGAGAATTCAGATCGGAGTACATGTCATTTGGGTAGCATGCCTCCTATAGGAATGACCTTTGCTGGAGGAGAATGACGTTCAGGTGGATCAGGTGAAGTCTTTCTTGAAGACCTAGATGGAGGTATGAAATCTTTAGATTACATGCCATATACAGGAATGACTTTGACTAAAATTTCTTTTTTAACATTTAAATGTCTGGCTTCAAGGTTGTTTGGAAAAAATGCAAACAACACTATGAACAAAAATATAGCTAGAAATCGGGAGACTATGCGAAATATCTTTTTAATACTTTGTTATGTAATGCGTAATGTACTATAACTACTACCATTATATAGTGGTTGAGTAATGTAATATATCATTTTTTTATTTCACCCTTTTAAGTGACATTAAATAAAAAAGATAGGATGAGATTTATTAGGAGAAATAAACATTATGAATAAAAATAGAGTAATGATATGTTACCCCTTTTTAATTTACATTTATATAATTTTTTAAGTAGAGAGTTTAAATACCAATTACAACCTTTTCCTCTCTTAATTAATTTTATCCTCACTTTTTTATTTAATGTCACATGAGATGATAATAAAAGGTGTCATAAAGGTGAATCAAAAAATCTATATTACAAAACAAAGAGCTTTCTTACGGTCCAGATCAGGGCCGGTCCTAGTAGTTTGGTGGCCCGGGGGAAACCATTAATCTCACAAGTACAATAGTATCAGTTGATTTTACATGAACTAAGCGCTGAAAGAATGGATTTAGTAGAAACTTTCCAACTTCGTGTACTCGTGGAAAAGTTGTCCCTGTTGTACAAAGAGTATAAGAACTACCTCAAGTATAAGCGCAGACATATAAGTCTTGAAAATTTAATTATAAGGTTGAGAATCAAAAAGTGATGATATATAACATTGTTCATGTATTTGTTGGTCAAGTGGGATTTACCAAAGTGTTTTTCGGGTTGACGATGACTTGATTGATACATTTATCTTATTGTAAAGACTAACATAATATATTGTTTTGGTTAAAAATCAATTAAAGTTGAATGAAAAATTGAGTCATGAAGTTTTGGAGAAAATAAATAAGTGTTTATATATGAAAAGGTGAAAGAAAGAAAAGGAAAAATATAATTCTTCATATTAGGATAGGCACAATAGCTATATAGTCCTTTTACTATGTGTAAGTCTTTACCATTATCATTGGGCCAGACCTAGTAGTCATTGTGTAATACTAAATATCCATTACAATTGGGTCAAACCCAACATGTATGTCTTTTACGAACAAACAAATCTTTTATTTAAAAGACACAATTCCAAATTCTTAAAGTCATTGCCCTTTCGAACAGATGCCTAACCACCTATTCATTTTATAAATAATTGGTCAACTCAAACATTTGATTCATTAAGTTTTTTCAATATTAAGCAATAAAATTAATAGAAAAGTATTTAAAAAGAGTAAAATTATTAAGTTTTTTGAAATTCTGAAGAATTCATGTGTTCGTTCCTTCCGAATAGTTTTGTCGTTGTAGTTGGAGGTTGAAGCCAACAAACGTAAGACACCGGTACGTGACCTAAATACCTTAAAGACATTAAATCCAGTCCCAACCTCAACAAATAAAGTTATTTATTTGTATACATCTTTTTTCTTTCTTTTGTTTTCATTAATTTTTATACTCTGATCCGGGTTACACAAATTATAAAATAATAATTTAAGGTATTCATTCACTTCGTATGAACCAGAAAACGTTTTCTTTCGTTTTATAAACTTTACTTATGCAGAATTTTTGAGCATATATATACGGAACATGTATAATATATTCTACTCATTTTTCTCTTATTATGTCTTTGGTCTTGTGTATACATACCAGAAATTACTTGCTTACTAACATCAAATTTCAGATTCACATAGAATATGGAGATCAAATCTCAACAAAGGGAAAAATAATTGGAGACGGGTAAACCCTCAAGAGTAGAAGGTCGTGAACCCACACTACTCGCCATTGGACATACCGATAGGCCTGAAAAATTCAATGGTTCTTACTACTCCCTCCGTCCCAAAAATAATGTCCACTTAGCATTTTCACACAGATTAAGAAATGTCATTATTGAACTCTACATGTACAAAAATACCCCTAATAAATATCATCATTAATGACAATGCACACCTATTTCTATGCCTAGGAAAAGTTGTCTTGAAATGGTAAGTGGACATTATTTTTGGGACGCCATATTTAGTAACGTGGACATTATTTTTGGGACGGAGGGAGTATATAAGATGGAAACAAAAGATGTTGTTCTATTTGTCCACTCAGAGCTTGGAAGTTTTTTAAAGAAAGATCTATCAGAAATTGAATCAAATCCATACACTGAATCTGGTGGGCCAGTGTGTGTGATAAAATAATGAATATAAAAGCACACACACCTCGGAAACCACAATCAACTCTCTGCAAATGTACGAATCATTACATGTAATAAGTAAGTAGATTAACTTCGTTCATCAGAAATTTAGGTAGTTATTTTGACTCGTGTTCAATATTAACGTAGATGGTTTTAAATATTATGATTAAAATATGAAAAATAGAAAGTTTTTTTTGTTTTAATTAATTAAATATATATATATGCGAAGAAGATATCAGCTTAAAATCACAAGTATGCACCTAAGCTATTGACTTAATGGTTCAAGAAATGAAGGCAAACTAGTTGTTCTTATTAGCCGGGATTCTAAATTCTCTCTAACTCCCGTCAGGGTAGACTTGAAAGCTCACGTATTATGAAAAAATACACTACGGGTCCATATTATATGCAAAATAACACTAAATCGACCCATGTTATGCAAAATTCTAATAAGAGATTCTAAACAATTCAAATCAAGACACATTATTCTTTATAACACTCATTTGGTACATTATTTTAACAAAATCTAACAATTATTTTAGAGCATAAGGGTACAAATATATTGCAATCTTAAAGAATAGGGTTCTTTTCATAAAACAACATATAGGAAGTTAAAAGAAGTGATTATACCACACTATTCCAAAAGGGTTCTACATCTGTGAAAAAATCTCTGAGCATAAGCTCGCCTATTGTCCACTCAAGTTATTGTATGTCCATATTATTTGCAAGATTATTAACTACATAAGTTTCGCCGATATCTATATCTATATACTTTTTTGCCCATGTCTCTAGATTTACTACTGCTGCTCATCACCAACTATATGAACTACTTAATTCTCTCGCGAAGTGCAAGCTATAGTGAAATTAAATCAATATAGAAATATAGTAAAAGAACCCCAAATAAATATAGGAATCTATAATGCAATTTTTTATTTACATGGTAATTTGTCCAATTAATTAAAAATTGGGGGCATAACCCCCCGAACTCTCTACGTGTCGAATATAAATTCTCGACTCTACTCCTGAACCTTGGCTCATAATAGATTACAAAGTCCTAAATATGGATTTATAGTGCAAGTATTTTAAAAAAATTGATATAACATCTATAGTGCAATATTTTTATTACATATAGGCCTTTTTTCCGATTAACTCAAAAAATATATTTGTAACTCCACCCCTAAATAATCATGTTTGGATCTATGCTGAATGAACATAGATATCTAAATGAATAAGCAGAAAAAATTCCATGGCATATATTGGTGCAGATAAATCTCATACCAATTAACAATACACAAACATTTATATATAGCATTCCCTCCCTAAACACTGTTCATACGGTAAAAGCTTCCAATGACAGAATTTGTGTATACATATAATATACACACGGGTCAAATTAAACACAAGGAAAAATCTAAAAAATGGTATAAGTGAAGAGATTAAGTTGTAATTTAAATTAAAAAAATTGATACCTTAATTTGGGTTTTGTCTATTCTTGTTGATGGCATATCAGTGTTAATGATGGTGGAGAATGATCACCGTGTTGGTAGCAATTATGTTTGCAGGGGAGCAGCTGAATCAGGCGTGGAGCCAGAATATTTTGTTAGAGGGCCAAGGGTTCTGGGGAAACGACCCCTGTTTATTTTTTGGCCTAATTTGCACTTTAAGTCTATATATTTTGAAAAAAAATTCAAAATAGGTCCTTATATTTTCAAAATTGCACTCTAGGCCTCTATATTATGTAAAGATTGCAATATAAGTCCATATATTATTTTTTTAATACAAAATGATATATAGTTTGTTGTTAAAAAAATAATGTCATATAAAAAAATAATTTAAAATCTAATCAAATAATCTAAAAGTTATGGGGGTCAAATAAGTATTATGAATTTTTTTGGGGATCAATTATTTATAATTTTTTGTTATGATTGTTATTTATTGATTTTCTTGAAAAATCAGGGGGGCAAGGACCCCTTCAAATTCCCTGGCTCCGCACCTTGGCTGGATGGAGGTTATTTGCAAGAATTCATTTTTTGGTTGGAGAGGGTGTCATGAGGTTTTATTAAAAAAATAAAAATAAAAAGTCCAAATTGGACTTGATTAACTAGCTAAGAAATGACTAATCGTATCATAAAAAGAAAGATAATGGACCAAAAAAATGCATTTGAAAATATAAGAGGTGTCACGACCATTTGGTAGTAAGATAAATGGTCCTTACATGTATATATCCTTTACTTTATATATGTATAAGTTTAACACGTACAACTCGAGTATATCTTCACATGTATGTCTATACACACTTTTTTTGGTTGGGGTAAGTCTATATAAACAAATATCAATTTTTTTATATACTATAAATAGATCATGTGCATTTTATCCTTATGTAAATTCATACGGATTTATCCTCATGAAAATACTTAGATCTTCAAAAATTATTAAGTGAAAATGGCTTAAATTGACATCATCACACATATATCACAATACATACATATGCTAGGATACAAAATGAGAAATTATTTATAAGATGTATTCAATAAAAAGAAAAGGATATCAAATTGAATAATTTATTTTTCATTTTTTATAATTAATTTGCACTACAATGATATTAATACATAAATTCCGGTACTTCGGGTAGCAAGCCTTCTTCAGGAATGGCCTCTGCTGGAGAATACTTATTATTCCAACTGGGCCCAGGAGGTATAAGACCTTTAGGTAACATTCCATATACAGGAATGACTTTGACTAATATTTCCTCTTTAACATTTAAATGTCTGGCTTCAAGGTTGTTGGCAACAAATGCAAACAACACTATGAATAAAAATATAGCTAGAAAAGGGGAATTTATGCGAAACATCTGTTTAATACTTTGTTGTGTGATGCGTAATGTACTACAATTACTACCATTATATAGTTGTTGAGTAATGTGATATATCACCCTTCTTTGTTTCACCATTACATGTGGCATTAAAAATAAGATAGGATAAGATTTATTAGGAGAGATAAACATTATTATTTAAGGTAGAGTAATGATATATTGTCTCTTTTTGTTTTACCTTTATATCACCTTCTAGTGGAGGTTTTAAATACCAATTATAACTTTTCCATCTCTTAATTAATCTTATACTTTTTTTTAATGTCACATGAGATGACAATAAAAGGTGCTATAAAAGTGAATAAAAAATGATGATATATAACATTGTTCATGTATTTGTTGGTCAAATGGGTTTATTCAAGTTTTGAATGAGATGACGATGACTTGATTGATATGTTTATATAATTGTAAAGACTAACATAATATATATTCACTTGGTTAAAAATCATTTGAAGTTAAATGAGAAATTGAGTCATCCAGTTTTGAAGAAAATAAATAAATAAGTGTTTATATATATATATATATATATATATATATTTATATATATATATTATAAAACAGAGTTTTCATCTACGGTCCAATACTTTTAACATAAGTGGTTAGTAAGCTCGTTTATGGCCTTACTTATCATTAAGACCATTAATTATTCATTATCATTAAATTGCAAAAGAAAAATAAGCATTATGAAAAAGGAAATCGAGAAGAATTATTAAAGAATACATACATTTTATTATGAGAATATTATTTACCAAAAATAAAAAATCTTTACTTATTCAGTCTCAAATTAAAAATAATTTTTTTTCTATAAATATAGTTTCGTGTATCAACATATTATTATTTTTCCACCACCATAATCTCACTTTTATCAAGGCAAGTCACATGAAAATTATCAATTTTTTCTTTAAATATAGTTTTGTATTTCAACATACTATTGATTTTTTCACAATTATAATCTTAAGGTATAGTTGCTCAATATATTTTTTTCTTTTTACAATATTAGTAACCATGAACATATATTAATTGTATACTATAAATCATCCTGGATGATTATTGAGATTATATGAAATATTAGAATTTTTAGTTGAATGGTTTATGAAGACATATCAAGAATTTCAAAGAGAAGGTATTGGTAGTTTCTATCTAAGTTATCCATTATAGTCGTAAGTCACATCAGATGATTTTTAGACTTCATGGCATAATACAGTGTGTTAAAACACTTTTATTCTACTTATGGTTGTATATGTTCTTAGACACCATGTCTAATTGTTAAATATTACTAATGTCACATTTGTAAATTGAGTGATGGGTAACATTTAATGTATTGTGAAATTCGTTCCCTGTCATTTTACTTTATTTTTGTATATTCCTGTTTAGACAAAAGTTTATGACATTTTGAGTAATATGTTGGATTTTTTTGTTTAAAGTCGAGTAATTTAGAATGTTATGACTCGAACAATATAGTCAATTTTTCTTTTTTTTATACCTTGCTTGGTCAACAAAGGGTTACCAGCCAACTTTGGCGATAAAAAATATGAATGATATTATTCAATACATGTTAGAATCATTCAAAAATGAAAAAAAGTCAAATCTTATATGATACTTATACATTAATTGTGTTTGGTGTAGTTATATTATGCTATTACATCCTAGAATTGAAAAAAAAAATTGACTTAACTTAATGTAGAGTAAATGACTTTTTGTAAAACATGTACATTTGTTAGGTGATAACACCATCTTAAAATTTTAAGATTCTATCTTCGAACAAACTGTTATACACAACTTGCCAATGATCTAAGTATATTATAATGGTTCCTCTATGGTATATTAAAATTTGAAATTATATAACAGTAACATACAAGTTCACATTCTAAGAAAAGTATACTTACTATATTTTAAAATTCGAGTATAATTAGTTAGAATGAGGAGAATGGGGAATTTCATTTGAACTTTTGATAGATAGAATTTGTTTAGTTTGACAAAAAATTATAGACTTGTGATAAATGTGTTTTTTAATTTACATAATCTATTTATTTTCAATAACTGAGATACTAAATTTGTAAATTTAAAAATTAGTAAGGGATTATTTGATTGCACACAAATTACGGCCGTAAATCATAGTAAAGATAATATTATAATTTATTTAAATATATGAGAATTATGGACATAATTGTGGTAAATAAATTTTTAATTTGCATAGCTGAATATTTTAATTGCAACAAAATCCTAATAAATTAAGAAAATGGTGGGATGGTTTATTTGAATTTATATGAAGTAAGAGTATTTTACAAGACAAGAATATGTGTTAAGTTGTGATAGTTTTTATCGGTATTATTATGTGAACACGTAATTAGACAAACGTTTATTAGGGGAAATGAATAATAAAAAATTCAATAAGTAATATATATTTTTATTACTCCGATTTTTTTCCCCTAATTTTACACTATTTTTGCATTAACACTTTGTATATGTCTTATAGATCTATGAAATTTTTGTTCACTAATATAATATAATAGAGAAAACATATTTGATTGGATAAATTATGGATAAAATTTCAGTAATAAGTTTTTTATTTGCATAATTATTTTTTCCTATATTGTCAAATATAAATACTAATAAACTAAGGAATGGATGGGTTTGATTTGAATTTTTAAGATGAGAAATTTATTTTATTATACTAGAATTAATGCCTAAATTATAATAATTAGTTTTTGTCATTACACTATTATGAATGTGATAGGGTATTATGATTTAATTTTTGGGAAAAAATAATATTCATATAATTGTTACATTTCCAACTTTCTCATACTTAAATAATACACAAATCTCACCCACTTAAAATCTTTTCCACAAAAACCTCTTAAATCTCCTGATTCAATATAATTTAGTCTTAATTTTCTTTAGGGTCCGTTTGGATTGAGAGAAATGGAAAGAAAGTAAAGGAATATAAATAGATTTTTTTTTTACAGTGTTTGTATTAGAAAAATTTAAAAAAGAAGAGAAAAGAAATGATTCCAAAAATCACTTATGTATCTATTTTTATAATCACTCCAAATTGGAGTCAAATGGAAAGAAATAAATTTTATTAATGATTAAAGGCTAAAATTAATCTTTTATTTTCTTTCCTTTTTTATTTTTTTGGATTCAAACAAAAGATATCCAAAATCATTTATGAAATCTTCTTTTATAAAAAATCTAATCCAAACAAGAATATGTGTTGAGTTGTGATAAATTAGTTTTTATCGGTACTTTTATATGAATTATAAATTAGGCAAATATTTATTAGGGGAAATGAATAATAAAAATTAGATAATTAATAAATATCGTTTGATTACTCCAGATTTCCCCCCGGTTATATATTATTTTTGCATTAACCATAATATATTTTTTTATAGATCTATAATTTTTTTGTTATTAAGGGGGGTGTCATCAATTAAGAATCTATGAGATTTTTTTAGATTTTAAGAGTAATAGGGTTTTCAATTAGGATTCTAAAGAATCATTTAAAATCAGGATGTTTTCAATTAAGAGTCTAAACAATCATTAAAAATATGGCTGTTTTCAATTCAGACTTTTTAAAATCTTGTGATAATTCCCAATTAATTATAATTCCACACTTTTTTTATTTCTAAAAAAAGAGAGGAAGCAAATTACATCTTACTTACTCACAAATTATTAATTTAATTCCCAATTAAATACTTTGTCATATTTACCTTCTATTATTGTCCTTATATGGTTTATTTAATTATTATTTTTAAAAAAAAAAAATTCCAATTTTTTTTTTAAATCGAAAATTCCGGTTTATGTGTTGCTATAACACACAAATATAGATTTATGTATTCCTGTAACACAGAAAATCATAAAATCGATCTAAACGATTCTCTTCTTTAACAAAATTTATTTTTCTCTTTTATTAATCGCATATACCCTATTTTTTTAAACGTTTTTAACTATCTTGATATATTATCTTTTTGTCCAACACTTTTTTGTTTTTTTGTGTGTTTATGTTTTAGGGTTTTGTGTTCCATGTCACACAAAAATTAATTTTGTTTATTCAAATAATATGTATTCTTGTAACACACAAATCTCATTATTATGTATTCTTAGAACGCATATTATGGAATACACAAAACTCAAATTTGTGTATTCAAGGAACACATAAAACTCGAATTTATGTAATCATGGATTACACAAAACTTGATTTTGCTTGTACCAATTCTGTGTATTCGTTGAACACACAAAACTCAGAATCGTGTATTCTTGAAACGCAAAAATCTCAGATTTGTGTATTTATGGAACACATAAAACTCAAATTTGTGTATTCATGAAACACATAAAACTCGAATTTATGTATTCCTGGAATACACAAAACTTGATTTTGTTTGTTCCAATTCTGTGCATTCCTGGAACACACAAATCTCAGATTTTTGTATTCCTGGAACACACAAATCTCAGATTTTTGTATTCCTGTAACACACAAATCTCAGATTTGTGTATTCTTGGAACGCACAAATTTCATATATGTAAATTCATGGAACACATAAAACTCAAATTTGTGTATTCATTGAACACATAAAACTCAAATTTTTGTATTCATGGAACACATAAAACTCAAATTTGTGTATTCATGTAACACATAAAACTCGAATTTATGTATTACTGGAATACACAAAACTTGATTTTGTTTGTTCCAATCCTGTGTACTCCTGTAACACACAAATCTCAGATTTGTGTATTCTTGGAACACACAAATTTCAGATATGTGTATTCATAGAACACATAAAACTCAAATTTGTTTATTCATGGAACACATAAAACTCAAATTTGTGTATTCATGGAACAAAATTTCGAAAAAAAAAAATTCAGGAAAAAATTTAGAATTAATTTAATATATAATTAAAGTAATTAAAAATAGATGGAAGAATAGTTTGGTAATTGAGTAATATTTTGTGCTTAATAGGGAATTAAGTCAAAGTTGTAATTAATTGGGAATACTTACCTTCTCCGCGTAATTAATTGTACGTTGCCCCTAAAATCTTATTGTTTTGTAAAGCTTTTCGACTCTTAAAAGTTATTAGATTTTATAGGATTTTTAGGCTTGGGTATGTATAAAAAACTACTCTATAATCTCACGTCAGAAGAAGAGATTCATAAAATTTCCAACGAAAAGCAAAAAGAAAAGCTTCAAGCGACTTGTGCACACAGGTAAAAAAAATTCTTTACTCTTGTGTACTATTATACTAATAATTTTGGATATTATTATCTACAATATATATCTTAAAATTGCGATTATATATATCATTTTGTTTTCTTTTGATTATTTTATAATAATTTTATTATTTGCTTGGGTATTTATTTGCTTTTATTATTGATTATGAATGGATTTTACTTAGGATAATTTTGAATTTATCAAAAATGTTTGTTATTGGGTAATGAATTGATAAGATGTATATTTTCATTAACTTTTCTTTTTGTTTCAATTACTAGTCTTGTATGTTATTTGTTTACTTTGGTAATTGATTGATAAGATGAATCTCTTTTGTTTGGGTTGAAATATTATCACATGTGGCAGCATTGCATAATTTTGTTAAATAATAAACAAATAGTATAATTTTGTTAAATCGTAAGGCCGGGATAGGTGGAATATTGAGGGATGAAGAAGGTACATCTGTATCGGGATTTACGGGTCCATGTACGGGGGAATTGTTTGTTTTTTTCGAGGTACTTGCGTTACATTTCGGTTTAAGATGGATTATAAGCAAGGGTATTGAAGAGATATATATAGAAATTGACTCGAGGGAACTCTATGCGCTAGTGAAATGCGGTAGGAATTTAAAGAGTTGGACTGTCACATGGGTCGAGAATGTATAGAAATAATACGAGCACATCTAGGATTCGTTCTACTTTGTACTTATCGAGAGGCGAATTCTTGTGCGAATATTTTTGCGAACAAAGGAGCAGAAATAGATGGAGGTATAAGAGTGTTGATGGATCCACCGGACTATTTATGGAATTTAATAACGAAAGATAAGAATGGGTGTGCGTATGTTAGGATGATAATAGATTCCTCTAGTGGATTTTGTTAGTTGATTAGTTAACTAACGGGCTTCTCTTTAAGAGAGCGTCTGATGTGTATAAGAAAGCGTCTGATGTATATAAAAAAAACAGTATATGGCTTAACAAAAGAATATTGTTATCTATTGAAAAAGAGTTCCGCATATTTCTCATATTCTATAACCAAAAAATAGCCGTTATGGCTCCGTCCAACAATCCAGCACCGGAAACTGTCCCGCCGGACAAGGTGGTGCCTCCCATACCGCCGCCAGAACACCCATGCCGATCATATGGCTATGACTCGACTGAAGACGAAGCTTTGTCTCCGGGAATCCTTTTGCAAGAACAACAAGCGAACATGGCTTTGGTTGTGGTAGCGCCATCGATCATACAACATTTCCCACCTCTCGAGGCAGCGCCAGTAAGACAAAACAAGAGAGCGAGAGTGGGTAATAATATGGCATCAACACAAAATCAACAAGCACGCCCAATTGAGTACACCAATAGCGCCGCAACTAACAATCCGCCAAGGAAAAGCTCAGGTTGGCATACGGGTAAAAATCTAATTATTCCGCAAATTATTGATAATGGTGAAATTAAGGCCAATAGGGATAGTAATTCTGAAAATGACCCTCGATTAAGGATGATATACTCTTAGAGAATTGTGAAATCCCACAAGTATTTAGAACTAGAGAAGAAATAATTGAGGGAATTTAACTCTGGAGTAATACAATAGTGGTACGATTTTAGGCTATAAAGTGGGATTCAACT
This sequence comes from Nemophila menziesii, assembly GCA_029959085.1. Taxonomy (NCBI): domain Eukaryota; kingdom Viridiplantae; phylum Streptophyta; class Magnoliopsida; order Boraginales; family Hydrophyllaceae; genus Nemophila; species Nemophila menziesii. The sequence goes on along the minus strand of JARWIR010000007.1, from coordinate 40,595,390 downwards.
ATCTGACCACAAAGCTAAATCAGATATAAAGTCCAAGGGGGTGCTAGAATTGGTTGACGTTGGGTATGATTAGTATATGGTAAAATTTGTGTTAAAGGAAGACTGTGATTTTGTTTTAGTAGGAGGTCATGGCTTATATATGACCATTACCTAGTGGTAAGGGAATGGACGCCTAACTTTAAGCCGCATATTGCCATATTCATTCGATTACTTCTACCACGGTGTGGGTACGTATTTCTAATGTTGGAATGCAGAACTACACGGCGAGAATCCTTCGGAAAATGGGCAATTTGATTGATAAGACGATAACTACGTAAGGTTGGAAATAGAATTTGATTTGAATAAAGCACTTATACCTAAAATCCATAAAGGAGGAGAGGTATGTCTTGTGGAATATGAGGGGCTCCATTTAGTGTGTTTTAAATGCGGTAGATTTGGTCACCAAAAAGATAAGTGTAAGGGAACCGCAAGTACAACCCCACAAGCCACGGAGAGTAACAAGGAAGATAATAATGGGGAGCAAAGAAACGAAAAAGCTAAAGATACATGGGTGGATAATACATATGGTGAGTGGATGACTGTTAAAAGGGCGCATAGGAGTAGGGCTGCAAACGAACCGAACCGAGCCGAACTTTAGCTTTCTTGAGTTTGTTTGCTAATATTTTATTGAGCTTGAGCTTGGTTTGAGTTTGATAAGAACCGAGCCGAACCGAACTCTAGCTTTCTTGAGCTTGGTTTGTTAGTTAACGAGCCGAACTCAAACAAACCCTTAGCGAACTCAAACTCGAGCCCTTGGTGAGAGTATCGGTTCATTTGCAGCCCTAGATACTAGAAGTATATTTATTAGATATATAAAAAATATACTTATTAAATATAAATATTTTAGTTACGATTAATTACATATACAAAAGTTTTACGTATTTTTTACTTTTTGTAGATATATATATTTAACTTTTAATTGAATATATCTACCAAGCCTATTAACGAGCTCTTACCGAACCCTTACCAAACTGTTCACGAGCTTAACGAGTCGAGCTTATATAGGTTTGAGTTTGTCTCGTTTAGTAAACGAGCCTGGATTTAAAGCTTGAGCTTGGCTTGTTTAAGTAATGAGCCGAACTCAAACAAACCCTTAGCAAACTCAAACTCGAGCCCTTGGTGAGAGTATCGGTTCATTTGCAGCCCTACATAGGAGTAACAATAGGAGCGGAAATGGAAATGGAAATAGTATTAATAATGCTCAAGGAATATCAAATAAAAAACTAGGGAACAGATTCGATTCCCTTCTTATTGAAGAGAATAATAGATTTGATTATGATACTGATTTGGGCTTTAAAGGGGGAAGTAATAGGTTGGCGAGTTTGGATAAAAATAACAAAAAAGCACCTAAGGATGCGTCGTTGAGTAATAAAGAGACGCGGAGTGGAGGGGGCCACAAAATATTGGTGGCGCCGTATTTTGAGACGAGAGGAGACGATAACTCACGTCGAGACTGGAAACAATTAGTTTTGCGGAAAAAAAATGGGGCGAGAATGTTTCAGGCGCGAGCTCTGCAGGTGTTAAAAGAAATAATAAAAAGGGCAAGAATAATGAGATAATTTATGGGGGTAACATAGTTGAGACCACTGGAAGTAAGACTAATAGAAATATAGAAGAGAGCAACATGGACATGATAGATGGGCAGGGGGGTCTGGACTTCGCTGGTGATGATGTTTTAAAAGATAAAAAAATAATGTGCAAAAAGATGCTACTGTAACAGTAGCGAACAATTCCTCAAGAGACAATAGTGGATTTTTCGTGAACATGGAAAGCACCCAATCAGTGTCCTACTCACGTGGGGCTGCTGGGGTAGCTAACGCAGGGGTGGAATTTTCCTCACCTGTTGAGTTCGAAATTGAAAAGCCACCTGATGGAGCAGATAAAAATGCGAAAGATCATCTAATCAGGGAGGCTGTAATTTCTGTGGACCTGGGTGAAACTAACTCGCCACCTATTCCGGTGACGCAAAGGGATGATGTAGATAATGACGAGCTCATGGAATACGTGCCAGAAACTGCGGAGGAGGTGGGACAGGTATGTTGCTAAACCTCTTAGTCCGTTTTTATTTAATTGTGTGTTTTATGTGTACAAAGGATCAGAATTTCGAGAGCTGGGGAGGTCTTTCTCAGCCTTTAAATATATTAACTTGGAAATGTCACGGTTCTGTTGCGGCAAATTTCAACAGAGTAGTCCGTGAGATGGTGCGTATTCATAAGGTTTGGCTTACAGTAATATTGGAACCGAGGGTAAGTGGATACAAAGCCAATGATATTATTCGTGGGTTAGGGAAAGCGAATTCAACAAGAGTGGAAGCGGAAAATTATAATGGGGGTACTTGGCTTCTTTGTGACGATTCAGATATTGGGATGCGTGTACTTTCAGTCGGAAAACAGGTGATTAATATTGAAGTGTCAAAAGCTAACGGCGAGTCATGGATCTTTTTGGCAATTTACGCGCGTTCTAACTCAATATACAGAGGAACCGTTATGGGAAGCTCTTACACAAGCCTTTAGTAATGTGGGGAGATCGTGGTTGGTTGCCGGGGTTTCAATCAGGTAGGAGAGGAAGTGGATAAGAAAAGTGGGGTAGTAGGGGTTGTTGGTGAAAAAGTCACCGTTTAGAAAATTTGAGAAAAACGAAACAAAATAAACCAAACTTTCAATTGACTGTAAACTATCTCTTACACGAAAATTGAATTACAACGAAAAAGAATTACAAAGCTTTTACACGGAAATAAAACTAAAAGCACAAACTTACACGGTAAAAGGGATAATTCCCGGTGTTAAAAAAGATATTCCGGCCGTAGTACCGGTATCTTCTAACAAAAACGAGAGAAAGAAAAACAATTTAGAGAGAGTTTATTTTCTGCTTTGTGCTTTGGTTTGCTCTGTAATTCGTAATCAGCTTTGGTGAAGACTGAGCTCTATATATAGGGGAGATGGGTGTTTGAATCCGTTGACAATTGTAACCGACCAATCAATACCATGATTGTCTCTAATGATTGATTTGACGTTTCTGATCTGATGAAGATTCCACACGTTTTGGTTTGACTCTTTATTCCACACGTTTTGCATATTGCTGTAACCGCTAGTTGACTAATCCAGCTGATGGATTGATCTTCAACGTATGCGTGATTAGTGGAATCTTTAATTTACGTTTTTCTTGTGATAGATTGCCAACGTTCCTTTAATAGCTCCTTTAATAGCTGATAGTAAAACCCATTTCATTTTTCATTTTTTGACTCCCCAAACTCCCCAAACTCCCCACGAGCCACGAGCCACGTCCCACGCCCACGCCGCCGCCGCCGCCGTCGCCGGTGCCGGTGCCGGGCCGGGCCGGGCGGGTGGGTGGTGGTGGTGGTGGTGCGCGCGTGTGGAGCTTCTCTATTACCTTGTCATGTACATGGAGTTGTGATCTTTGGAAGCTAATGCCATCACTATGGCTAAAAGATGCTCCATATTCCTTATATCCACCGATGTGGGACAAAAGGAAATGAGATCACTTCATATCCATGTGATCTATTCAAAAGGTTCCAACAATCCCCCACACTTTTGAAGTGTTCACACGGGTTTGGAGAGAAAGTGATCAGGCTTCCATGACTTTCAGCAGTTGGGTGAATTGTACTTAAGTGCCAATATCTTTCGATTTGAATTGTCACGTAGTGAAGTGAGGCAACCACCGAATTTCGTTTAAGTGAACATACTCTTGAACTTAACGGTTTTCGATCGAGGCCCTCACAACACATACTCTACCCTGCTGAAAGTTATGGTTTCCTCGAACCTCACCTTCAGTTGAGTTCATCAAGTCCTTCTCTAAGAACCACCCTTGCGGGCTATGAACTTTGTGGATACCTTTATTTGCATTTGTTCAAGGACGTCTCCTTAACATTTTGTGTATAAAGGTTTGGGTTTCTACCCTTGAATTCATCAAGTCCTTCTCTAAAGGACCACCATAAAGGCTATGAGTTCTGATTCATCAAGTCCTTCTCAAAAGGACCACCACAAGTGGCTATGAATCCATATTACTTTAGTTTTATGCCATAGGGATGGATGGAGATCATCTTGACTCAAGAGTCACATGTTCCCCACTTATGGGTCTCAACCCCATCCCCCTCGACGTTTCCAGGACTACTCTCCTGGGTAGGCCTTTGGTAAAAGGATCAGCGAGATTCTCCTCTGATCGTACATACTCTAAGGCTATCACACCATTCTTCAGTAACTGTTTTACTGAGCCATGTCTGATGCGTATATGTCTCTTCTTTCCATTGTAGGCACTTTGATGAGCGACTGCAATGGCTGCTTGTGAATCACAATGAATACACACAGGTGTGGCCTTACCTTCCCAAAGGGGCACATCTGATAAGAGACTTCTCAACCACTCAGCTTCTTGTCCAGCCATTTCTAGTGCTATAAACTCAGACTCCATGGTGGAGCGTGCTATACAAGTCTGTTTGGAAGACTTCCACGATATAGCACCTCCTCCTAAGGAGAAAACATAACCACTGGTGGAGTTAACTTCGTCATTGTCAGAGATCCAGTTTGCATCACAGAATCCCTCGAGAACTGCAGGGAATGAGCTGAAATGCAAACCTAGATCCATAGTACCTCGCAGATACTTTAGAAGACGACGAAGTGCAACCCAGTGGTCATTACTCGGGTTATGAGTATAGCGACTAAGTCTACTAACGGCGTAGGCAATATCGGGTCGAGTGTAGTTCATTAAGAACATCACACTACCTATGATTTTGGCATATTCATTTTGGGATACAGCATCTCCAGAGTTTTTAGACAAATGAATACTAGAGTCATAGGGAGTATTTACAGGTGTCACCTCAAAGGAGTCGAATTTCTTCAACATCCTTTCTACGTAATGAGACTGACTTAGGGAAATACCATTACTGCTCCTAATGATTTTTACCCCAAGAATTACATCTGCTTCTCCCATGTCTTTCATGTCAAACTTAGAAGACAAGAAGCGTTTGGTCTCATTTATGGTATGAAGAGAAGTGCCGAAGATGAGCATGTCATCTACATACAGGCAAATGATAGTACACTCTGATCCTCTTACTTTGGAGTAAACACATGAATCAGAAGTGTTGACCACAAACCCATTGGAGATAAGGGTACTATCGAGTTTTTCATACCATTTTTTGGGTGCCTGTTTTAAGCCATACAGAGACTTCTTTAACTTGCACACCTTATCCCATTGACCAGGAACCACACACCCTTCAGGCTGAGCCATATAGATCTCTTCATCTAGGTCCCCATTCAGAAACGCAGTCTTAACATCCATCTGATGTATGACAAGTTTGTGAATGACCGCAATAGCGATGAGGGTCCTAATGGTGGCGATTTTGGTCACAGGGGAATAAGTGTCGAAGTAATCAAGGCCTTTCTTTTGGGTGAAACCCTTAATGACAAGCCTAGCTTTGAATTTTTCTATTGAGCCATCAGGTCTCAACTTTTTCTTAAAAATCCATTTGCTGTTTATGGGTTTGCTGCCTTTGGGTAAGTCAGTTAATTCCCACGTATGATTACTTCTAATAGACTCAAGTTCGCTATTGATAGCTTCTTTCCAAAAACTAGCATCTACCGATCTCAAAGCATCGGTATAAGTTTTTGGGTCTTCCTCCAAGAGGAGACAGGTGACAACCTGTTCACTTATCAGGTCAAGGTGAAAACCTTCGGTTAAGAAGGCTGTGATAAAATCAGGTCCAAAACTGGTCTCGGTCCTATGCCTCTTACTCCTCCTAGGTTCTTCCTCGGGAATACTACTAGGCACGTAGGAGGTAGAGGGACCAGGGGTACTATCACATAAAGGAACATTAACCTCATCAGATAAGTTACTAGAAGACAAAGAAGCATCAACAGTATGCACAGTTTTCAAAGGGAAGATGTTTTCAAAGAACTCAGCATCTCTAGATTCAAAAACAGAGTTATCGTCTAATGATAGGAATCTATAGGCTGCACTATTCTGAGCATACCCTATGAATACAGAGTCTATTGTTTTAGGTCCAACAGTGACTGTTTTAAAATCGGGTAGTTTGACTTTAGCCAGACACCCCCACACTTTTAAAAATTTCAGGTTAGGTGGGAACCCTTTCCACATCTCATATGGGGTCTTATCTAGGGATTTATGGGGTACCCTATTAAGGACATAACATGCTGATAAAACAGCTTCCCCCCACATGTTGGTTGGTAAACCTGAACTAATTAACATGGCATTCATAGTCTCTTTAAGGGATCTATTTTTCCTCTCAGCTATGCCATTTTGTTGGGGTGTATAGGGGGCACTAAGTTCGTGGATTATCCCATTAGTTTCACAAAACTCTTTAAGTGAATTAGAACTATATTCGCCTCCTCTATCTGACCTAAGTCTTTTGATTTTACAGTCTAGTTGGTTTTCTACTTCAGCTTTGTATTTTAAAAACGCGTTTTCCGCCTCGTCTTTAGTTTTAAGGAGATACACTTTAGTGAACCTAGAGTAGTCATCTACAAAGGTTATATAGTAAAGTTTGCCTCCTCTACTAGCGGAGTTTTTAAAATCAGCTAAGTCAGAATGCACTAATTCTAGAAGTTTAGTCTTCCTCGTGGTCACAGGCTTAAAGGGTTTCTTCGCAAGTTTGGACTCTACACATATTTGACATTTGGAAAAGTCATCTATTTTATTTAGGGGAATTAGTCCAAGTTCTTTAAGCCTTTTAATAGAAGAGATATTAAGGTGACCTAGTCTAGCATGCCAAGTGTCAATAGATTCAACGACATAAGCAAAATCAGAGGCATTCTCATTCATTGGTACAGTATTCAAAACAAATAAACCATCAGCCATGTACCCTTTCCCCACAAACTCATCGTTTTTGGTAATAACCATTTTCCCCCCTTCAAATACAAGTTTGAGGCCTGCTTTATTAAGAAGAGCTCCGGAAACTAGGTTCCTACGGAGACTGGGGACGAAGAGAACATCATTTAACTCTAAGATCTTACCAGAAGTGAGTTTGAGAGAAACCTGTCCTTTACCGAAGACCATGGCGGTGGAGGAGTCAGCCGTGTAGACAAATTCACCATTTGTTGCTTCTTCGAATTTCTTGAACATTGATCTCGTTGAGCAGAAGTGACGAGAAGCTCCAGTATCAAGGATCCACTCGGTTTTGTTCTCAATTAGGTTTACCTCGACCATTACTGCAGCGATAACCTCTTCAGTCTCGACCAGATTTGCGGCAGGTTTAGGACCTTGATCGGCTCTAAGCTTGCATTCGAAAGCCCTATGTCCTTCCTTCCCACAACAGTAGCAAGCTCCTTTGGGTTTCTGAATCTTACCAGAGGTTTTGAACCCACCACCTTTGGAGTTGCCGCGGTTCTTGTTCCCACCAGATTTGGATTTGTTGTGGCCTTGTTGTTTACCCTTTCCTTTGAACCTGCCTTTGTTACCTTCACCAGAACTTTCAACAAGATTAGCTTTTGAGGATTGAATAGGAAAAGAGATAGACCTGTCTTTGAGTCGATTAGCCTCTTCCACTTGAATGTGGCTAATCAGCTCTTGTAGTGTCATTTCCTTCTTCTTGTGTTTCAATTGATTACGGTATTCGCTCCATGAAGGTGGAAATTTTTCTAACAAGATATTGGCTTGGAGAACTTCGCACATTTTCATACCTTCAGCAATCACATCCGCGCAAAGGTTCTCATAGACATGGAGTTGTTCGGTCATGGGTTTTTGATCGGTGAGGCGAAAGTTGTACCAAGCCCCAGTGACATATTTTTTCTTCCCCGAATCCTCAGCCCCATATTTTTTCTCAAGTGTCTCCCATATGATCTTTGCCGATTTTTCTTTGGCAAGAAGATCAAAAATGAGGTTTGAGACATTGTTCAACATCCACCCACGAGCCATGGTGTTAGCTCGCCTAAACTTGGCTTCCAGAGCAAGATGCCTAGTCTGTTCTTCCTCAGTGGGAACCCCATTGTCCACTAAAAGTGGAGGATCCTCGTATAAAACAAAGTCCAGTTCGTACTGTTCAAGACAGATAAGGATCTTTTGTGCACAACGCTTGTAGTTGGAACCATTAAGAGATTCCACCTGATTCACGTTGGGAAAGGCTTTTGCATTCAATGATGAAGCAACCGCCGAGTTTGGAAAAGCCATCAAAAAGAAAACGGTGAAAAAAGAGAACTACGGAATATCTTTTTTAAATTGTTGGTGAAAAAGTCACCGTTTAGAAAATTTGAGAAAAACGAAACAAAATAAACCAAACTTTCAATTGACTGTAAACTATCTCTTACACGAAAATTGAATTACAACGAAAAAGAATTACAAAGCTTTTACACGGAAATAAAACTAAAAGCACAAACTTACACGGTAAAAGGGATAATTCCCGGTGTTAAAAAAGATATTCCGGCCGTAGTACCGGTATCTTCTAACAAAAACGAGAGAAAGAAAAACAATTTAGAGAGAGTTTATTTTCTGCTTTGTGCTTTGGTTTGCTCTGTAATTCGTAATCAGCTTTGGTGAAGACTGAGCTCTATATATAGGGGAGATGGGTGTTTGAATCCGTTGACAATTGTAACCGACCAATCAATACCATGATTGTCTCTAATGATTGATTTGACGTTTCTGATCTGATGAAGATTCCACACGTTTTGGTTTGACTCTTTATTCCACACGTTTTGCATATTGCTGTAACCGCTAGTTGACTAATCCAGCTGATGGATTGATCTTCAACGTATGCGTGATTAGTGGAATCTTTAATTTACGTTTTTCTTGTGATAGATTGCCAACGTTCCTTTAATAGCTCCTTTAATAGCTGATAGTAAAACCCATTTCATTTTTCATTTTTTGACTCCCCACGTCCCACGCCCACGTCGCCGGTGCCGGTGCCGGTGCCGGGCCGGGCCGGGCGGGTGGGTGGTGGTGCGCGCGTGTGGAGCTTCTCTATTACCTTGTCATGTACATGAAGTTGTGATCTTTGGAAGCTAATGCCATCACTATGGCTAAAAGATGCTCCATATTCCTTATATCCACCGATGTGGGACAAAAGGAAATGAGATCACTTCATATCCATGTGATCTATTCAAAAGGTTCCAACAGGGGTTACTAGAAGAATGGTGAAGTTCGAGGAATGGCGCCATGGTTGTGACTTAACGGAACCGAGACCATGCACCAAACTTAAAAGATGTAAAGTTTAACCGAATATGAGGATAAAACTACAAATGCTAAAGTCAACATACATACTAAAGATGTAAAGTTTAACAGAATATAAGGATGAGGCAGCAAATGCTAAAGTTTGACAAAAAGGAAATTAGCTGTTGCGGATATTCTATTCTCAATACCCTGAAAATTCTATTGTCAAATTTTGATTAGCTCTTGGTAAATTATAATTTATAATTTATATATTTGTTTCTAGACGCACCATTTCGATTACTTGGAGCATTGCATAAATTGAATCCAATTGAGTTTTCAGTCGATACAAGCTCACAATTCTTTGCATAAAATAATATTGTTTAAAAGTGAATATATGCATTTGATGAATCTATATAGAAATTGAAATATAGTAAAATCAAGTAATTCATCAAATAACCCAAATGAGTTGTAAACAAAAGTAAAAAAAACTAGCCGCCAATCTTCTAAGACCACCTCGTAAGTGAGTAATCTCTCTCAGACCTCATCCTCATGAAGAAGCATATTGGGTATACCTTTACTAACAGGAAACTTCCTACTAGTTTCAGGACAAACCAAAGCACCTTCTTCGAGATGAAGTTCAAGTGGCGCGTGATGAAACCTCCTTAGAAACTCGTCTGATTCCAGCATAGCATGGTCCACGCTCTTGGGCAACTCCACATATCCCATGATTTTAGAAGCTTCCACAAGTGCATCCCATTCAATCTTTGGGAACATGTTTTTGATGGAATCTGGGTTGAATTAAACTTCCTTTTCCACCACTTTTGTTGCTTCCTTATCCTCATATTCTAATTTGTGCCTTTCTCCCTCTTTTCTAGTAGTCTCAAAGTATAGTCTCGGGATCCGAGACCATGCACCAAACCTAAAAAAACTGAAAAAGATAAAAACACAAAACAATCGTAAAATAGAAACAATTAACTTTATAAAATGAAATAAACACAAAACTTGATGCTGCAATCCACGGGAGCGGTGCCAAAACTTGGTCGCTCCTAAAGTATGATAAAAATCAACAAACAAGAAGAGAAACAACTAACCGCAAGTGTATGAGTCGTTCCAAGTAATAAGTAAGTAAAGTACGGTTTTTTTGTCTTCACGGGAATTACTAGATTAGGATTAACTGTTTCATACGAATAGTAGAAGTAGTTGCAAGGAATAATAAAAAGAGATATTTGTTTTGTTTTTTATTAGAAAACTACTAACGCAAGAATACTAAGTAAACTAAATTAAACTAAGAAAGATTACTTAATATGAGAGATAGATTGAGTCTTGCTCGGGAATAACCTAAGTTAATTAATCTAACATTTCTTGTTTAAGGGTAAAATCGATCTTTTATACTAGCCAGAATTCTAAAGTCTTCCTAAATCCCATCAGGGTAGATAGGGAGTTATTCTATGGTACAAATGACCTCGTCAGCGTGACTCTAAAGGTACATTCGAATGAATATGAATAAAACCCAATTGACTATGTGGTTAGTTAAGACCATCGTGTTCAATAACATATACCACGCGTCTATATCCTAGTTCTGTATTTAAACCCCCTTTCCGGATGATCGCTCCCACTATGAATAGTCTAAATACTAAAACATATCACTAATTGGCCAAATTAACAATAGTAAACAAGCCTAAGAATATAGTCAATACAAGGGAAGTTGATTTAAATTAAATTGAATAGATTTCCAAAATTAAAAGATGTAGATTAAAAACTAGGGTTCATCCTTTTATGCAACTCTCAAGTTTAAAGTGTTTAGCTCATAATTATATAAAGAAAAGAAGTACAAATAATTAAAGACATAATTCATAAATAAGAAAATAGACTAAAAAGAACCTAACAGGTGGAATGGTTGAGTTGTTGTTCGAGAAGAATGACTTTCTCCAGCTTCTACTCCTTTACTTCCAAGAGTTGTGGCTTAAACCTCTCTCAAAATAATGATATAATATGAAGTGTAATGAGAGGTCCAGATTAATGAGTTCAAAAGGAGCTTAAATAGATGTTTAAAACGCATTAGTCCCACATGGGCTTAATTAAGTTATTAAAGGGGCCCAAATCTGCTTTAATTAATTTGCACTTCACTACACAACTTTAATATATAGGCCGTAACGTTTGCAACGTAAGTCCAAGTCCACTGATTCCATTTCTCAAATTTTCTAATTCCAAAGGCCCATTTTTTTCATTTGAACAACAAAGTCTGAATCTTAACCGTTTGGGCTCCAAAAGTGAAACAAGTGACGACTTGACTCAATCTAGAACTCTTCCACCTTCACTAAAGTGATTTATTTTGATCCTTTAACGCCTTTTCTTGATCTTGGACTTAGAATATCCACTTCTTATCTTCATCTTGTTGCCTCCTAGCATCCATATACCTAAGAACTTCACACTAAACAAACAAATTTACATACAAAAGCTCTAAAAGTAACAGTAAGTCTAAAACGATGGAAGAAAGTGCATTATCGCAAAATACGACTATTAATCTAATAACTAAGTCCAATTTACACCTAAAATGGTGTCTCCAAAGGGTATTTTTCTATCACAAAAAGGGAGACATCAAAATCCACTTTGTCTATTTTGCTTAGGTAGTTTTTGATGAATTTTGAATATTGGGGATAATTGCATTTGTGATGAGACATGCTCAAAATCTAAAGTAATTTGTTATAGTCACACATAAGCGTGTGTTGTGATGCACACACATTCTTTCTAAATGATTGAATCGACGCCTTGATAACCTAGAAATCCATAATAATTACCAGATCCCTATAACATGGACAATCTAAGTTCTAAACCGTTAGAATTATATAAATTATATTTTCATGCATGTTATATAGATTGTTTTAACTGCGTTGTAATATATTTGTAGTTGTATCTTGGAACTCTATACATTGGGTTAGCAAAATTATACTCTCCTCGTCTTTAAAAGGTTATCGCTATTTCTAAAAATAGTTGTCCATATCAAATTATCCATTCAAAAAAGAAAGGATTTTTTTTTATTTTTTATACTACTTCTATCGCTATTAAATATTTAAATTTACATTTCCAATATATAAGAAATCAACCCACTTTATGAAGGACATTTTATTAAACATAGATTTAAATAATGACTCTTCTTAATCCGTGTGTATAACCAAATATAACAACTTTTTAGGAACAGATAGAGAGTACTTAGTAGTCATATTTCTTTCGCAAGAGGTATTAATATCGATATGATCTTTTCCTTATCAAGGATAGAACTACAATCAGTTGCCTTAAATAGAGTACCTATAGGAATTAATTAGTAGTCAGTCTACATTGTCTTAGGATTAAATTGGACCTTAGATATTCCATTGATAAATAGGTTGCATATTACACCAATATAACATATGAACTTTTAGAACTACCATCATAGCAAATTACAAGCCAGGTATCATATGGAATCCTAGTCCACCTTCTATCCATAGTTCTCAAACCTTTTCATTTCATTTTTCTTTTTAGAATTAGCAATCAACTCTCTACATAATGTAATATACTGTTTTGTGATCCAATAATTATATGTATACGTTTCAGTTAAATTTTGATAAAATCATGGGTCAATTACCTAAGAAGTCTTGAAGAGAATCATAGTACCATATAGGAACCAAGTGTTTCCTCTCTCCTACTTAAAGGCCTCAAAATTGACAAATATCATTACTACCCTTCTAGTGTATATAAGACAAAAAAATAGATTCTTCTCTCTCATACATTACCATTACTCTCTCTCTCCTCCATTACCATTAATATCTCTCCTCCATTACCATTAATCTCCCTCCGCTTTCATTAACTATCAATAATTTCCATCTCCGACCACCGCCGACCACCACCGACCACCACCGACCACCGCCGAAAAAAGTTCTGAACTGAGCATGGAGTACTGAGCATGAAAAAAATAACCGAGTATCGAAAAAATTTGCTGATTATTTGAATTTTTTTGTTAAGTAGCTTTACTGAGCATGCTCGTTTGCTCAGTAACTTTACTGAGCATGCTCTTATGCTCAGTAATTTTACTAAGCATGAAGAAAAAAATATTGATTTCTATTATTTTCTTAATTAAAATTTATTTTATCGTATTAAAGAAATTGCTAAGTATTAAAGAAAAAGAATAAAAAAATTAAAAATTGCTAAATAAAAAAAAATTCCTAACAATATTATTTTCTCATATTGTTGTTGACCAAGAACAAGATAATGATGATGAAAAATATACATACACACGTGCACTAAAGTTCTTTATTAAGATGAATTTTCAATCGAAAAATTAATCAAAGGAGCTCAGATATGTTAAAGTTTATGAACACAAATAGATACGAATCAAATATTATCAGGGGAATCAATTGTGTTTTCCTACTAACTTTAAATTTGGCATACAACAATACAAAAATGAGTGATAGTTTGGGGTAAAATATCTTCACCCACCACCATCTATAAGCTATCGAAAAGAAGAAGGATTTGAACACCGTCTCACTTCGGAAACAATGGCAGAAGCCGATGGAAGTAAATCCAGTCGCCACCTCAGACCATCACCTTGCACCACCATCTGGTACCGCCACCTTGCACCACCACTACCGGAGCTTACCGTGCATTGCTTCACGATTGGGCGCCGAATCTTATCCGTCATTCTTTTCCGGCTCAGAACACGAACGTGGCTGCACAGATCTGGTGAACGAAGCAGACCAACTCGCCGTCTTCTCCAGCGAATCCGGTGAACGAAACAGACTAGCTCGTCGTCTTCTCCATCCAAATCTTTGTCTTCTCGGATCGAACGAGTAGATTTGGTTTTCCATGGCTATTCACTGTTTCGACGAGAAATTTAAGAGAGAGAGAGAGAGAGAGAGAGAGAGAGAGAGAGAGAGAGAGAGAGAGAGAGAGAGAGAGAGAGAGAGAGAGAGAGGGAGAGGAGAGAGGAGAGAGGGAGAGTGTTTAAGGTTTTAATTTTTTTTGGCTAAAAAGTAGTATATATAGGGAAATAAAAAACAAAAAAGGGTAAAAAGGTAATTGGGTTTTTGGCCTATAGTGTTAATGTTTATTTGTGCCCTTTAGTAAGAACAGTGAAGTCACCTGGTGTTGTTGGGTCTTGGGGTGGTGTCTTCAAGATCTCTTGGGTAATAATCTCTAAAATCATCACCCATCCCTGAAAGTAAACAATACTATAGTGGTGTGGTTTAATTTATCTCGTCCGTACCTATTTAAAAAGGTACTAATTACCAAAATGTGTTGTATCTTTGATAATTTCAAATGAAATGATGGTCAAGTTGATTTGGTAACTATAAGGATTATGACAAGATTTTTACGGTTTAAGTTATTGAACGAAGAGAGGAACGTGATACTTTTTGGAGTTAGGCCCCAACCTCAAGAAAGATATTTGATGATATTTAACTATTAAGCTAAAATGTGACATCTCCTTCATTTGTCATAATAAACACTAATGGTAATGTTGTAAAAAATGGAGTTTGACAGATAGCAGCGGAAACAACTAAGGAGGTTGAAGTTGTAGGAGTTCTCAAGGCGTGTGAAGCAGCTATGAATTTTCTAGTTAGGAGTGTGTGTGGAGAATGATTGCTCTAACATCACCAAATGTCTTAGCTCTGGTGCTTTTATTGAGGATATAAACATTCACAATGTTATTAAGTGTATTTATAGTTTTTTCAGAATTGTGTAATATATCATTCTTCTTCATTTTGAGAGGAGATAATGGATCAGCTGATTGAGTTGTAAAACTATGCCTTTATGGCAAACTATTGAACAACTGAGATACTTTTTCCCTTCTCCAGTTAACAAGATTACGTACTCTTGATAACTTCCCTCAAGGAATTGGTTAACTATTTAATATAATTGGGATCCGTTGAAAAAAAACTCACTATAATTGAGGTATGTAAAGATTGTTATGATAATATTATTGAACATATGATCAAAATTCTCTCGTGTACATCACGATTAAAAAAAGAAGCCATACGTATACTAGAAGTGTGCAAGTTGGTCCAAAAATAAATTATGATACAATGATGGTTGCATTTGATAATCTAGAGACCGGATGATTAGTAAATTCCTTTTGTAATGACAATTATTTTTAATTTATTTTAAAAAATTGACAATAAATAAATAAATCTTGAGATCAATATCTAAACAGTTCGTCTAAAGTTTGATATAACGTCCTACCCTTTTATTCACTCGTCCATGGGATATAGTCTTTTAGTCGTATTCTTTAGGGGGAATAATATTCTAAGGTCCAATAACATATGAGTTTATATTATAAGTAACCGACTTTAACTAGTTGGTTAGAATAGACTAAAAAATTAAAAATATCCTTCTCTCCCTTTTAATCACATTGAAAGAAGTAAAAGCAAAACATCAAATCCATTGCGGTATCGGTAAAAACAAAAACCAAAACCCCATCTCCTCTCTCTTCTCTCTTACAAAACCAAACAACCTCACCATCATCACTCACTTTCCCACCGATGGATTTCACCACTATCTCCACCGAGCCAATCTCCTGTTCACCATCTTCTCTGAGTCACTTTCCTCTGCCCACCATTACCATCATCTCCTGCTCACCATCCACCGCCTCCCTGGAGCACGAGAAACCTGCGTCGTTAGTGGGTCTCACCGACGCCGTTCGTATTCCTTCTCCACCATCATCATCTTCACCACCAACAACAAACGATGCCACCACTCTAAAGAAACCCCACCGCTAATCTGAAGAAACGGCCCATCACCACCAAATTCGTGACCAGCATCTCAATCTTCATCACCATCACTACCCTGCTCACGAACCCGCCGCCATTTGGAACCCCACCATCACTATTGAAACCGTAGTCTCTCCCCTGCTCACCATCTCTTCACCACCATCTTCCCATACTCACATCCTATCTCAGATGTACTCCACAATAAACAAAGGCTAAAGAAGCCCAATACCACGGCCGACGTTAGTGGACTATTTGCCACGCTTAAGATCTACACCATCAATAAAGCGTCGTTGCCCTTTGTGGTCATTCTCCACTATTCAGTTCTCATCGATGCACCTCCGGCGAGCGTGAGGCCATAGGCCCATGGGTACAACCCGTCGAGGGCAATTCGAATCATGGGCACACCCCGTCGTGGTCCAGCCGAAGCCATAGATGGCCATGGGTACAACCCCTCCTCGATAAAGCCGGCGTCGGTTGATCATGGGTACATCCCATGAAAGGATTGAAGCAGCCCACATCAGCGAGAGTGAAAATATTTGTTTTTGTTATTTGTTCCAATAATGCGAGTATGGATATATTTCTTGTTGATTTTTTTGTTCCAAGTCAAATTTATTTTTGTTCCTTGATCCAATAATGCGATTGTGAAGAGATTAAGTTTTGTTTATTGTCCAGAGATTTATTTTTATTCGTTTGCTTTGGTTTGTGAAATTTATTTTTTGTTCATATTAGATACAACCCAAGTAGAATTGTAACTATACTAATGATGTTATTGGGCCATGGGTACAACCCATTTTATACATAACTGCTAGATATGGATTAATAGAAAAAGTTAAAAAAGGACACGTGTGTTCGAATCCATCACGGTTTTATTTAAGAAAATGGTTACGAGTGTTCGCGGGTCCGTACCCTCAAAAAACTTAAAAGAATTTTTTTTTTCAAATCAAAGGTATAAAAGTTTAAAAACCAAACCAAAAACTAAAAATTAGGACTTTTAAAGAATTATATTTTAGTTAGGTTTTAAAGTATAAAAAATTGATTCTTTTGCCCCAAAAAGTATATTTCGCCGTATATCTTTGTCTTGTGCATGGAAAGGTTGTCCTTGCTAATTCAGGGGTTTTGTGTTGCGGGGAAATGGAAGGAGGTTCAGATTGGACGTCAAGGTCCTAAGTTATCACATTTATTTTTTGTGGATGATCTAATTTTGTTTGGTGAGGCCTCTTTTTTGTAGGTACAGGCCCTACAAGAGGTGATGGACATGTTCTGTAAAGAAGATGGGCAAACAATTAGTGCCGAGAAGTCCCTAATATATATCTCCTCAAATGTACCTGATCATATGCAGAAGGAATTAGCCTTGGCGAGTAGTTTTTGCAACAGTAACTCTTTCGGTACCTACCTTGGAGTTCCTATTCTTTCGTGTAGATTACCTAAGGGAGTCTATAAAGGCATAGTTGAGAAAATGAGATGCAGACTAGCAACATGGAAGACAGAAACTCTATCACTGGCTGGTCATGTCACGTTAGCTCAATTAGTGCTGAACACGATGCCCGTTTATCAAATGCAAGTGTTGAAATTACCGAAATATATATGTAAAGATATTGACAGAGTTATTAGGGATTTTATCTGGGGCTCGTCAGGCTCGGAAAGGAAGGTACATTGGGTTGCGTGGAATCAAGTGTGTAAAGCTAAGGTTAATGGTGGTCTTGGAATAAGAAGCTCCGAGAGATACAATTTAGCCTTACTAGCCAAGTTGGGATGGAAGATTCTCCAGGAGGAACAATCTGTAGCGTGGATTAATGTCTTCAAAAACAAATATTTCAGAAATGGCCTATTGAATCGAGTCCAAAATGGAAATGAATCAAATGCCTGTAAGGCAATTTTAGCGGGTGTGGAAGCATTCGGGGTGGGTTTATTGATCAAAGTGATGAAGAGGGGACGAAAATAAGATGGAAGTGGGAAAATTTAGGCTCCTTTTCCGTGAAGTCGGCTTTCATGAGCTTGCTTGAAGATGAAGGGGATGAGTCGTTTAAATGGGACTTGATATGGAAATTAAAATGTTCCCAAAATATACGGGTTTTCTTGTGGAGAGTCGCGTTAAACCGGTTCGCTACAATGGAAAGTTTGTATAAACGGAATATTATTGAATCGAGAGCTTGCACAATATGTGGTGCTGAAAGAGAAGATTTGATTCATGTTTTTCTGAAATGTAAAATTGTCGTGTTGGTGTGGATTTATTGGGTGTGGTTTTAGGTACTTCAAGTCCTGGAGAATCTGCTACTGGCTCGGCTTGTGGACCTGGAGGCAGGAACTCGGTGGATCGGTTGGAGCTGGATGCTGTCGCGGGGCTGAATGATGAACAGGAGGAGTGTGAGCTGCTGAGAAGCCGCGATAAGGAGGCGCTGAAGCAACTGAATAGCTGCTGGTTTTACAGCCGTGGTACCTTGACGAGGAGAGCTGCTGCAGAAAGGGATGTACAGCTGGAGCGACAGCCCCACAGGAGAACCGAACCTGCTGCAATTATGGACATAGCTGCTGGTCGCGATACTCGGCAGCAACAAAACAGCAATTCTACAGCTGCAAAATTTGGCGCCAGATGATTTGAGAGGTGTTAAAGCATGGGTTGAAGGCCATCTTCAATCAAAGGCACGAATTAACGGACTAGAGTGGCCTTATGTTTATGTAGCTGCGCTTTGGACTATTTGGGTTAAAAGAAACTTGATTGTATTTAATGAAGAGTCTACTATACCCCATGTGTCGGAACTTAAAAGGGATATCTTCTCTTTAGCTAGTAGTTTTATTTCAGCGTGGGGTAAGTCGATTGATGGTGGGTTGATCAAGTTGGCTAGTAATGTAATGGTCAAATGGATAAAGCCTACCACGGGTCTCAAATTGAACATAGATGGAAGCTTCGTTAGTGCGAAAAAGTTGGCTTGTATTGGTGGTATAATAAGGGATATCACCATTTATTTCGGAATTGTTAGCTCTACATTTTGGTCTTAGATGGGCTTGTAATAATGGTTTTACTGATTTGATAATTGAAACAGATTCGGAGGAGCTCCACGCGCTAGTGAAGGGCGGTGGGAGTTTAGGCACTCGCTATGTTTTAATTATTAAAGAATGCTGCACATTGCTGAATAAGTTTCCGAATATCGAACTTAAACATGTTTTTCGTGAAGCAAACCTTTGTGCTGATAAGCTAGCAAAGGAAGGTGCAAGAATGGCTAGTCAACTTGTGACATTTAATGATCCACCTGAGTATCTTTGGAAGTTGATTACAAGAGACAGCAGTTGTTACGCAACTGCTAGAGTTGTCCTAAGTTTAGTCAATAAGAACTTTTGTTCTATATGTAATCCATTGTTTTATCGGCTATTATAGCCTCTCATGTATGGAAAAAAATGTATATTTCTCTATTACTCGTTGAAGACGGCGTGGGTTGATTTTGTAAGCAATTTTGGACATTTTACCTATGAGTTTAATAGGAAGTAATTTAACCGAATTCTTTTTTATTTTTATTGGAGTACTATTTTCAAAGGTAACGTGGTATCATGACTACCAAAAGAGAAGCTAACCGGCCGTTGAGGAATAAACATATGCAATGCGAATGGATTGATTGAATTGGCTTTTCTATTTACATAAAGTTATCCAAATGGGCTCACAAATTCTCAAAGTATCACCATTTGCTGCTTCATCATCTTCTAGAACCTTTAACGTTCTCAAATCCAATTCACCAAAAATCTCACCATCTAATCCGATTTCTACTATTAAAACCACTATAGCCAAAACCTACTACACAACCTCTTCAATATTTTCTACCAAATCCAACATTAAAAATCAAAACAGTTGTTGTTCAATTGGTTTTGGTAGTGGGTTAATAATTCATCATCGTCAACAGAAAAGGTTTGTCGTGTCCATGGCGGCGGCACCTGGGTCGGTTCAAAAGTCCGAAGAAGAGTGGCGTGCGGTTCTATCTCCTGAGCAATTCCGAATTCTCAGACAAAAAGGAACCGAGTATGGGTTATGATCTTCTTGTTGGAAATATATTATTTTCTTATTGATTTTAGTAATCATATTTCTAATTATTCGCACAATTAGTCCTTGTCTTATCCAACAAATAGGCAAATTCTGTATATCTCTATCCGTTAAGAAAGAGACGGTACATGCTCCAATTCTATTTAGAAAAACGTGTGAAAATACCCGAATTCTAAATATTTGCAGATTTAATATGCTGTTATATGAGATTTCAAATATGCTCTATGATAAGTGTTTTAATGCCAAAAATCTAAACATATGAGGTAATCAATAACAAAATTGTGTTTCAATGAATTAGTTTCTGCAGTAAGGAGTTAAGATAATTAATGATTAAATTCATAGTTGTTTATGACAAGTATGTATTATATATAGGTACCCAGGTACTGGAGAATATGACAAGTTCAATGAAGATGGTGTGTATCGTTGTGCAGGATGTGAAACTCCTCTGTACAGATCCATTACCAAATTTAACTCTGGATGTGGCTGGCCAGCTTTTTATGAAGGACTCCCCGGAGCCATTAATCGCCATGTAAGCTTCCATTATATTCCTTTTCTATTTCTTGAACTTATGACTGATTGTATTGTCCAGCCTGATCCGGATGGAATGAGGATTGAAATAACTTGTTCAGCTTGTGGTGGACATCTTGGTCATGTTTTTAAAGGTGAAGGGTTCAAAACACCTACCAATGAGCGTCATTGTGTTAATAGCGTTTCGCTAAAATTTACTCCTTCTCATCCCTCCCAGTGAAATACGCTTCTAGTGGATATTTGATATTTGATGTCTGCCTTTTGTTGTTTTTGTTTTGTAAACTGATAAAGTGTCGAAATAAAGGGGTTGATAATTACATTTTAGAAGATAAGTTTGGAGTTTGGTCTGATGTGCAATAATGAGTTTGGATATAATTGAATAAATGTGATCTTTATGTGTTGGTGTGTGATATAAAGTTTTGTACGAGATGTTCAGCTGGAAAATATATGAGATACTTGCCTTTTTTTTTTTTTGTTCTAAACGCTTATAGAGATACTTGCCTACTTTGAGCCTAGAACTTGTACTTTGTAGTGTTTATCTCTTCTGCCAATTAATGGGTACAAAAGCTACAAAAGAATTGCGACAGCCACCCCTTTTTCTTTTTTGCTCAGCATAAGTGTTTCTATTTATGATCAAATGAATGTTATTATATTGTGTCACTCATGAGGTTTGAAACGTGAACCTCATAACAACTAACGAAAAGATTACAGCATAACTACCGGGATTATAAATGCAAATAATTTAATCCATCTCAAAAAACAAAATCTTCGAAAACATTCTTTAGACACCATCTCTTTGCCATTACTTCGTTCTTCGCATTAGCTTTGAATTTCCTGCAACCACTCAATTTATAGACATAAAAACTTGAATGACTTCCATGATTTGATCTTCGGTCAGAATTTGATTACCATGGGATCTTGCATTTCTCACACTAACCCCCTTTCTTATTTTTAGCTTTTGTTTCTCCTTTCAGCTACGGGTGCCTATGATGTCTTTGCTCGTTTCACGGTGGATGTTGGACATCAATTTGTTGATAGTATTGGGTTGTCGTGTTTCTTTGAGTTGTTATGGATTTTACCTATTTTAAGTTTCATATAATGCTTTTTTCCACTGCCTATCTTGATCCTTAGTTGTACACTTTTTTGGCTCGAGGTATTTTGGAAGTGTAGGCCACTAGTGTTTGTCGATCATCAGGTGACTTACTATTTCTGTCACTAAGTTGGGATGAATCTAGTTACCGGGTTATCGGCAGCCGGCATGTACTAATATTTCTGTGGTGTTAAAGGGGTATGGGTCGCTGGTTGTGGTCCGTAGGGCATAGCAATCCAGTTTTTAGTTCTCTGTTTTTATTTATGTAGTGCAGTGATGGTTCCTTGCTCCATGCTCCCTCAGCTCTTGGCTTGTTTTGCTCTCCCTCGGTATTGCATGTATATGCCATGTGATTGCTCTTGTGCTAGGTGTCTTCCAAAAGTTATAGTGTTTGCCGTTCATTGGTTGCCTGTGAGGTCTGGTCTCAGTCAAGTTGCTTCTTGATGGATGCAGGTGATGGTGTGTGATGTCTTACAAGTTAGTTTTCTCGTTTACTATAAAGAGCGTTAAGTTATGTTGTTTGCGCTCGTCAAGCGCATAGTCATGTTTTTACGCTCGTGTTATAATGTTTTCCCTAGGCTGCACTAAAATGGCATTCAGTCCGATGACTTGATATGTATATAAAATTCATAGTCATTCAATATTGCTCTCTACTCCTATAGGTGTCGGTTTCCCTGATTGCTTTTGAAATGTCCTTAATTTCTATAGGTGATGATTAACCTATTTTATATGTATATATTGTAACTTTTATCTTCCTGTTGGTGTAAAATGCAATTTTTGCCGAGGATGGTCTTGTAGTTCTATGAAAACTACATATGTGGCATTTGGTTAATAACAAGAATCCTCTGTTTGCAAGAATTCAGTGAGATGAAAATCTTGTGAGAGAAGATCTATAATTTCTTGGGATCAAATTATAGAGAAATATAGAGAGAGAATATTTGTATATTATTGATTGATTAATCTGTTACATTGTGATTGTATATATAGACTAGAGTAAGCATTACATTCATGTATAAGATGTTTTATATTTTGTTGTAACAGAATTATTCCTTCTACTTTGTCTCTTGTGTGACTCATTTGGATGAGTCACTAACTTCTAGAAGCTTCTATTCCTTTTGTATGTTAATATCCCCCCTCAAGTGCAGCACTCGTAAGAGGGGAAACTTGACTAACAACCCATTGAACTGTGAAGGACCAAGACCTTTAGTTAATATATCAGCTAAGTTTTCTTGAGAAGGCACATGAAAAAGAAGAAGCTTTTTAGACTTGACTTGTTCTCGTACAAAATGAAAATCGACATCAATATGTCGTGTACGAGTGTGAAAAACTGGATTGGTTGCTAAAGCCAGAGGTGATTGATTGTCACAAGCTAAAGTAAGTGGTATATGAGCAATTGAAGATAGAAGAAAAGAACAATTATTGAGAGAAAGCTTACTATTCCCTATGTTGGCTATCTCAAGTGAGTTTCCATTCCCAACTGAAACAGAGTTCCCATCATGATAAGAAGAAGAATGATGAATTGTTGAAGCATCTGGAGTTACATGGCTATTGGCTCCAGAATCCAAGTACCACAATTCAGGATTGTAATTAGAATGTGGTTGAATATTATGAGCAGCATAAGCTACCTTCTGCTGAGCTTTTGGAGATGGGAAACTCACAAAATCTGATTGTTGATGATTAGGATGACCCAAAATAGATGGAGCATTTGAATAAGCACCTCGAGTGCGGCCTCGACCTCTTCCACCTCGATTATTATAACCATTATTACCACTATTTCCATTATTTCTACCACCTCGACCACGACTATTTGAATTTGCAGCCGATGATGATGATGAGGAATACAAAGCAGTATGAACAGGAGCTGAATTCTCAGGGGAATCAGCCATAGACATGTGTAATTCCTCACTCACTAACAAACTACCAAGAGAATGAAAGATTAAGGTAGAAGTGTGAGCATTAGATATGCGGATGCTGGATTTGAATTGATTGTATTCCTGAGGAAGGCCCTTCAAGGTGTACATGATGATATCCTCAAGTGGAAGTGCAAATGAGGCTGTTTCAAGACCATCACAAATGTCTTGAATCTCAGCCAAATAGTCAGTCATACGTCGTTCACCTTTCTTAACATTACATAGCTTCATTTTTAATTAATGTATATGTGTCCGACATTGAGAGATGAAGATCTCTTCAAGTTTCAGCCATACATCAGCTGCGTGAGGGAGTTTAACCACCTGTGATAGAACGGAAGGAATCATGGCGGAATGAAGCGACACCTTGAGCTGCTGATCCTCTATAATCCAGGTTGAGTAAGTCGGATCTTCTCGTGCAGGTGGAGCTGTAGCACCGGTGACATGGTGAAGGTAACCATGTGCTTCAAGAACAACTTCAAGTTGAGCTCGTCATAAAACGTAATTGGTCGAGTCAAGCTTGATCTGTACGAGGCCACTCCAATTTTGACGGAGCAGAAGTAAACCAGCTGAAATAGAAGAGTTGGTAGCAATATGAGGACGAGAAGATGAAGAAGAGGAGGCCATTGTGGCGAAAAAGCGGAATAGAAAATGTACGGATCGAAAACGCAGTGGAGATTAGAAAGCTTCAAGACACCATTAATGGTGATTGAAGAAGAAGCTTAACTCCATGACATCTGATACCATATAGAGAAATATAGAGAGAGAATATTTGTATATTATTGATTGATTAATCTGTTACATTGTGATTGTATATATAGACTAGAGTAAGCATTACATTCATGTATAAGATGCTTTACATTTTGTTGTAACAGAATTATTCCTTTTACTTTGTCTCTTGTGTGACTCATTGGATGAGTCACTAACTTCTAGAAGCTTCTATTCCTTTTGTATGTTAATACAAATTTTAAGCTAGTTAAATCTAATCTAGATTTTGTTATTGTTAAGATTTATTTATAATACATAATTATAGAAAATACACTCTCAAAAAAAAAAATAGCACAGAAACACCTAAACACTCCTTAAGAGAGCTCTGTTTCCTAATTATCTTTTAAAACGCTGATGAAAGGCGCTATTACGTTTTCATATGACTTTTGAGACAAACCCTTAAATCCTGCCATTGCTGACCCTCATCCCTGCCTTCACTGCTGTCTCTACAACCACTACCGCCGCAACAGTTTTTGTGAGTAAAAGAAACCCTGTAGGAGAATGTTTGGCCATCTAAAACGTTTTAATCATTTATTTTTTTCACAAAACAATATCATTATTAGCCAAAAAGAGACAACAAGCAACATTATTGTGTTTGGAGTTGTATGAAAAATTCATATGTCCATTTCATCAAATTGTTTTATCGTTTATATTCTAGAAAATTGAAACCAAGACACCATTACTTGAATTATATATATTAAGATATCATGTCCAGATTTGAATCTCGTTAAATAATATTTGCATGGGATTTTTTCTTTATTTTCTTCACTTATATTTTCAGTCTTTCTTTAACTTCACAAATAAAATCACAATACTTTTATTTTTGGTACGTGTTTGACTTAATGAATAGACGTGATTAATAAAACATTTTGTTTTGTCCAACTAATTTAGACTTGACTCTGATTTAAATATGTTCTATTAAAGTTTCAAATTAAATTTGATTTATTCATTCGATAATAGACTTGATTATTCTTAACCAAATAAATTTTATTTAACTATTTATTTAACATCCAATATATATCACTTAAGAACAAACGACACCTAACATGTTCTATTTTATTAATTTAAAGAATTCTACGAGAATTCAAATATATTGTAAATTTGAATCCTTAACTCAGGCGAAAAAATAAATGTAACTCTTCGATAAACGCCAAAATTATTGACTTTTTTTTTTGCATACAAGTGAGGCTTAAAAGCCGATTAGAACAAGGTTACAAGATGAAACATCGTTATTACGAGTATTACAACTCTAGCAGTCGCACGACCATTCATATCCTTTGTAATAATATTCCATAGATAGTCTGGGGGATCAACAAAATTATTGACTTTAAAACCACCAAAAATATGTAAATGACATCAATAATAATATTTTGAACAAAAAAAGACTTTAGTAATAACAAAAGTTATCTTAAACAAAAAAGTAAAAACTCCTGACCAAAAAGAAAAAAGTAAAAACCACGAAAGAGCATGAAGATGAGATGATAAAGATGTGTCAAAAGTTTGGGAAGAAGAGTATAATTAGCAAGAAAAACTAAAGGAGAAAAAAGATGATTTCGAGCTGAGTGAGAAGAACAAAAAGGAGATTTAGATGGAGAAGACTATGACTGTGATATAGAGATAGGTGATAGGAGGCTTAAGGTGGATGTTTTCTAGAGCGATCACTCCTCCAAATTGATCGACGTGACCAAATGAGTACGTATATCTCGATCTGCCAGGGAATTCGGGCACCCCTAAAAGTCTCGAATATTAGATTTATTTTGGCACATTTCAAGCCGGTGTGGCTGATTTTTGTGAGACCACGATAAGGGAGGTGGACTCTAGGGATACCATTAGATCATTTCATTTTGACAACTCATTTGTTTTGGACCCCACGAGCACTACCTTTCATTTTGAGGAGTTTTTAGTTTTATGTCTGACCTTTTCCACCTCATTAAATAAATAAACAATTACAAAACGAGGACCGGTTCCGTAGAGTACGGATCGCAGGTGGCAAAAAAAATGATAAGTATAGATTCGTTCGCAGGGATGGACCGGTAATTTATGATCTTCAAGTAATATAAAGGTGTTATGCAATTTTAATAACAAAAAGGAAATATATTTATTTGGTTCGAGAATTTATAACTAAATGATGAAACAAAGTAATTTCGAATAAAATAAAATATAATTATCAACTAAGAAATTGGAAATCAACAACTAATTAAAAACTGATGGACTTGATAAGAGCGGAGCTTGATGATATTGCTAGATAATACTTTATGTAGCTAACCGACTTTGCTATTACTAAGGACAAATTGGTTTAGTATTTTTACTAGCCAGGATTCTAATGAGATTGAGCTTCCATAAGGGCAAACTTCAAAAACTCAATTCTATTCTTACTCGTCTCATGGCTTTCAGGCTTGTTCATGTTCATGTTTACCTTAATTGACTAACTAGTGTGCCAATGATGTCCGCTGAAGGGCACTAAGCATCGATATCCTACTTCAAGGTGTTAGTCAGATTACAATAGCCCCTGCTACTTTGGCCACAAGCACATGAGTATTTAAAGCATGAATATAAACAATGGAATTATGAAAACCCAAATAAATAAAATATGATAAACATATCTGAAATGTAATTAATAAGAATAAAAAAGCTAACATATTATATTAATAGGGCATTCTCAAGCTTAAAGAGTTTAGCTCATAATCAATTCAATACTAAAAACAGTGAAAGTAATAAAAAGTAGGAATGAAATCATGTTTAAAATACATAAAATAAGATATCGTTACTGTAGAAGGGAAGATGGAAGGATGATTGGTTGGGGTAGAATTGATGGGTTCATGGATAACCCATTGCTCTTTCTTTTCATGTCTTTTGTCGCTTCTTCCTTCTCTTCTTTTCTCTGAATTAGATGACTTGTAAAAGTGTAGTGTATGATGTGTCCTGATTAGGGGCTTGAAAATAAGCTTATATAGCTTCTAATTTCGTCGGGCTCCTTCTAGGGTTAAGGAAATAGGTCAAGTTTAGCCCAACCCGTTTTTGCTTTCGCCAGATTTCTGGTTCGAACCACGGCAAGTGAAAATGTCATAACTTTTTCGTCTTAACTCCGAATTGAGTGTCGTCACTTGATACACGACCCTGACTTCAAGCTATATCCATCTAAAAAGGTTTCAGGTCCAAAGATCTTACCTAAAATCATAGTAACAGAACCACTCAAGTGCAATAAATATTCGGAATAAGCTTTAACCCTCCATCATGGCTCTAAGCTCAAATTCCGACTTGGTTTGGGGTTTCTATTCAATAATTGCCTTCTCCTCTTCATCTTGGACCTTTGTATCAAGCATGTACCTAAATATACACACTAAACACATAATTAAAGCGCAAAAAGCTCTATAAATAGTTTTACGTCTAAAACTAAGGGTCAAAGTGCGATATAGCAAATAGTGGGGGAAAATCCTCCACTTAGGCACAATAAACTCCCAAATAATGTCTCATGAACGAATTTATACGTCACAAATAGAGAGACACCAGTGTCACTCTATTCTGCATTTAGTTGTGTTTTTTTGTTGTCCGTCGTACCTCATTTTGCATATCAATGAATTCTATTTCTCTTATTTTCTAATTTATGTACATGCTCCTAACAACTTTGATGACACGATCAAAATCTGGAATGATATAACTAAATGTAGAAAAAATATTACGGATCCTTGGATAATAATGGGCGATTTCAATGATGTTTTCAATATCAATGAAAAATATAGTTTAACACTGGTTAATATTACCTATCTTATGGAATTAAAAAACTTTACTATCAACAACATTCTCATGAAAATTCACTATTATGGATGTTACTATATCTGGTGAAATAGAAGATCCAGGAATAAATTAGTGAAATTCAAACTTGATAGAGTTTCTGGCTTCATATGACGAGTGCAATAAATATCCGAAGGCCCAAGTTTTCATGGTTTCTAAACTTAATTAATAGTTACTCAGAAGGTGGATGGGAAGAAAAAAGTGTTAGACTACATAATGATTACAATGTAGAATATATGAAAAACTAAGATGAAAGCTATTCATGAAAACAACCTTATAGATGGTGATAAATTTATTTTCCCAAAAAATAACCTTATGAAAGAATTACAATGACTAGACTAGAGAAATATTGGCCCATCATTAATTCGTGTTACACAAAACAGATATGATCAAGTTACAGAATTTTCTCTTAACGAGTCTTCTATTACCTTCACATATGATGCATCTTTCAATAAGACTTATGAAGAAAGAGGAATATGTATTATTCCGTACCACAAAGATACAAAGTGCAAAACCTTACATAAAG
Source organism: Nemophila menziesii (assembly GCA_029959085.1). NCBI lineage: Eukaryota > Viridiplantae > Streptophyta > Magnoliopsida > Boraginales > Hydrophyllaceae > Nemophila > Nemophila menziesii. The sequence continues at coordinate 40,566,862 of JARWIR010000007.1, read as the reverse complement.
AAGCCTTACTTTGTGACACAAGCTTAGAAGGGGAGAGGTTAACAATTATGATGGTAACAGAAAAATGCACAGATTTTCCGAAAGAGGATAAAACAATCTTTTCAGAATAACCTTGAACTCATTCAAAGTATTAGACAGATGTCAGCAGCAAGTTGGAAGATTTAACTGATCATCCACAAGATTGAACAAAGGGTGAATTATATATAGGGTCTTGGAGAACATCTTTCTTCTCGATAGAGTAGTTCCAAAAATGCTCTTCTTCTTAGGGACCTCAATTTTGACAATAGACTTTCCTACCCTTACTACCACTAAAAGACAAAAAAGTGTGATGTCACTATTTCTCTCTCCTCTACCTACCACTACCCACCTATCTTCAACCTCCGACCACCTACCACCGTCCACCGACCACCGACCACCGACCACCGACCACTAACCTCCGACCACCAGTCACCGGTCACCGGAAAAACAGAGAGTATCGGAAAAAACTAAGAGTATCGGAAAAAACATAGAGTACTCTATATATTTGCGGAGTACTCTATAATTTTGCAGAGTACTCTCTAAAAATTTTCTAAGTGCACGAAAAATCTCGGAGTACTCTAAGAAAATCTCGGAGTACTCTTAGAAAAATCTCGGAGTACTCTAAGAAAATCTATGAGTACTCATAAAATTGATGAGTATTTATAAAATTGATGAGTATTTTATTCATTTGGTGAGTATTTGGTGTCGCCTAGGGTGTGATAAAAATAAGATCAAGTTAGAGAGAAGAATTTATAATAGGGTGAAGCCCCCGTGACGCCCATGATCTTTCCCCAATGTGCAGAAACTGCCCATTATCTTTTTTTTTTCTCCAAAAAGAGCCCTTTAAGAAACTTTTTTTGTCACCGTTAGCCCTTTTTTCCATTACCTGTTAGTTGACCGTTAGTCAATGCCATTTGGCGCCACCTCACCGCCACCTCACCGACACGTAAGCTCCACATCAGCCTGACGTCACCACCAGCTGAATCCTTTTTTATTACGTGGCATGGGCAAACTCGTCTTTCCAGGTTCTTATCTAACCCTTTACCTACATCGTGTCTTTGACTTCGGGTCAAACATAAGCATAACAAAATCAGATAAAAAACACATTATCCTGGTACATATATGTTTTTGATCTGATTTTGTTATGTTTATGTTTGACCTGAAGTCAAAGACACGATGTAGGTAAAGGGTTAGATAAGAACCTGGAAAGACGAGTTTGCCCATGCCACGTAATAAAAAAGGATTCAGCTGGTGGTGACGTCAGGCTGATGTGGAGCTTACGTGTCGGTGAGGTGGCGGTGAGGTGGCGCCAAATGGCATTGACTAACGGTCAACTAACAGAAAATGGAAAAAATGGCTAACGGTGACAAAAAAGTTTCTTAAAGGGCTCTTTTTGAAAAAAAAAGAAGATAAGGGGCGGTTTTTGCACTTTGGAAAGATCATGGGCGTCACGGGGGTTTCACCCTTTATAATACTCTCGCAATTGTTAATAAATAAATAAAAAAACATCCAATTTAACATCGAGCAATTAAAAAAAAAGGAAAAACTTATCATCAACAATGTGCCACGTTGGCTTAAACCCCACCAGTAGGCCATAGACTCCGTGCCCGAAACATAGCTTCTCAGATTTTCCAACTCACATAAAAACTCTCCAAATAAACGTGTGGCCACTTGTGGTCTAACTCATTTACAGTAATCTCCAAACCTTAGCAAAAATGTCCAACCAACTATATTAATCTTAAGAGACGTTACTAAAACATTTGATCATTGCTTTTCAATTTAACCATGTTGGACTATGTTGCTTGCGCTCATAGTCCACCTAAGGTATCATAATCATACCCTTTTTTTATTTATCTTCATCTTCTTGAAATTTGAATGATGAATTCTTCATGACTTTATGTTTTTTATTTAATTTTCTATGATGGTAGAGTGATAGAGTGATAGAGTGTTGTAGTATAAATGTCAAGATACTTCATTAGCTTCACTGTAATCTTCTTTTTATATTATGCACATTGCCTTTAGTTTATATATGTGTATCATATTGAGTGATGGACATTTCCTAGCTTACAATTGATTGTTCTTTTTAGTGTTTAATGTTAACATGGTTCATTTGAGCTTAAATAATCGTTAATTGTTGATGACTCTGTTTCTATTTGCAGCATTTCAGTGTCAGGACTCAGACAAGATCAGCAAGAGCCGATTCATCAGTTCCATGTCTATGCAGACATCATACAAATCTCTCATATACTCACAACCTTGTCCCAAATTTTCCATCACTTTCCTCGTATCATAGGATAAATCGCACTCCATATCCTACTCAAACTATCTTCAGAAGTTCACCTTTTTCTTACAGTTCAAAAGGGTTATGTCATAATCATCAACACAGTAAAAGAAACAGATTACGTGTATCTGCAACAGTTGATATCGCAAGTGGCGTTGACGTAATTAATGACCTTGGATTAGACACGTTAACATTCCTAGGAGTAACTGTTTTAGTTGTTCCTGCCTTTAGATTCATTAAATCAAGCCCGGTAATTTATACTTTCCTAAAATTCGAATTTCATTTAATGATTTAAGTTGCTAATTTTTTTTATATATCGGTCACAGATACTAGGTTTCTTCTGTGCTGGAGTTGTACTTAATCAATTTGGTTTAATTAGAAATCTTACAGATGTCAAAGTTTTATCAGAGTGGGGAATACTCTTCTTGGTAAGATTAATTCTTTTTTCTCCCTTTTTCTTTTTAATTTAATATCAACTTACAAATGTTAATTTGCAGCTTTTTGAGATGGGTTTGGAGCTTTCTCTAGCACGTTTGAAAGCTTTAGCAAAATTTGCTTTTGGTATGGGTTTGACTCAGGTATGTATAATAAAGATGTAGTAATTTGGATTATAATTTCGTGTTAAACTAATCTTATTATATTATTGATTTATTTCATACCAGGTTGTGTTATGTACTCTTGCTTTCACAGCATTTGAGCTTCCACCAAATAATGCTATTGGAACAAGGATACTCATGTTCTTGTTTCATTCAAGACCTGATCTGGTCAATATCAGAACTATTGATGAAGCTATAGTAATTGGTGCTGCTCTTTCATTATCTTCATCAGCTTTTGTTTTGCAGGTATTTAATAAATAGAATATTTTATGTGTTTTTCATTAAAAAAAACATCATGTCAGTTATGCTTATATAGTGTGATGGATAGCTTCTTGCAGAGAAAGGAGAGCTTCCAACTAGATTTGGTTCAGCCACATTAGGAATACTTCTATTTCAGGTTCTCTAAAACGCATTTATTCCCGCTAATTTACATAATTGCTATTTGGTCCTTCCATTTATATTTTCTTTCCTCAACTCAATAGGGATGATCATGCAAAGAATAATAACCCCCTTTTGGATCCCTATTGGTTGATATTTGCAGGACATAGCTGTTGTTCCTCTCTTAGTCATATTACCCGTACTCGAGAGTCAGGTAATTTTTCTTTTACTAACTACTATTTACACACTTATCCTTAAAATTATAGATTCACAAACATATTTATATGCAGAATATCGTGGAAGAAAGTATTTGGCCATTGCTCGCTCAAGAAAGTTTGAAAGCTTTACTGGGATTAGGGATACTTTCTTTTGGAGGAAAATATATTCTGAGACGAGTTTTCGAGGTTCGTATATATACATATACGTATATATATAGTCCATTATAACATAACCATACTCTTTCAGGTTGTAGCAGAAGCAAGAAGTTCAGAAGCATTTGTAGCACTTTGTTTATTAACAGTTGCTGGAACATCACTTATAACACAGAAGCTAGGCTTTAGTGACACGGTCCGATATTACTTTTTTATCCCTACTCCCTAGTATGATACAAAACACACGCACGCTATAACTTATTTTAATTTTTTTTATGCAGCTTGGAGCGTTTTTAGCAGGGGCATTATTGGCAGAAACGAATTTTCGTACACAGATTGAAGCAGATATAAGGCCTTTTCGAGGCTTACTTCTCGGATTATTCTTTGTGGCTACTGGAACTTCGATAGATACACAGCTTCTTTTCCGGGAATGGCCTAATGTACTTTCATTACTTGGAGGTTTGATTGTGATCAAGACTTTGATTATTACAGCAATAGGTCCCCGGGTTGGATTGACTTTACAAGAAAGTATAAGGATCGGGTTGCTTTTATCTCAGGGAGGTGAATTTGGATTTGTCGTTTTTTCTCTAGCAAACAGGTGATTTTTAAACAAAGGGATAAATGTTAATTATACTTTTTTAGCGTATTTAACTTATATACTTTTTTAAAATTTATTTATTATTAATGTTGTGTAGGCTTGGAGTACTTCCACTTGAGCTGAACAAGCTTCTGATAATTGTGGTTGTGCTTTCAATGGCTTTGACTCCATTGTTGAATGACCTTGGAAGAAAAGCTGCTGATTTTATTAGCAAGAAGCTTGATGATGATAGTGTAAGATACTATTGAACAATGTTTATGGGTTAATTGCACCTTTGGTCTCTCAGGGACTAACGGTGCAATTCACCTATGTTTAAACTACTTGTGCTTCTTCTTCCTTGGTAATTTCTGAGAAGTGAAAATTGCTTTATTTTTGTAGAAACCGTCTGATATAGCAAGTTTTGATGCTAGTGAACCAGTTGTTATAGTTGGATTTGGGCAGATGGGTCAGGTAAAGATCTCGTGTTATTTAATAGTTTTTCATTTAATTAATTGATTAACTGGTTATGAAGGTGCTTGCGAATTTTTTGTCGACCCCACTAGCTTCTGGCATTGACAGTCTTAGTGAAGCGGGAGGATGGCCTTATGTAGCGTTTGATCTTAATCCTTCTGTTGTCAAGGTAAGGTGGAAGTCTAAAAAATAAGGGTTAATTGTACTATTAGTCCCTTTTGTCTCCGAAAAAAGGAGTCCTATAGTCCCTTGGCTCAGAATAGGCCACGAATGGTCCCTAAGGTCACGATTTATAAGCACCTGCAGTCCCTAAGACTAACACTAGATTTACTAACCGAATGCTATGTAATGACTAGTATACCCCTATGGTCTCTAACTTTTGTTATTTTTTTTCACTTTTGATTGATTTTTGTTATACAAGACTATCATACCCCAGAGTCAATAAGTTAGTTTTGAATATTTTGAAAAATAATATTATAATTTAATTTAGATAAATTTCCATTTTTCGGTCATTACCTATGGCCTAATACCATTTTTAGGCCAAACGTTTCAAACACACTGTTTTCAGGCAAAATGTATTCAAAACGACCACTGTTAGGCCATTTCACTAATTGCGTGAGATATTTTATAGATTTTAAGAACACATTTTAAATAGAAGGTGGAGTACGAAACAACAATAAAACTCAAAAATAGAAGGTGGAGTACGAAACAACAATAAAACTCAAAAAATGGAACCTGCACACAAAATTACAAAACAACCACTGTATTTTAAAAAAAAAGTACAAAAATACCCTAAAGTCAAAAAGAAAAAAATAGCACACAAACTCCCCGTAGTTTACAAAATCGCCCATATATTTTTAATAAAGTACAATAATACCCTTAACTCAAACGATCCATGAAAATTAGTTTATCTCATGATTAAATGATTTCATTGATTTGTTGTGATCTAATTAGATTTTGTGATACGCTTAACAGTCATCGATAAAACTTGGTTTCCCTGTTCTTTACGGTGATGGATCACGTCCAGCAGTTTTGCAATCTGCTGGTATTAATTCTCCAAAAGCAGTTATGGTTATGTACACTGGTAAAGAGAAGACTCTCGAAGCCGTTCAGAGAATTCGCCTTGCTTTCCCTGCGGTAATTAATGCATCTCTCTCTCTTACACATATATGTGTATATATATATATATATATAACGTTTAATTTGAAAGATGTATGTATATATAGGTCCCCATATATGCGCGTGCTCAGGATATGGTGCATCTATTAGATCTTAAAAAATCAGGGGCAACCGATGCTATTCTTGAAAGTACCGAGGTACAAATAATTGATTTTTTTTCAAATTCTTTTTTGATCCTCGGTTTGATGAAAATAATATGAATATATTGGCGCAGACGAGTTTGCAGCTTGGGTCGAAGCTTTTGAAGGGTCTTGGTGTGATGTCTGATGATGTTAACTTTCTGAGACAGCTTGTTCGTGATTCTATGGAGTCACAAGCTCAAGAATCGATAAGCAAAACTGATGCTGATAAAAAACTGTCTGAGTCCATGAAACCACTTCCGGTGAGAGTTGCGGATTATGTGGGACCTCAAACATCATCAGTAGAATCAAACTCAAGCTCAAAAGAAGAAAATTCGTTAAATTTGAGCTACGTGGATGGAAATGGTACATTGAAGTCAGAGGATAATACTGACCTGTCAAATGATGATAATGAAGTCCATGAGTCAAAGGTTCTAGAAGCTTCTGAAGATGATGCTCAGAGGGAAACTATTGTAGATGATCCTCCTGAGCGAACTTCGACGAGTGTTTAACTATTTATTCGTGCTTGGAAGTACTCACGATCCAGATTTTTCTAGAGAGTTTTGGTTACTCTGAGGCAAAGATTATAAAGTGCTTCTTGAGCATGTGATTTTTGTATTTCTTCAGCAAATCAGTTTTGCGGATGAGAAGAAAGGAATTTGCTGAATTAGGATGAACAGTACCAGAAGTATTTACAGTCTTTTATTTATTTATTTTGAAAATAGTTGTGTATATAATTCATAATTGTATAATCTCTGAAAGGTGCCAAGAGGAGGCATCTTATTTTTGTGTTATTTGACTCTGCTGGGAAAATGTGTATATACCATTCTAAATAGCAACAAATTATGAGACCTGCCCTTTCAATTGGTTACCATCTTTGAGATGATATCATCTTGAAGATCAAATTAGAGCTATCAAAAACTTTTTTCATGGATTTCATAAACAATGTTTGACTTGTGAATTTCATTTAACGTCAACAGTGTATAAACAGCGAAGTGGCAGTACAAAATACATCTATTCCATTGGAACCTAATTGTTACTGATTGCAATATGATCTTTGTTATGGTCAATGATTGTCATATGAATCAATCAACATAGCTCTAAAGTTGTTGGTAATATTAAATTAGTTTTTGACAATATGAACATTACCATTCAAGTAGTAATAAAGAACCAAGAGAATTAATGATTCCTCGGGTTGATATTGTAGTTGTTGTAAAACATTTATGTTGCTAAAGAAAAAATCTACAAAGCAGGATTTGTTGATTAGATTATGTTACTGCGAAGGATTTATAAATGAAGCGAGTAAATCTTTTTCCTGACATTAAGTGGCCGGTGCAAATTTATTCTCCTATTTTCAATGTTGATCGTTAGTTCGCTTCGGGAGAATTTATTCTTGCTTGATAAGCACTCGGAGTTTGTGCTTAATTTTACTATAAATGCTTATATTCCTTTTCTTTTTTTGAGTTAACTAACTATGGTTCCCTGTATTAGTTTTCCGAGTTAATTGCACTATAATCTTTGATTTATATATAAAAAAAAAAAACTTTGATTAAAACAAATTGCACTATAAGGCTCAATATTATAATGGCCGAATCACATTGTGGTCTCTATATATTTGTTTAGTTAATTGCACTATCCGTAAGCCTATTATTAGCTATTGCAAAATCATTACCTCCACCACCAGCTGCAAAATTTCACAAGTTAAATCACCATGAATCCATATCAAAAACACAAGTTACAACAATATTTTACAAGACCTTCATAAGCTTTGAGAATATCTTTGGCAGTTGGCACGTTAACTGTTACATCTTTCCTAATTGAAATAGCTTGCTCTTTAACTCCCCATTTCCTCAGCTTTGGTGATCTACCTGTCCTCTTCTTAACAAGTGGTGGCAAGTCCAGTTTTCACATAATCTTGTCCTCCAGCTACACCATGTATGATATGAGAATAAATTTATAGATACAGCTGACTGAGTACTACACTATATATGCACAAAATCTTCAAGATGTTCTCCCAAATAGTTCTCTCTAACTTCCCACCTAAATACTTGTATGCTGCTAACTTGTTCTAGTAAACATGATTACACTTATGAATTCCTGTAAAAGTCTTAATTTTGAAATGTGCATTCACAACCTACATTAGAGGCATTAATCCTCCATGTACAACCATACTCTCTCATTTTATATAATATTAACAACTTTATTTTGCTTATGCACCTCCCTAAACTGCTCTACATCACTAAATTGCATACCTTGTACCAAATACCAATTCAAACTTTTTCATCTTCATACTATCATAAAAACAGGGAAGTCATATCTACTTAACCTTCTTACACTGACATCCTCAGGATCTGGCCTTTCTAGATCTTCTTGTTTTTCTGTAAAAAAAAAAGAAAAAAAGAAAAAAAGAAAACCAACAAATGGTTCTACTCTCCAGCTTTTTCTTACCTTTTTTTGGTTTCTTCTCCTTCACAACCAACTCCCTAACATATTCATCGGTTAATCTCCTTTCCTCTTAAACATCTAAGCACTTCCCCAAGATCACATGGTTAGTGTCACCCTCCACTTCATCATCAAACCCATCAAATATACCCTTCCACATCATTCATCATAAATGAATTCCTCTTCTATTACAACCATTTTGTTTTTGCACAATCATCAAGTACATGATTAGTCTAATACTTAAACCATATACTAAAAGTAAATAAGCACAAAACTCCATGCTATATACTATATTCTGGCCCTGAACTTTCGCACAAGTATACTAAAGTTTAGAATATCATAGATTGACCCCTCAAGTTTATGCGAATATAGGGGAGTCTGTAAATTGTACAAGTATTATAAAAGTTGTGTAAAATCACAAACTTTAGGGACCAACCTATATTTAGATAATTTATATGGGTCACAATATCTAATTAGAAAGTCCACCACTTAACTTGACTTAAAATGACAAATTTTGTTTAACCCTTTCGGTACATTTTCTGAAAGATTTACTAATTGTTCAATTCTGATTTTAAAATTTATATTGGATAGAGCACTGAAATATTTACCTCTCATATGATGAATTTAAGTGTTAAATTTGAGTTTTTCTATAAGTCTTAAACTGATAAACTGAAGTGTTAAAGTCATAATCTAATTTGTAAACAAAATCAGTCTATGTTTCTATGGAGAGACTTGCCTTTTTTGAGATTAGTCGTGAAAAAGAAAAACAACTGTTAAACTAATAATCAGGGATAAAGAAATATATCATGTCCAAATAAAACCAAGTCTTTAGCTTGTGGCCTTTTACTCAAAGATAAAAAGACAAAGTTAAAAGTTTGATTCAAAATATACGGGACAACTTCATCTAAAGACTCTTCAACTCAAAACACACATTTTAATGGATCCCATAATATTAAACTATTAAAATTAACACTAATGTCCGATTTGAACCACATATCACACGTAGGGACCACAAAACAAATAAAAAATAAAGATTTTTAAGAACTACATAACAAAAAATTCCTAGACTATATCCATACATCTATTATACATTCACATGAATCGAAACTGGTAATAAAGGGAATGATAATACTACTAGACTAGTATCGGACAAGGATTTGAGTTAAAAACAAAAAACCTTTTTGTGTGTTCTTCGTGAACATTAATCTAACATGTATATAACAATCTATCAATTTTAAACGAGTTTCATGGACTAATCACATGATTAATCTAATGAATTTTGATTAGGGTTTTTCTTTTGTTCCAAGATTAGGGTTTTTTTTTCCAAGGTTTTTTGTGTGATAGAAAAACGGTATAAAAAGTAATTGAAAAGTGAGAAACGTAAATGTAAATAAAGCTAGAGTAATGTTAGATATCATCCAAATCACGTCACCTTTTTATCACCTTTTAGATGGATCTTAAATAAACTAATTATATAATTTCTCAAGGGTAATATGATTTGAGGTGATATTCAACATTACTCATAAAGCCATTAGGACATGACAGTTATGATTAAGGTAACCATTTATATTGATAAAAGACATATTGTTAAATTAATTAATAATTATTATAATTTAATTTTTATATGATATAAAACATAAATAATACTTAGATGAAAGTATTTTCCTATAATTCGTAGTTTAATAAAATGAGACATATATTTTAAATTTAAATTAAGTAAGTGATATTATTTCTAACCTCCCGGATGATTGAACATCCAAATTAATTCATCCTACACTCTTTGGTATATATTAATTTTTTACCATGCATGCTTAATGATATGAATTTGAAAATCTTGAGAGAAATTTTAAGTTAAATTTATAATAAAAATATTACTAAAACTAAAAAAGTTATAAAAAAATTGTAAAAAATATTTTTTATTTAGTTGAGAAATGGATAAAAATTAATAAAATGAATTAATGCCAAAATTAAGTTGTCTAAGTTAAGAGGTTAATATCCATGAAAGTTTATCGAGAATGTGCTCAATATTTTGTTTAACGTTTCAATTATTACATATAGGTAATGAAAAATATTTTAGATTAGTTCTTAACATGACATTTCTTTTACTTAAAATAGAAATTATATTTGTCTCAAACTTACAACTTACTAAAAACTTATTCAAAATTAATATATTAATATATAATTTTATAGTATCTTTTAATTATATCTCTATTATATAAGTATATCTTTATTAGGCCACTTTTTTACGGTTTTACATTGTCCAATATATATATACTAGGTAAAACCCGTGTCTGAAGACACTCAATTTTTTTTCCATTGACGGGAATCGAACCCAGGTTTGATGGGTGAAAGTCAAGGTTAAGATTAAGGTTAAGGTTAAGGTTAAGTTTAAGAATAAGGTTAAGGTTAAGGTTTAGGTCATGGTTAAGGTTAATTTTAAGGTTAAGGTTATGGTTAGAGTTAAGGTTTAAGATGTAAACTTTAAGGTTCAAGGTTAAGGTTTAATAAGATATAAGGTTTAAGGTCGAATATTAACGCTATAAATATTTATTTGGTTAAGGTTAAGATAAAAGTTAAGGTTAAGGTTAAAGGTAAAATTTAAGGTGGTGTTTATGGTTAAATGTTAAGGTTAAGGTTATGGTTAAAGTTAAGGTTTAGGTTAAAGGTTTAAGGGGTAACGTGACACGAAAACAAAAGTTAAGGGGTATCCAGTCGCATTTTAAAAACCAGGGGTCAACCTATCAAACGCGTTAAAAACCAAGGGGCAAAAGAGGTATTTCCTCTTATATTAATTATGTTAAAAGCACTAATCTGAGGAACGCATATGCACTGTTGTGCAATCATTTTTGTTTAAACGTTTTTCTTGATATTATTTTTTCTATTTATGTTAATAGTAAAAAAACTCAAATAATAGGAATCAAATGGTGGAAGGAAAAAAATTGAATAAACCCTAAAAAAGCCGAGCCGAAACTAAAAAGATTTGGGAAAAAGTCATAGTAAAAGAGCTAGCCACTCTTTACCAATGCATGGATCGGATAAAGTTGATCAAAAGACCACGTGAAGCCTATCACGTGGTGTGTATCATTATGGTGATATATACGACTCACTGTGGTGTGGTGCGTTTCTTGAGGCAAAATTGAAGAAAGGATTTGAAGCCGGATTATAACCATTTAACCGTAATTTGACCTAAAAATTGGAGTTTATATATGTTATGTTCACCATTGTAATAATATCACATTCTACATTCTAGGTTATATTTTATATCTTGTATTAAAGGATAAAAAGGGAAACCCCTAGTTCTACTTTCTTGCTCCTCCATTTCCATCATCTTCAAGTATCCCGGATAAAGCCTTCACCATGGAGTTGTAAATTATAGGTTACTAGGTATAATATCTCTTTCTCTCTCTCTCTCTCTCTCTCGCTCGTCTATATTGTGTTTATTGTTCTTAATTTAGATCTTGTTTCTCTCTCTAACTTGGGTTATGATTTGAGACCCATTTCGTATACATATATGTTAGCTTATGAGTTAGGGGTTCCCAAGTATTGAGGTAACAGAGCATAATTGAATTCACGAGTAATACTCGTTTAGTACATCTTGTGTTGATACTGACCTTAGTAGTTAATAGTGCTTGGTTCGTATTTCTTTGGGTGAGTGTAATGCCCTTTTGTGATTGAAGACCATAATGGCCCTAACATTTACTTATTGGACTCCTTGTGCTTCATCCCTTGCTACAAATATCCTTCATTTTGAGAGAGACTATCAATATGGGGGAATGTATGTTATATAGATTATGAGTAAGGAGGAAATTTGTGCCCGCTTAGCATGGTGGATTCTCTAATTCCCCATTAGTCATTAGTGAATCACATTTATTCTATTTGGTGATTTATCACATCCCAAGCTATCCAAGGAGCTTAATCTCCTCTTTACTTTCTTTCAATAATGTAGTTGTTAGATATCTTATATTTCTCCCTTCGTATGTTTATCCTTCAACAATGCCATACTAGTATCGAATTATGATTATAACGAATCACTTGAAGTAATAACCAATCCATATTGATAGACACTCGGTCTTACCGAGTCTTCATTACTTGTACGATCGTGTATACTTGCACATATACTTGGCACCCTGATAGAGTTCTTTATTTTTATATCTTATTTTATATAACGCCCAACCCAATAACGAATTAAAAACAAAAACACAAAAAGAGAAAGAATGAGAAAATAATACAGTTGATGGTAATGTCGCTAAAGGTTTATGATCAGATTCTATACGCCAGTTAAAATTCTGGTTTTCCCTCGGTCTCTCTCTTTAACTCTCGATTTCTCTCTTCTATTTCAAATTAAGTGACTATAAGAAAGCAAAGTGGGTGAGGCTAATCATTTATAGGGGTTGACATATGTTATATGCTAAACTATTGATATGATTATCATAAGTATGATGGATGGTTTAAACTCTCAAAAATATCAATACTTGCTAACTATCCCGACAAAATGTTTCTCCTTCTCCTAATCGACCATCACTATACATGTACAATGACATGTGGCAAGTATCAATAGGTTACATAGAAGTGAAAAGACGTACTATTTTTAATATTATTTGTTGACTTTATCCATATAACCCAACCTTAGGCACATTCTATAATATAAAGAGTATTGATGGCACCCATAGACACATATACACCATTTATTATAAACTCGGTTGTGTTCCAAAAAAATCCCATGCTACTAGTTTTGATACGTAATATCGCATGATCCTAACGTGTCTGGCCAAAAGGTTATGAAGGACACAACACTTGAAATGAGGTTCCGATCACAGTGCCTCCAACCATAACTTTTGGTTTGTAGTTGTACACAATATGTCATAGAGTAAGAGCAATTATTTTTTACCTGCCATTATCGGCTTCTAATGGGTACATGATTCAAATCATCATATGTGCTTTATAAATAGGTGACAACACTTACTTAATCCATATACCACTTACTTACTGTACAAATACTTACTTTTCCAGTTTTCCTACCTTAAGGGTCCCTTATACCCATATGCCCTTGAGAATGTAGGAAGGGTAAATCACATGATATGACTCAATTACCAGGGTCCAATAGTTGCCACCACTGTACTCGACAGATTTGCTTCCCGCATGACTCGAACCCCAACTTTTCAACAAGGTAGTCATACAGTTTTGGTCTTTGTCAATTGAGTTATGCCCTATGAGTTTAAGACTTCATTTACTTGAGCGTCAAAGAAGTTTCTTTTTTTGGAAAAATCTAACTATCTACATATTTAACCTAATAACTATTATCCGAATCCTAACTTGTCGAAACTGCTATTCACGTTTTCCGAATTGCTGCTGCCATGTGTCTTAACATTTTTGCTAGCTTGTCTTGTCAAAGAATTTTCAAGAACCATACTTTTAAGTATATAAATATGGGTGAATTACCTATAGGGTCTTGGAGACCATCTTAGTGCCACAAAAGTAATATCATATTCCTATCTCCTCCAAAGAGACCTCTAAGATAACCAATGTCATGACTACCCTTATAGTTTATATAAGACAAAAGAATAAATTCTTCTCTCTCCTCCAATAACATTTTTCTCTCTCCTCCTTTATCATTTTCTCTCTCTCCTCCTTCATTAACTATCAATAATTTCCAGCTCCGACCACAACCACCGACCACCTCTGATCACCGCCGGAAAAAATTCTGAACATGGAAAAAGTTACTTAGCATGGAGTACTAAGCATGAAAAAAGTTTTGAGCATGGAATACTGAGCATGGAGAAAGTTACTGAGTATCGGAAAAAGTTTTGAGTGTCGAAAAAAGTTACTGAGCATTCGATTTTTTTTATTGAGTAAATATACCGAGTATGCTCGTCTGCTCAGTATCTTTACTGAGTATGCTCGTGTGCTTAATAAGTTTACTGAGCATTGAGAAAAAAGTTGTTGAGTTTAATTATTTTCTTGATTCAAATTTATTTATACAAAAAAAAGCTCAAATTAATACAAAATTGCTAAGGAAAAGAAAAAAATTCAAAAACAAATCCGCTAAAGAAAAGAACATTTCAAATATATTCTTGAAATTCTAGATATTTGGTTACTTCAGTTATCCAGGTCAATACAATATTTACTATGAAGTCCCTAACAATATACAATAAAATAAATACGCCTTACTGATTCACTAAAGCCTCCAATCCCCTGCTATTTCTTGCACTGTCATCATACTTTGATTGGTTGTTTTGCATACCAGTCCTTTACGGTTTGATATATTATCAAACACTCAGAAAACATTCTTCATCATGATTTGAAGTCAAAAAATCTGTTGAATCATATTAAGCACATTATCTCCATCACCATCACCACAAGTAATTGAATTTGAGTAACATTTTGTAAGTAGTTGTAGACACCAAAAACCAGTTGTTTCATTTACTTATTAATAGAATTGCCTCTTGATATCTATTATTCTTGAGATATCTTTGAATCATAACATTGTAGGTCACATTATCTGGTAAGAAACCACAAACGCAGTACCACACTGTCTTCCTCCTTTTGTTGCTCACGAACGGGTGCGGCGCCACCTCCCCATAGATCTTTGGCGAAGACAGCGAGTGACTCAACGGTCTTCAAGACTTGCCGGAGAACAAGGAAACTCCAGAATGCAGCACCACCACCTCGCAGCACGATCGTAGCAGCACCACCTCACACCACGAACGCAACAACACCACCTCGCACCACGAACGACAGCGACCTTCTACTCCTGATCCAGCTCACCAGATCGAGCCATGCTTAACAAGGCCGCGAATTTCCACGAGCGACGCGCCGGAGTTTTCTCCGACCTTCTTCTCCAACGGGAATGGAAGATCGAGATCCGCCAGAGCTTGCAGTGGAACAGAGGAGCTCGTTTGTTTTCTGATTTCCAGCCATGTTTGGTTAATTGTGTGAGAGAAATAAGAGAAAGGAAAAAGGAGAGATAAATTAGGGTTTTTTATTTTTTAAGAATAATTTAGTATATATATGGGAGAAAAAACAAAAGAGGGTACAATAGTAATTGGGAAATTAGGCTTAAAGTGTTACATTTAGTTTGTGGCCTTTAGTAAGAAGAGGGAAATCACCCGACCTTGTTGGTTCTTGAGGTGGTGTCTTCAAGACCCCTTGGGTAATAATCTCAAATTCTACTTACACCAGAATAAGAAACACCAAAAATCATAATATGTATTTTTACATTACAACAAACCATTTTATACAATACAACGACAAGGAAAAAGAAAAAAACTAAATAAACATATAACTTGCTGAGCACCGACAGCAAGGTAAAAAGAAAATAAAAAATAAAAAAATTAGTGGAACATTGAGCAGCCTCGATGTTTAACTTGCTGAGCACTGGAAAAATAAAATTAGTTGCTCAAAGCCTCGATATGTAACTTGTTGAGTAATAGAAAAAGAAAATAAAAAAATTAAAAATAAGTTGCTCAAAGCCTCGATCTGTAACTTGCTGAGCATTAAGCAGCCCCCGTCCGTTCGAAGCAATGACAACCGGATCCCTGTGCAGCTCAAGCGACCAGATCTACTCACGAGGTCGAGCAATCTCACGAGCTCGAGCAGTCTTCTCATCACCAGCTTCACGAACAACGCAGAGCTTCCATTAACGCCAACGATGCCTCCATTAACGTCGGAGCTTCATGAACCAGCATATCCGTGAGAAGAGCGGCCATGGAACCAGCTCTGCAAAACCAAACGATAGAGAAAAGTCTTATGCGAACGCTATCAACGAAGCTTCATGAAACTCGCCGTAAAAACCTTCTGCTAAAAAACTTCCCGGGGCTCAGCTTCGGCCCTGGAAACGGAGAAGGCGATGATAGTTTTGATGTTGTTTAGCCACAGAGTTTTAATTTTTTTAGCCAAGTTTTCATGTGAAGAAATAATAGGAAGTAAAGAGAGAGTAGATAAGAGATAATAATTATGGTTTTTTCTTAAAATCTAATAAAATGAATATATATAGGAAATAAAAAATTAAAAGAGGTAAAAAAATAATTGAAAAATTGATTTATAGTGGTAAAATTTATTTATGCGCTTTATTATGAAGAAAATATAAGTGAGATCTTGTTGGATCTTAAAAAGATATACTCAAAATTCTTTGAATAATTTTCTCTAAATATTTATGTTTGTTTGATAGGACCTTTTTTTTTGCATACATGAGGCTTTAAAAGCCGCTAAGAATAGAGAATTACAGAAAGAACGAAGTTCTTATTAAAGATCTAATACTACCCTAGCAGTAGCACAACCACTTCTATCTTTCGTAATAAAATTCCAAAGAAACTCTGGAGGGTCGTTAAAGTCCACTGGTTGAGCATTCATAAGCGCCCCTTCTTTCGCTAGCTTATCAACACAATGGTTTGCTTCCCGAAATATATGATTAAATTCCCACTTCGAGAATTTCTTTAACAGCACATAACAGTCTCTTATAATTGAAACATACCGACTACTTAAGTTCCCACCGCCCTTCACTAGCACGTTGAACTTCCTCGAGTCCATCTCATAGTGAGTAGAACTTCCACCGCTCTTCACTAGCGCGTGGAGCTCCTCCGAATCTGTTTCAATAAGCATCTCTGTATAACCTTTACCAATAGCCCATTTAAGACCAAAATGTAAAGCAAACAATTCCGAAATTAACGGGGAACCAACAATGCAAGAACCTAAAAAGCCCGAGACACAAGCACCATATTTATCTCTAACGACACCACCAGTCCCAACCATACCTCTCGTGGCGAGAAAGCTTCCGTCAATGTTCAATTTGATCCCTTCATTAGGCTTGACCCACTTAACCATAACGTTTCGAGCCAATTTAATTATTCCTCCTTCTAAGCTTTTGCCCCATGCTAGTATGAAGTTACTAGCTATCAAATAGATCTCTTTCTTTAGTTCAAGAATACGGGGTACTATGTTCATATCACCAAATAACAGTAGGTTTCTTTAGTTTGATAGGACCTTTACCATATGAAACAAATTAGTTCTCCAATCAATCTAGAGATTACCTTCAATGATATCCTTTGAAAAATACTTCTTACACTATCAAATTCATACTTTTAATATTTTTTTATCAAAAATATTGCTTTATTTTAATTTTAAATTTTTAAAAATTTTACCTTTTTTTTTTTGTTTCAAAATAATTAGATTGCCATGAAAAAAAAAAATTCCCAATTTCGATTAGGTCTTCTATTTTTTCAAGAGTTTATTTTTTTTTTGTTAAAATTTACTACATATATGAAGAGAAAAACAAAAAACAATATCAACAGAGAATCTACTGATAATTCAATTTCACTTATATTCAATTTCAAAATTAATTGATCAATGAAAAGATACTTACATGCTGCCTGGTAATTACAATTTATTCTTTATAATTTTTTTTTTGGACGCTTATAATTTCTTTCTCAATGTCAATTTATTCTCTTTTCTTCTTCCCGAATTTATATATCTTGATAATTACAAATTATGAACGAAATTATCCAGATAGAAAGAAAGATATGACGGAAGAAGCATTTAATTCAATATACCCAAATATTCTCTACAGGATATATTCAAATCAATATCTTAACTACCTTAAAAGAATCCTAATTCAAATGAATATCTAATCATACAAGGAAACCTAAAACAGCAAAAAGAATAAAAAACAAAAACCCAAAATATATGACTGAAGCTGACACATCGACCCACGCATGCTTTTGCAGGAGAAAGAGCTTTTTCTTCAGCACAGTCAAAGAATATTATAAATATAGCAAAATAATCATTTAATTAACCAATAAATATAAAATCTTCATCCATGGGAAAGGAAAATCAACATGATGATGAGTCAAAACCATTACCACATCAGTCTCCACCATCATCGTCTGTAGCTATTACTATTGAGGGAGATGACGTCACAGACACCGCTAAAGTTACGTCATCACCAGCTTCTGCGCACTCTTGGTTCACCCCTAAAAGGTACATTATTAACTTTTACCCGTTTTGCTATCTGGGTTATGTTCATTACCTATTTGATTATGGTGTATGGGATTTTGGTGAAAAATAACGACAAAATTATTACAAATTGGAACTTTGGCCCATTATGCTATCTGTATCATCAATTGGAGTTTTATTACTTGCTTTTTTGTAGTCGGGTATATAGGGGTACATAGTACATATATTAGACTATTGATGTTTTTAGAGTTCAAAGTGGTGTATAATTACTTTTCTGCTCTTTAAAACAATGATTAATTATACGATTTGATGTATTTTCAGGCTCCTTGCGATATTTTGTGTGATTAATATGATAAACTATGTTGATCGAGGAGTAATAGCAAGCAATGGAGTTAATGGTAATCCAGCTACATGCAAGAATGGTACATGTGTAGGTGGCACTGGAATTCAGTAAGTTTACTCGAAAAAATTTGCTTAATTTTGCTGTCAAGGAGGGTCTTTATTGTAAATTTACCTGTTAATTTTCTAATTCTCCAGGGGTACTTTTAAGTTGACCAATTTTCAAGATGGTGTTATATCCTCAGCATTCATGGTTGGACTTTTAGTGGCTTCCCCTATATTTGCATCTTTTGCCAAGAGGTAATGTTGATACATTTAATCATGTTATAAATATAATTAACCTAATTTAAATGTTTAATTTTAATCTCTTGGATTTGCTTATGTGGCAGAGTCAATCCTTTTCGGTTGATCGGGGTTGGGTTAACAGTGTGGACCATAGCTGTTATTGGTTGCGGATTTTCATTCGATTTCTGGTCAATTGCTGTTTGTCGTATGTAAGTTGACCATGCTTCTTTAATTACTTTTTTACCCTTATATTATTAATCTGTTAAATCTCGCGTATATGTTGTTATTTTTAGGCTAGTTGGTGTTGGCGAGGCTTCTTTTATAAGTCTAGCAGCTCCGTTTATTGACGATAATGCCCCTGTTGCTCAGGTTCGTCTAATTTCCTTCTTGTACTTTTTTAAAATTGTTTTATTACAATTTTAGTCCTTTTTAATATATACTTGCAAATTTAGAAAACAGCGTGGCTAGGAATATTCTACATGTGTATACCTTCAGGAGTTGCGCTCGGATATGTTTATGGGGGACAGGTTAGTAAAATTGTTACTTTTACTATGTTAAAAAAAAAAAAACAATATGTATTTATGTATTTTTTATTTTTTTTTATAGGTGGGAAGTCATTTAAGTTGGCGATATGCCTTTTTCGGGGAAGCAATTTTGATGCTTCCATTTGCTGTTTTAGGTTTCTTCATGAAACCTTTGCAACTAAAAGGTCTGTGCTAAACTAGAAATATTTTTGCTATGATTTGAATTTTATATAAAATAACTAATTTTCATAATTGTGTCAATATAGGTTTTTCTCCACGTGGATCAGTTAAGGCATTGACACCTGTTGAGACCACTATAGACAATGAAAAAGATGGTGAATCGAAGAAAGAGTAAGAATTTATGTGTTAAACATTTAATTTTCTATGTTAAGGATTTTGTGAACCTTTCTAATAATTGGTATTAACTTTAAAATAGGTCAAAAGAAGCATCAAATCAGTGTTTGATATTTTTAAGAGATATGAAAGTTCTTTTGAAGGATAAAGTCTTTGTAGTGAATGTTTTAGGTTACATAGCATATAATTTTGTGATTGGTGCTTACTCCTATTGGGGGCCAAAGGCTGGTTATAACATTTATCATATGGTAAGTTGTCAATACTAAAGGGGTAAAAGTGTAATTTCTCTAATCATATGTCCTATTCTTTTTATCTGCAGCAAAATGCTGATATGGTATTTGGAGGCATCACGATTATTTGTGGCATTTTGGGAACTTTAGCAGGAGGTTATATATTAGATTATATGACAGCCACTTTAAACAATGCTTTTAAGGTATATATATATACATAATTAAAACTTGAAAAAATCAATTTCATTAATGATAATATTCATATATTGTCTGTTTTCAGCTTCTTTCAGCAGCAACTTTTCTCGGGGCAATATTTTGCTTAGTAGCATTTTGGAATAAAAACTTATACGCATTTGTAGCATTTTTTGCAATTGGAGAATTACTTGTATTTGCTACACAAGGTCCTGTAAATTATGTATGTTTACACTGTGTGAACCCAAGCTTAAGACCATTATCTATGGCTATGTCTACTGTTGCTATTCATATCTTTGGAGATGTACCATCTTCTCCACTTGTTGGGGTTCTCCAGGTAATTTTTATTTTTTTTTATATTTTGATTATTTTTAAAACTGTTTTTACTGATTAAGTATTACTTTTTGCAGGATCATATTGATAACTGGAGAGCAACTGCTCTAATTCTAACCTCGATTCTGTTTTTGGCTGCTGGAATATGGTTTATAGGTAAGCTATAATTCTGCAATATATATATTATATATATTAGGTTACTAATTTGACCTTTTTGTACTTGTGTAGGGATATTTATGCATAGTGTTGACCGTTTTCACGAAGATAGTGAACATTTAGAGAAGAAAATTGATAAGCCGTTGCTTGAGGAGAAGATAACAGAATCATCAACAAATCGTGCTGTTGAATTGTAAATCTTTTTTGCAAGTTTTAACATGTGTGATGTACATTCTCTGCTATGGGCTCTCTGTAAATGTAATTCTAGCTATGGAATGGAAAGGGTGTTTTAACAATGCTTTTGCGCATGGTTCAGGTTTGGAACTTGGGAGAATATCTTAAGTTGCAAACATTTTGATCCCACGATAATTTATGTGATATGCGTAATTGAACTAATCAACTCGTTAAATTGTTCGTATAAATAGTTTGATGGGTTTTTAATTATTTCCTTTTCTGTAAATACAATACAGATAATTTTTTTGGTTAACTGATATTCAATTTTCTTTGCCTAATATCTCCACCCCTGAGGTAGGGGCGATTTGCAAGGTGAACTTTTTTTTTTTCCGACCTATAAAAAGGTGTTTGTTTACCTTTAATTAAATCTTATTAAGACACTGGATAAATAACATAACTGACTAACTCGGATATATATAACTTTTTACACGTCTATTTCATTGAGATTTCAATATAAATTTTCGTTTATGGTATATAAAGAATTTGTTGATAGCTTTTAATATAAATCTGATTGATCTATAAGATTTTGGAAACAAATTGGTATACAGAGAATTTGTTGATTTTTTTTTTAACGAAAAAAGCCACATAATAAGTAAGTGACAATGCCCAATTAATTATACGGAGAGCGTAAACATTTTCAATTAATTACAACTTCAACTTAATTCCTAAGCAAAAAAAAAAAAAAGAAAGATTACAAAAATAGACAATTAATTAATTACTTTAATTATAATATTATTTATTTATATTCTTTTTTATTTATTTATTTATTTTCTGAAATATTTTTTTTGTAATTTTTTTAAATTTTTTTTTTCGAAATTTTTTCCGAAATTTTATTTTTTCTGAATTTTTTTTTTCAGATTTTTTTTAAATTTTTTCGGAATTTTTATTAAAATTTTTTTCAGGTATTTTTTTTATTTTTTTTTAAATTCGATTTTTTTTTTTCAGATAGGAGTACTATAGTTTGAAAACACATGAATTAACATGGAAAAATTGTAGCTTTGAAATCTAGATTAAGAACTATATAAATTTTAATTTCACTATTTTAATATACTAAAAATTCATAATTTGAAACTTGATTAACCTATTATTACTAAGTTATAGTGTCATATTTAAATTAAACCTAAAAGAAGAAATAAAAACATGTTCTAAATGTGTTGTAGTGGGAATCTTATTAGATCCCCAATTCACAAATAAGAAACCTTTATCATTATTACTATTAAATAATATTTGTATACAATAATTTTAAAAGTAATAAAAACAAATAATAAAAGTACCATTTTCTGTTCAGAAATCCTTCGCCAATAGGAGTTCCTGTTAAATCGTAAGAAAAAACATATTAAGATAGATTATTGACAATGATCAAAGAAAAAAGAAGTATGAATAACAAAACAAACATAAGCAATAAATCAAACTCACCTAATTTTATTTTATTGAAATATAATAGCCATCAATCTCAGATACGAGCAAAAATGTAAGTAGAGATGTAATAGATAGACAATTGGACGGAAGATAAGAGATATGGACAGAATGACGGCAAAGGTCAAAACATAATGTAGAAGAATGAAAATAAATGACTACTGAGGCTAAGGAGGAAGTAGTATATTAGGTAGCTTTAGATAATTTTTTTTATCACTGTAATTAATTTTTTACTCCTACCATGATTTTCTATAGCCATCTTGCAGGTTACATGTAGAACAACCAAAACTTATCCTTCTTCAGGTGTTGACAATACATGCCAAATCCACGGTTGCATCTTTACCTATAGTGTTATATTTTTCAATAATTCTCAATCCCATGATTTTTAACTATCCTACATAAGATGCATTGCTCAAAGATGACATATCCTTATAATTAGTGATAATTTCTTTCTTTTCGTGTGTTTTATTTGGACTTCATTGTTCTTGATGTGTGTTAATTCAATCTGAACAAAGATTTATGCCATGTGATGTTTTAGCGTGTGTATAATATGTTTGAACTAAATTTATTTACCTTCATGTGGCATTGCCATTTTTTCTTTCCAGATATATCAAACTGTAAAAATAAAATAGTAACAATCTTTGTGGTGGTTTTATTCTAATTTTTTGTTTTTGTAAGGCTATATGTACATATGTTTCTATGAAAAGTTAGGTATACTACCATTTCCACAATTTTAAACTCCTTTAATTCTTTTGTTCTAAATTTTGATATATAGATGTGATATTTGTTTAATTATTTCGTAATCCAAAGTATTTTTATTTGTTTAGATCTATGATATAGTCTCAAAACAGTATGTTTATATTTTTTTAGGTGAATTACGAACCTAATTTTTTTAAAGAATTAATTCACAATCCTTTAACTTTTCTTTCTTTTTATTGTTTGATTTCATTCTTTTTGATATTCTTGCCATAATTGATCTCTGTATTCAAATGATTGATATCAGGAACTTATGAATTTAATGTTCCATGTTGTTTCCCATGCATATGCAATTCTAACTTTACGTTTCTTGCAATATTAGCTTGAAACCGAAGGATTCAATTTTTCGATTTCCTTACCTATTGATTTTTTTTCTTGTTAATATTTTTCCGGTGACCTCATTACAACTGCAACCAATTTAAGCACTAGTATTTCATCTTTGGTTGTGGCTTTAATTAGTGGGTAAGTATTTCTTGATAGTTTTTCATCCTTTGAACATCATGTGCCTTTAGAGTTGTATTGATGTTTTATGTATAAGTAATGAAATGCTGAATGGTTGAAGAAAGATATTAGTTAAAATATGGAAAATTATTTAGTCATAGATAACCTCCATGAAACCATTATGATCATTTTTTTGCTTCTTAATTTGGCCAACTCTAATAATTATTTAAAAAGAAGTTAATAACTTGAAAACACACGACCGAGTCTTACAATTTATTAAATTTCTCGGGTTGTAGAATTATATGATAGGTACATTTGTCATGAATTCGGGGACATGGACTGATTAGGCAACCAATGAGTAAATAATTATCAATATTAGTGTACTAAAACATTGTGTTGTTAGATGAATTTTATGATATAAATGATTAAACATTATTATAAATACTTCATATATATTACTAAATATATAAAATTAAAAATTTCTTTTGTGAAAGACCATTTTTCAAGTTTACAAATAGAGACTACCATTACAATTAACACAATTCTACTATAAATCTTTTTTTTTTGAATAATTTTCCATTTTTCAAACTAAACAATACATGAAACTAATTGTAACTTAACAAATACTCAATAGAATTTTTCACTCGACACAAATAAACACCACAACCCGTGATCTCTACATAATACCTACATAACCAAGAACAAATAAACATACATATCACTAAATCATGGCTTCCAAACAGGTCCAAGATAATCCCCATCAATACTCACAACTGAGTAAAAGTCTTTCCCAGCTTCCATGTACTTGACACCAATCACAATGAAACGAACCACCACATCTTTCTCAATCTTTTCTCACTGGGAAAAGCACATCTCCAGTTCACATCCAAATTTCCAGCTGCGATAATCACGTTCCATGAGAGTTGTGTCTTGAGAAACATTTTTCAACTGGTATTGAGTGAATCTCTAGGCTGATTTTGACCAAAAAAGGAAAAGTGATTATCAGAGTTTGAAGGAGAGGAGAGCTTTTTTAGAATTTTATTTTACCAATATTTAGAAAAGAGCACAAGTGAGATAGTACAGGAATGGTTCTTTCTTACTTCAACACTATATTATTTCCCTTTCTACTATAAATCTAGTATTCTTGAACAAACAATTTTTTTAAATTTCAGCTAAAAAAATATATTTAATACAATGGGTCTTATGGAGAAGTGTTATTAATTCTCCTGTGTACAAATCCAATACACAAAAGACTATATTTGAGTGTTTCGTTAACAAGTGAAATATTTTTTGTATAAAATACTATTCTTATATAATTGAGTTTGTAGAGAGTAAGAAGACAAAAAAGGATTGAAATCTTTTCAATTAAAAATCTGCCTATCTTAATATAATAATAAAAAAAATTGAAATATTTAGGATTGAGGATTGCTTTTATTCAGCTAGGCTTGAAATATTTAATACATATTTTATTTATTAATCAAGTCACGAGTTGCATTATTTATTTAGTCATTCATATATTTAAATATATAAGCATATTTTATTTATGATCATCAAATGATCATTATCACCCATTCATGGGAAAACATAGAATTAATATATAAATTTTGTTAAAAAGCAAGTTCGTATATGAAAAAAGGTTATTTAGTGATTTTGTAGTTTATAATTTCATAAAATAAGAAAAGAAAATAATTGATTTATGTTAACTCTAAAAACATGAAGTTGATCATTCCTTTTTAGATTTAATCTAAAATTACTTAATAAGCATAAAACTACTAATCAAGTTACAATGTATTAACTAATCACTGGATATGTTATTATGAATAACTATTAGAAAACACATGAATTTACATGGAAAAATTGTAGCCTTGAAATCTAGATTAAGAACTATATAAATTTTAATTTCACTATTTTTAATATACTAAAAATTCATAATTTGAAACTTGATTAACCTATTATTACTAAGTTATAGTGTCATATTTAAATTAAACCTAAAAGAAGAAATAAAAACATGTTCTAAATGTGTTGTAGTGGGAATTTTATCAGATCAGCAAATCACAAATAAGAAACCTTTATCGTTATTACTATTAAATAATATTTGCATACAATAATTTTAAAAGTAATAAAAACAAATAATAAAAGTACCATTTTCTGCTCAGAAATCCTTCCCCAGTAGGAGTTCCTGTTAAATTGTAAGAAAAAACATATTAAGATAGATTATTGACAATGATCAAAGAAAAAAGAAGTATGAATAACAAAAAAACATAAGCAATAAATCAAACTCACCTAATTTTATTTTATTGAAATATAATGACCATCAATCTTCAGATACGAGCAAAAATGTAAGTAGAGATGTAATAGATAGACAATTGGACGGAAGATAAGAGATATGGACAGAATGACGGCAAAGGTCAAAACATAATGTAGAAGAATGAAGATAAATGACTTCGGAGGCTAAGGAGGAAGTAGTATATTAGGTAGCTTTGAAAGTAGGATATTTAAACTAGGGTTTTGACGAAACGGGGTATATAATGTTAACATTGGCCCATTAGATAGGTGAAACAAGTTACTACCCCACCATTTGGAAAAGGCCGGCTGGATTATTTTGGTTTTGGGCCCTTAACGGGTCACACATGTAAATTGTTTATAATAAAATAATCTATCTTCCTTACATTTTAAATTCCATTATATGGACTTTTTCTCACCTTCTAAAGTCCTAGTCGTTTATTTATATCACATCATGAAATAATCGAGATCATTGCTTTTTAAATTATCCTTTAGATTCAATTTTCTCTAGTTATTTACATGTTGTTTATGATGTGATTTGAGGTGAATTTGTTCTAAATTTTGTTTTTGTAAGACTATATATGTTGAAATTTCTACGAGAATTGAGATATATCACCATTTTCATAAATTTAAATTCATTTAATTTTTTTGTGATTTCTAATATATATATATGATATAGTTTGATCTTCATTTACAATACAATTGATTTATCAAGATGTTGTGAACAGTGATACAATTCCTTAGATAATTTTTTTTATCACTGTAATTAATTTTTTACTCCTACCATGATTTTCTATAGCCATCTTGGTTACATGTAGAACAACCAAAACTTATCCTTCTTCAGGTGTTGAGAATACATGCCAAATCCACGGTTGCATCTATACCTATAGTGTTATATTTTTCAATAATTCTCAATCCCGTGATTTTTACCTATCCTACATAAGATGCATTGCTCAAAGATGACATATCCTTATAATTAGTGATAATTTCTTCCTTTTCGTGTGTTTTATTTGGACTACATTGTTCTTGATGTGTGTTAATTCAATCTGAACAAAGATTTATGCCATGTGATGTTTTAGCGTGTGTATAATCTGTTCGAACTAAATTTATTTACCTTCATGTGGTATTGCCATTTTTTCTTTCCAGATATATCAAACTGTAAAAATAAAATAGTAACAATACTTTGTGGTGGTTTTATTCTAATTTTTTGTTTTTGTAAGGCTATATGTACATATGTTTCTATGAAAAGTTAGGTATACTACCATTTCCATAATTTTAAACTCCTTTAATTCTTTTGTTCTAAATTTTGATATATAGATGTGATATTTGTTTAATTATTTCGTAATCCAAAGTATTTTTATTTGTTTAGATCTATGATATAGTCTCAAAACAGTATGTTTATATTTTTTTAGGTGAATTACGAACCTAATTTTTTTAAAGAATTAATTCACAATACTTTAACTTTTCTTTCTTTTTATTGTTTGATTTCATTCTTTTTTATATTCTTGCCATAATTGATCTCTGTATTCAAATGATTGATATCAGGAACTTATGAATTTAATGTTCCATGTTGTTTCCCATGCATATGCAATTCTAACTTTACGTTTCTTGCAATATTAGCTTGAATCCGAAGGATTCAATTTTTCGATTTCCTTACCTATTGATTTTTTTTTCTTGTTAATATTTTTCCGGTGACCTCATTACAACTGCAACCAATTTAAGCACTAGTATTTCATCTTTGGTTGTGGCTTTAATTAGTGGGTAAGTATTTCTTGATAGTTTTTCATCCTTTGAACATCATCTACCTTTAGAGTTGTATCGATGTTTTATGTATAAGTAATGAAATGCTGAATGGTTGAAGAAAGATATTAGTTAAAATATGGAAAATTATTTAGTCATAGATAACCTCCATGAAACCATTATGATCATTTTTTTGCTTCTTAATTTGGCCAACTCTAATAATTATTTAAAAAGAAGTTAATAACTTGAAAACACACGACCGAGTCTTACAATTTATTAAATTTCTCGGGTTGTAGAATTATATGATAGGTACATTTGTCATGAACTGGGGACATGGACTGATTAGGCAACCAATGAGTAAATAATTTTCAATATTAGTGTACTTAAACATTGTGTTGTTAGATGAATTTTATGATATAAATGGTTAAACATTATTATAAATACTTCATATATATTACTAAATATATAAAATTAAAAATTTCTTTTGTGAAAGACCATTTTTCAAGTTTACAAATAGAGACTACCATTACAATTAACACAATTCTACTATAAATCTTTTTTTTTTGAATAATTTTCCATTTTTCAAACTAAACAATACATGAAACTAATTGTAGCTTAACAAATACTCCATAGAATTTTTCACTTGACACAAATAAACAACACAACCCGTGATCTCTACATAATACCTACATAACCAAGAACAAATAAACATACATATCACTAAATCATGGCTTCCAAACAGGTCCAAGATAATCCCCATCAATACTCACAGCTGAGTAAAAGTCTTTTCCAGCTTCCATGTACTTGACACCAATCACAATGAAACGAACCACCACATCTTTCTCAATCTTTTCTCACTGGGAAAAGCACATCTCCAGTTCACATCCAAATTTCCAGCTGCGATAATCACGTTCCATGAGAGTTGTGTCTTGAGAAACATTTTTCAACTGGTATTGAGTGAATCTCTAGGCTGATTTTGACCAAAAAAGGAAAAGTGATTATCCGAGTTTGAAGGAGAGGAGAGCTTTTTTAGAATTTTATTTTACCAATATTTAGAAAAGAGCACAGAGTGAGATAGTACAGGAATGGTTCTTTCTTACTTCAACACTATATTATTTCCCTTTCTACTATAAATCTAGTATTCTTGAACAAACAATTTTTTTAAATTTCAGCAAAAAAAAAAATATTTAATACAATGGGTCTTATGGAGAAGTGTTATTAATTCTCCTGTGTACAAATCCAATACACAAAAGACTATATTTGAGTGTTTCGTTAACAAGTGAAATATTTTTTGTATAAAATACTATTCTTATATAATTAAGTTTGTAGAGAGTAAGAAGACAAAAAAGGATTGAAATCTTTTCAATTAAAAATCTGCCTATCTTAATATAATAATAAAAAAAATTGAAATATTTAGGATTGAGGATTGCTTTTATTCAGCTAGGGTTGAAATATTTAATACATATTTTATTTATTAATCAAGTCACGAGTTGCATTATTTATTTAGTCATTCATATATTTAAATATATAAGCATATTTTATTTATGATCATCAAATGATCATTATCACCCATTCATGGGAAAACATAGAATTAATATATAAATTTTGTTAAAAAGGAAGTTCGTATATGAAAAAAAGGTTATTTAGAAAGTGATTTTGTAGTTTATAATTTCATAAAATAAGAAAAGAAAATAATTGATTTATGTTAACTCTAAAAACATGAAGTTGATCATTCCTTTTTAGATTTAATCTAAAATTACTTAATAAGCATAAAACTACTAATCAAGTTACAATGTATTAACTAATCATTGGATATGTTATTATGAATAGCTATTAGAAAACACATGAATTTACATGGAAAAACTGTAGCTTTGAAATCTAGATTAAGAACTATATAAATTTTAATTTCACTATTTTTAATATACTAAAAATTCATAATTTGAAACTTGATTAACCTATTATTACTAAGTTATAATGTCATATTTAAATTAAACCTAAAAGAAGAAATAAAACATGTTCTAAATGTGTTGTAGTGGGAATTTTATCAGATCCCCAATTCACAAATAAGATACCTTTATCGTTATTACTATTAAATAATTTTTGCATACAATAATTTTAAAAGTAATAAAAACAAATAATAAAAGTACCATTTTCTGCTCAGAAATCCTTCCCCAGTAGGAGTTCCTGTTAAATCGTAAGAAAAAACATATTAAGATAGATTATTGACAATGATCAAAGAAAAAAGAAGTATGAATAACAAAAAAACATAAGCAATAAATCAAACTCACCTAATTTTATTTTATTGAAATATAATGACCATCAATCTTCAGATACGAGCAAAAATGTAAGTAGAGATGTAATAGATAGACAATTGGACGGAAGATAAGAGATATGGACAGAATGACGGCAAAGGTCAAAACATAATGTAGAAGAATGAAGATAAATGACTTCGGAGGCTAAGGAGGAAGTAGTATATTAGGTAGCTTTGAAAGCAGGATATTTAAACTAGGGTTTTGACGAAACGGGGTATATAATGTTAACATTGGCCCATTAGATAGGTGAAACAAGTTACTACCCCACCATTTGGAAAAGGCCGGCTGGATTATTTTGGTTTTGGGCCCTTAACGGGTCAAACATGTAAATTGTTTATAATAAAATAATCTATCTTCCTTACATTTTAAATTCCATTATATGGACTTTTTCTCATCTTCTAAAGTCCTAGTCGTTTATTTATATCACATCATGAAATAATCGAGATCATTGCTTTTTAAATTATCCTTTAGATTCAATTTTCTCTAGTTATTTACATGTTGTTTATGATGTGATTTGAGGTGAATTTATTCTAAATTTTGTTTTTGTAAGACTATATATGTTGAAATTTCTACGAGAATTGAGATATATCACCATTTTCATAAATTTAAATTCATTTAATTTTTTTGTGATTTCTAATATATATATATATATGATATAGTTTGATCTTCATTTACAATACAATTGATTTATCAAGATGTTGTGAACAGTGATAAAATTCCTTAGATAATTTTTTTTATCACTGTAATTAATTATTTACTCCTACCATGATTTTCTATAGCCATCTTGGTTACATGTAGAACAACCAAAACTTATCCTTCTTCAGGTGTTGACAATACATGCCAAATCCATGGTTGCATCTTTACCTATAGTGTTATATTTTTCAATAATTCTCAATCCCGTGATTTTTACCTATCCTACATAAGATGCATTGCTCAAAGATGACATATCCTTATAATTAGTGATAATTTCTTCCTTTTCGTGTGTTTTATTTGGACTACATTGTTCTTGATGTGTGTTAATTCAATCTGAACAAAGATTTATGCCATGTGATGTTTTAGCGTGTGTATAATCTGTTCGAACTAAATTTATTTACCTTCATGTGGCATTGCCATTTTTTCTTTCCAGATATATCAAACTGTAAAAATAAAATAGTAACAATACTTTGTGGTGGTTTTATTCTAATTTTTTGTTTTTGTAAGGCTATATGTACATATGTTTCTATGAAAAGTTAGGTATACTACCATTTCCACAATTTTAAACTCCTTTAATTCTTTTGTTCTAAATTTTGATATATAGATGTGATATTTGTTTAATTATTTCGTAATCCAAAGTATTTTTATTTGTTTAGATCTATGATATAGTCTCAAAACAGTATGTTTATATTTTTTTAGGTGAATTACGAACCTAATTTTTTTAAAGAATTAATTCACAATACTTTAACTTTTCTTTCTTTTTATTGTTTGATTTCATTCTTTTTTATATTCTTGCCATAATTGATCTCTGTATTCAAATGATTGATATCAGGAACTTATGAATTTAATGTTCCATGTTGTTTCCCATGCATATGCAATTCTAACTTTACGTTTCTTGCAATATTAGCTTGAATCCGAAGGATTAAATTTTTCGATTTCCTTACCTATTGATTTTTTTTTCTTGTTAATATTTTTCCGGTGACCTCATTACAACTGCAACCAATTTAAGCACTAGTATTTCATCTTTGGTTGTGGCTTTAATTAGTGGGTAAGTATTTCTTGATAGTTTTTCATCCTTTGAACATCATGTACCTTTAGAGTTGTATTGATGTTTTATGTATAAGTAATGAAATGCTGAATGGTTGAAGAAAGATATTAGTTAAAATATGGAAATTTATTTAGTCATAGATAACCTCCATGAAACCATTATGATTATTTTTTTGCTTCTTAATTTGGCCAACTCTAATAATTATTTAAAAAGAAGTTAATAACTTGAAAACACACGACCGAGTCTTACAATTTATTAAATTTCTCGGGTTGTAGAATTATATGATAGGTACATTTGTCATGAACTGGGGACATGGACTGATTAGGCAACCAATGAGTAAATAATTATCAATATTAGTGTACTTAAACATTGTGTTGTTAGATGAATTTTATGATATAAATGGTTAAACATTATTATAAATACTTCATATATATTACTAAATATATAAAATTAAAAATTTCTTTTGTGAAAGACCATTTTTCAAGTTTACAAATAGAGACTACCATTACAATTAACACAATTCTACTATAAATCTTTTTTTTTGAATAATTTTCCATTTTTCAAACTAAACAATACATGAAACTAATTGTAGCTTAACAAATACTCCATAGAATTTTTCACTTGACACAAATAAACAACACAACCCGTGATCTCTACATAATACCTACATAACCAAGAACAAATAAACATACATATCACTAAATCATGGCTTCCAAACAGGTCCAAGATAATCCCCATCAATACTCACAGCTGAGTAAAAGTCTTTTCCAGCTTCCATGTACTTGACACCAATCACAATGAAACGAACCACCACATCTTTCTCAATCTTTTCTCACTGGGAAAAGCACATCTCCAGTTCACATCCAAATTTCCAGCTGCGATAATCACGTTCCATGAGAGTTGTGTCTTGAGAAACATTTTTCAACTGGTATTGAGTGAATCTCTAGGCTGATTTTGACCAAAAAAGGAAAAGTAATTATCAGAGTTTGAAGGAGAGGAGAGCTTTTTTAGAATTTTATTTTACCAATATTTAGAAAAGAGCACAGAGTGAGATAGTATAGGAATGGTTCTTTTTTACTTCAACACTATATTATTTCCCTTTCTACTATAAATCTAGTATTCTTGAACAAACAATTTTTTTAAATTTCAGCTAAAAAAATATATTTAATACAATGGGTCTTATGGAGAAGTGTTATTAATTCTCCTGTGTACAAATCCAATACACAAAAGACTATATTTGAGTGTTTCGTTACCAAGTGAAATATTTTTTGTATAAAATACTATTCTTATATAATTAAGTTTGTAGAGAGAGTAAGAAGACAAAAAAGGATTGAAATCTTTTCAATTAAAAATCTGCCTATCTTAATATAATAATAAAAAAATATTGAAATATTTAGGATTGAGGATTGCTTTTATTCAGCTAGGGTTGAAATATTTAATACATATTTTATTTATTAATCAAGTCACGAGTTGCATTATTTATTTAGTCATTCATATATTTAAATATATAATCATCAAATGATCATTATCACCCATTCATGGGAAAACATAGAATTAATATATAAATTTTGTTAAAAAGCAAGTTCGTATATGAAAAAAGGTTATTTAGAAAGTGATTTTCTAGTTTATAATTTCATAAAATAAGAAAAGAAAATAATTGATTTATGTTAACTCTAAAAACATGAAGTTGATCATTCCTTTTTAGATTTAATCTAAAATTACTTAATAAGCATAAAACTACTAATCAAGTTACAATGTATTAACTAATCACTGGATATGTTATTATGACTAGCTATTAGAAAACACATGAATTAACATGGAAAAATTGTAGCTTTGAAATCTAGATTAAGAACTATATAAATTTTAATTTCACTATTTTTAATATACTAAAAATTCATAATTTGAAACTTGATTAACCTATTATTACTAAGTTATAGTGTCATATTTAAATTAAACCTAAAAGAAGAAATAAAAACATGTTCTAAATGTGTTGTAGTGTGAATTTTATCAGATCCCCAATTCACAAATAAGAAACCTTTATCGTTATTACTATTAAATAATATTTGCATACAATAATTTTAAAAGTAATAAAAACAAATAATAAAAGTACCATTTTCTGCTCAGAAATCCTTCCCCAGTAGGAGTTCCTGTTAAATCGTAAGAAAAAACATATTAAGATAGATTATTGACAATGATCAAAGAAAAAAGAAGTATGAATAACAAAAAAACATAAGCAATAAATCAAACTCACCTAATTTTATTTTATTGAAATATAATGACCATCAATCTTCAGATACGAGCAAAAATGTAAGTAGAGATGTAATAGATAGACAATTGGACGGAAGATAAGAGATATGGACAGAATGACGGCAAAGGTCAAAACATAATGTAGAAGAATGAAGATAAATGACTGCCGAGGCTAAGGAGGAAGTAGTATATTAGGTAGCTTTGAAAGTAGGATATTTAAACTAGGGTTTTGACGAAACGGGGTATATAATGTTAACATTGACCCATTAGAGCCGGCTGGATTATTTTGGTTTTGGGCCCTTAACGGGTCACACATGTAAATTGTTTATAATAAAATATAGGAAAATTCTTCCATCCAATATTGGATGATCCTACACCAATAGTATTAATACACATACCCCATTGTTTTAAACTTGCAAATGTAACTAACATTTAATCTAGTGACATGTGTTTTGTTAAAATAATCCATGGCTGTGATATGAATATTGGACCATCCAATATTAGATGGAAGTATTACCCATAAAATAATCTTTCTTTCTTACATTTTAAATTCCATTATATGGACTTTTTATTTTTATTTTCTCATCTTCTAAAGTCCTAGTCGTTTATTTATATCACATCATGAAATAATCGAGATCATTGCTTTTTAAATTATCCTTTAGATTCAATTTTCTCTAGTTATTTACATGTTGTTTATGATGTGATTTGAGGTGAATTTGTTCTAAATTTTGTTTTTGTAAGACTATATATGTTGAAATTTCTACGAGAATTGAGATATATCACCATTTTCATAAATTTAAATTCATTTAATTTTTTGTGATTTCTAATATATATATGATATAGTTTGATCTTCATTTACAATACAATTGATTTATCAAGATGTTGTGAGCAGTGATAAAATTCCTTAGATAAATTTTTTAATCACTGTAATTAATTTTTTACTCCTACCATGATTTTCTATAGCCATCTTGGTTACATGTAGAACAACCAAAATTTATCCTTCTTCGGGTGTTGACAATACATGCCAAATCAACGTTTGCATCTTTACCTATAGTGTTATATTTTTCAATAATTCTCAATCCCGTGATTTTTACCTATCCTACATAAGATGCATTGCTCAAAGATGACATATCCTTATAATTAGTGATAATTTCTTCCTTTTCGTGTGTTTTATTTGGACTTCATTGTTCTTGATGTGTGTTAATTCAATCTGAACAAAGATTTATGCCATGTGATGTTTTAGTGTGTATAATCTGTTCGAACTAATTCATTGCCATTTTTTCTTTCCAGATATATCAAACTGTAAAAATAAAATAGTAACAATACTTTGTGGTGGTTTTATTCTAATTTTTTGTTTTTGTAAGGCTATATGTACATATGTTTCTATGAAAAGTTAGGTATACTACCATTTCCACAATTTTAAACTCCTTTAATTCTTTTGTTCTAAATTTTGATATATAGATGTGATATTTGTTTATTTATTTCGTAATCCAAAGTATTTTTATTTGTTTAGATCTATGATATAGTCTCAAAACAGTATGTTTATATTTTTTTAGGTTAATTACGAACCTAATTTTTTTAAAGAATTAATTCACAATCCTTAAACTTTTCTTTCTTTTTATTGTTTGATTTCATTCTTTTTGATATTCTTGCCATAATTGATCTCTGTATTCAAATGATTGATATCAGGAACTTATGAATTTAATGTTCCATGTTGTTTCCCATGCATATGCAATTCTAACTTTACGTTTCTTGCAATATTAGCTTGAAACCGAAGGATTCAATTTTTCGATTTCCTTACCTATTCATTTTTTTATCTTGTTAATATTTTTCTGGTGACCTCATTACAACTGCAACCAATTTAAGCACTAGTATTTCATCTTTGGTTGTGGCTTTAATTAGTGGGTAAGTATTTCTTGATAGTTTTTCATCCTTTGAACATCATGTGCCTTTAGAGTTGTATTGATGTTTTATGTATAAGTAATGAAATGCTGAATAGTTGAAGAAAGATATTAGTTAAAATATGGAAAATTATTTAGTCATAGATAACCTCCATGAAACCATTATGATCATTTTTTTGCTTCTTAATTTGGCCAACTCTAATAGTTTATTAAATAATTATTTAAAAAGAAGTTGATAACTTGAAAACACACGACCGAGTCTTACAATTTATTAAATTTCTCGGGTTGTAGAATTATATGATATGTATATTTGTCATGAACTCGGGCACATGGACTGATTAGGCAACCAATGAGTAAGTAATTATCAATATTAGTGTACTTAAACATTGTGTTGTTAGATGAATTTTATGATATAAATGGTTAAAAATTATTATAAATTCTACATATATATTACTAAATATATAAAATTAAAAATTTATTTTGTGAAAGACCATTTTTCAAGTTTACAAATAGAGACTACCATTACAATTAACACAATTCTACTATAAATCTTTTTTTTTGAATAATTTTCCATTTTTCAAACTAAACAATACATGAAACTAATTGTAGCTTAACAAATACATCATAGAATTTTTCACTTGACACAAATAAACACCACAACCCGTGATCTCTACATAATACCTACATAACCAAGAACAAATAAACATACATATCACTAAATCATGGCTTCCAAACAGGTCCAAGATAATCCCCATTCAACTGAGTAAAAGTCTTTCCCAGCTTCCATGTACTTGACACCAATCACAATGAAACGAACCACCCCATCTTTCTCAATCTTTTCTCACTGGGAAAAGCACATCTCCAGTTCACATCCAAATTCCCAGCTGCGATAATCACGTTCCGTTCCATGAGAGTTGTGTCTTGAGAAACATTTTACAACTGGTATTGAGTGAATCTCTAGGCTGATTTTGACCAAAAAAGGAAAAGTGATTATAAGAGTTTGAAGGAGAGGAGAGCTTTTTTAGAATTTTATTTTACCAATATTTAGAAAAGAGCACAGAGTGAGATAATACATGAATGGTTCTTTCTTACTTCAACACTATATTATTTCCCTTTTTACTATAAATCTAGTATTCTTGAACAAACAATTTTTTTAAATTTCAGCTAAAAGCATATATTTAATACAATGGGTCTTATGGAGAAGTGTTATTAATTCTCCTGTGTACAAATCCAATACACAAAAGACTATATTTGAGTGTTTCGTTAACAAGTGAAATATTTTTTGTATAAAATACTATTCTTATATAATTAAGTTTGTAGAGAGTAAGAAGACAAAAAAGGATTGAAATCTTTTCAATTAAAAATCTGCCTATCTTAATATAATAATAAAAAAAATTGAAATATTTAGGATTGAGGATTGCTTTTATTCAGCTAGGGTTGAAAAATTTAATACATATTTGATTTATTAATCAAGTCACGAGTTGCATTATTTATTTAGTCATTCATATATTTAAATATATAAGCATATTTTATTTATGATCATCAAATGATCATTATCACCCATTCATGGGAAAACATAGAATTAATATATAAATTTTGTTAAAAAGCAATTTTGTATATGAAAAAAGGTTATTTAGAAAGTGATTTTCTAGTTTATAATTTCATAAAATAAGAAAAGAAAATAATTGATTTATGTTAACTCTAAAAACATGAAGTTGATCAATTCTTTTTAGATTTAATCTAAAATTGCTTAATAAGCATAAAACTACTAATCAAGTTACAATGTATTAACTAATCACTGGATATGTTATTATGACTAGCTATTAGAAAACACATGAATTAACATGGAAAAATTGTAGCTTTGAAATCTAGATTAAGAACTATATAAATTTTAATTTCACTATTTTTAATACACTAAAAATTCATAATTTGAAACTTGATTAACCTATTATTACTAAGTTATAGTGTCATATTTAAATTAAACCTAAAAGAAGAAATAAAAACATGTTCTAAATGTGTTGTAGTGGGACTTTATTAGATCCCCAATTCACAAATAAGAAACCTTTATCGTTATTACTATTAAATAATATTTGCATACAATAACTTTAAAAGTAATAAAAACAAATAATAAAAGTACCATTTTCTGCTCAGAAATCCTTCGGCCAGTAGGAGTTCCTGTTAAATCGTAAGAAAAAACATATTAAGATAGATTATTGACAATGATCAAAGAAAAAAAAAGTATGAATAACAAAAAAACATAAGCAATAAATCAAACTTACCTAATTTTATTTTATTGAAATATAATGACCATCAATCTTCAGATACGAGCAAAAATGTAGGTAGAGATGTAATAGATAGACAATTGGACGGAAGAAAATAGATATGGACAGAATGGCGGCAAAGGTCAAAACATAATGTAGAAGGATGAAGGTAAATGACTGCGGAGGCTATGAATGAAGTAGTATATTAGGTAGCTTTGAAAGTAGGATATTTAAACTAGGGTTTTGACAAAACGGGGTATATAATGTTAACATTGGCCCATTAGATAGGTGAAACAAGTTAAAATTTTAAGCACTACCCCACCATTTGGAACAGGCCGGCTGGATTATTTTGGTTATGGGCCCTTACCTGGTCACACATGTACAGTGTTTATAATAAAATAATCTTTCTTCCTTACATTTTAAATTCCATTATATGGACTTTTTATTTTTATTTTCTCATCTTCTAAAGTCCTTGTCTTTTATTTATATCACATCATGAAATAATCGAGATCATTGCCTTTTAAATTTTCCTTTAGATTCAATTTTCTCTAGTTATTTACATGTTGTTTATGATGTGATTCGAGGTGAATTTGTTCTAAATTTTGTTTTTGTAAGACTATATATGTTGAAATTTCTACGAGAATTGAGATATATCACCATTTTCATAAATTTAAATTCATTTAATTTTTTTGTGATTTCTAACATATATGTGATATAGTTTGATCTTCATTTACAATACAATTGATTTATCAAGATGTTGTGAACAGTGATAAAATTCCATAGATAATTTTTTTATCACTGTAATTAATTTTGTACTCCTGCCATGATTTTCTATAGCCATCTTGGTTACATGTAGAACAACCAAAACTTATCCTTCTTCGGGTGTTGACAATACATGCCAAATCCACGGTTGCATCTTTACCTATAGTGTTACATTTTTCAATAATTCTCAATCCCGTCATTTTTACCTATCCTACATAAGATGCATTGCTCAAACATGACATATCCTTATAATTAGTGATAATTTCTTCCTTTTCGTGTGTTTTATTTGGACTTCATTGTTCTTGATCTGTGTTAATTCAATCTGAACAAAGATTTATGCCATGTGATGTTTTAGCGTGTGTATAATCTGTTCGAACTAAGTTTATTTACCTTCATGTGGCAGTGCCATTTTTTCTTTCCAGATATATCAAAGTGTAAAAATAAAATAGTAACAATACTTTGTAGTGGTTTTATTCTAATTTTTTGTTTTTGTAAGGCTATATGTACAAATGTTTCTATGAAAAGTGAGGTATACTACCATTTCCACAATTTTAAACTCCTTTAATTCTTTTGTTCTAAATTTTGATATATAGATGTGATATTTGTTTAATTATTTCGTAATCCAAAGTATTTTTATTTGTTTAGATCTTTGATATAGTCTCAAAACAGTATGTTTATATTTTTTTAGGTGAATTACGAACCTAATTTTTTAAAGAATTAATTCGCAATCCTTTAACTTTTCTTTTTTTTTATTGTTTGATTTCATTCTTTTTGATATTCTTGCCATAATTGATCTCTGTATTCAAATGATTGATATCAGGAACTTATGAATTTAATGTTCCATGTTGTTTCCCATGAATATGCAATTCTAACTTTACGTTTCTTGCAATATTAGCTTGAAACCGAAGGATTCAATTTTTCGATTTCCTTACCTATTGATTTTTTTATCTTGTTAATATTTTTCCGGTGACCTCATTACAACTGCAACCAATTTAAGCACTAGTATTTCATCTTTGGTTGTGGCTTTAATTAGTGGGTAAGTATTTCTTGATAGTTTTTCATCCTTTGAACATCATGTGCCTTTAGAGTTGTATTGATGTTTTATGTATAAGTAATGAAATGCTGAATGGTTGAAGAAAGATAATAGTTAAAATATGGAAAATTATTTAGTCATAGATAACCTCCATGAAACCATTATGATCATTTTTTTGCTTCTTAATTTGGCCAACTCTAATAATTATTTAAAAATAAGTTAATAACTTGAAAACACACGACCGAGTCTTACAATTTATTAAATTTCTCGGGTTGTAGAATTATATGATAGGTACATTTGTCATGAACTCGGGGACATGGACTGATTAGGCAACCAATGAGTAAATAATTATCAATATTGGTGTACTTAAACATTGTGTTGTTAGATGAATTTTATGATATAAATGATTAAACATTATTATAAATACTTCATATATATTACTAAATATATAAAATTAAAAATTTCTTTTGTGAAAGACCATTTTTCAAGTTTACAAATAGAGACTACCATTACAATTAACACAATTCTACTATAAATCTTTTTTTTTTTTGAATAATTTTCCATTTTTCAAACTAAACAATACATGAAACTAATTGTAACTTAACAAATACTCCATAGAATTTTTCACTTGACACAAATAAACACCACAACCCGTGATCTCTACATAATACCTACATAACCAAGAACAAATAAACATACATATCACTAAATCATGGCTTCCAAACAGGTCCAAGATAATCCCCATCAATACTCACAGCTGAGTAAAAGTCTTTCCCAGCTTCCATGTACTTGACACCAATCACAATGAAACGAACCACCACATCTTTCTCAATCTTTTCTCACTGGGAAAAGCACATCTCCAGTTCACATCCAAATTTTCAGCTGCGATAATCACGTTCCATGAGAGTTGTGTCTTGAGAAACATTTTTCAACTAGTATTGAGTGAATCTCTAGGCTGATTTTGACCAAAAAAGGAAAAGCGATTATCAGAGTTTGAAGGAGAGGCGAGCTTTTTTAGAATTTTATTTTACCAATATTTAGAAAAGAGCACAAGTGAGATAGTACAGGAATGGTTCTTTCTTACTTCAACACTATATTATTTCCCTTTCTACTATAAATCTAGTATTCTTGAACAAACAATTTTTTTAAATTTCAGCTAAAAAAATATATTTAATACAATGGGTCTTATGGAGAAGTGTTATTAATTCTCCTGTGTACAAATCCAATACACAAAAGACTATATTTGAGTGTTTCGTTAACAAGTGGAATATTTTTTGTATAAAATACTATTCTTATATAATTAAGTTTGTAGAGAGTAAGAAGACAAAAAAGGATTGAAATCTTTTCAATTAAAAATCTGCCTATCTTAATATAATAATAAAAAAAATTGAAATATTTAGGATTGAGGATTGCTTTTATTCAGCTAGGGTTGAAATATTTAATACATATTTTATTTATTAATCAAGTCACGAGTTGCATTATTTATTTAGTCATTCATATATTTAAATATATAAGCATGTTTTATTTATGATCATCAAATGATCATTATCACCCATTCATTGGAAAACATAGAATTAATATATAAATTTTGTTAAAAAGCAAGTTCGTATATGAAAAAAGGTTATTTAGAAAGTGATTTTGTAGTTTATAATTTCATAAAATAAGAAAAGAAAATAATTGATTTATGTTAACTCTAAAAACATGAAGTTGATCATTCCTTTTTAGATTTAATCTAAAATTACTTAATAAGCATAAAACTACTAATCAAGTTACAATGTATTAACTAATCACTGGATATGTTATTATGAATAGCTATTAGAAAACACATGAATTTACATGGAAAAATTGTAGCTTTGAAATCTAGATTAAGAACTATATAAATTTTAATTTCACTATTTTTAATATACTAAAAATTCATAATTTGAAACTTGATTAACCTATTATTACTAAGTTATAGTGTCATATTTAAATTAAACCTAAAAGAAGAAATAAAAACATGTTCTAAATGTGTTGTAGTGGGAATTTTATCAGATCCCCAATTCACAAATAAGAAACCTTTATCGTTATTACTATTAAATAATATTTGCATACAATAATTTTAAAAGTAATAAAAACAAATAATAAAAGTACCATTTTCTGCTCAGAAATCCTTCCCCAGTAGGAGTTCCTGTTAAATCGTAAGAAAAAACATATTAAGATAGATTATTGACAATGATCAAAGAAAAAAGAAGTATGAATAACAAAAAAACATAAGCAATAAATCAAAATCACCTAATTTTATTTTATTGAAATATAATGACCATCAATCTTCAGATACGAGCAAAAATGTAAGTAGAGATGTAATAGATAGACAATTGGACGGAAGATAAGAGATATGGACAGAATGACGGCAAAGGTCAAAACATAATGTAGAAGAATGAAGATAAATGACTTCGGAGGCTAAGGAGGAAGTAGTATATTAGGTAGCTTTGAAAGTAGGATATTTAAACTAGGGTTTTGACGAAACGGGGTATATAATGTTAACATTGGCCCATTAGATAGGTGAAACAAGTTACTACCCCACCATTTGGAAAAGGCCGGCTGGATTATTTTGGTTTTGGGGCCTTAACGGGTCACACATGTAAATTGTTTATAATAAAATAATCTATCTTCCTTACATTTTAAATTCCATTATATGGACTTTTTCTCATCTTCTAAAGTCCTAGTCGTTTATTTATATCACATCATGAAATAATCGAGATCATTGCTTTTTAAATTATCCTTTAGATTCAATTTTCTCTAGTTATTTACATGTTGTTTATGATGTGATTTGAGGTGAATTTGTTCTAAATTTTGTTTTTGTAAGACTATATATGTTGAAATTTCTACGAGATTTGAGATATATCACCATTTTCATAAATTCAAATTCATTTAATTTTTTTGTGATTTCTAATATATATATATATATATATATATATATGATATAGTTTGATCTTCATTTACAATACAATTGATTTATCAAGATGTTGTGAACAGTGATAAAATTTCTTAGATAATTTTTTTTATCACTGTAATTAATTTTTTACTCCTACCATGATTTTCTATAGCCATCTTGGTTACATGTAGAACAACCAAAACTTATCCTTCTTCAGGTGTTGACAATACATGCCAAATCCACGGTTGCATCTTTACCTATAGTGTTATATTTTTCAATAATTCTCAATCCCGTGATTTTTACCTATCCTACATAAGATGCATTGCTCAAAGATGACATATCCTTATAATTAGTGATAATTTCTTCCTTTTCGTGTGTTTTATTTGGACTACATTGTTCTTGATGTGTGTTAATTCAATCTGAACAAAGATTTATGCCATGTGATGTTTTAGCGTGTGTATAATCTGTTCGAACTAAATTTATTTACCTTCATGTGGCATTGCCATTTTTTCTTTCCAGATATATCAAACTGTAAAAATAAAATAGTAACAATACTTTGTGGTGGTTTTATTCTAATTTTTTGTTTTTGTAAGGCTATATGTACATATGTTTCTATGAAAAGTTAGGTATACTACCATTTCCACAATTTTAAACTCCTTTAATTCTTTTGTTCTAAATTTTGATATATAGATGTGATATTTGTTTAATTATTTCGTAATCCAAAGTATTTTTATTTGTTTAGATCTATGATATAGTCTCAAAACAGTATGTTTATATTTTTTTAGGTGAATTACGAACCTAATTTTTTTAAAGAATTAATTCACAATACTTTAACTTTTCTTTCTTTTTATTGTTTGATTTCATTCTTTTTTATATTCTTGCCATAATTGATCTCTGTATTCAAATGATTGATATCAGGAACTTATGAATTTAATGTTCCATGTTGTTTCCCATGCATATGCAATTCTAACTTTACGTTTCTTGCAATATTAGCTTGAATCCGAAGGATTCAATTTTTCGATTTCCTTACCTATTGATTTTTTTTTCTTGTTAATATTTTTCCGGTGACCTCATTACAACTGCAACCAATTTAAGCACTAGTATTTCATCTTTGGTTGTGGCTTTAATTAGTGGGTAAGTATTTCTTGATAGTTTTTCATCCTTTGAACATCATGTACCTTTAGAGTTGTATTGATGTTTTATGTATAAGTAATGAAATGCTGAATGGTTGAAGAAAGATATTAGTTAAAATATGGAAAATTATTTAGTCATAGATAACCTCCATGAAACCATTATGATCATTTTTTTGCTTCTTAATTTGGCAAACTCTAATAATTATTTAAAAAGAAGTTAATAACTTGAAAACACACGACCGAGTCTTACAATTTATTAAATTTCTCGGGTTGTAGAATTATATGATAGGTACATTTGTCATGAACTGGGGACATGGACTGATTAGGCAACCAATGAGTAAATAATTTTCAATATTAGTGTACTTAAACATTGTGTTGTTAGATGAATTTTATGATATAAATGGTTAAACATTATTATAAATACTTCATATATATTACTAAATATATAAAATTAAAAATTTCTTTTGTGAAAGACCATTTTTCAAGTTTACAAATAGAGACTACCATTACAATTAACACAATTCTACTATAAATCTTTTTTTTTTTGAATAATTTTCCATTTTTCGAACTAAACAATACATGAAACTAATTGTAGCTTAA
This sequence comes from Nemophila menziesii, assembly GCA_029959085.1. Taxonomy (NCBI): domain Eukaryota; kingdom Viridiplantae; phylum Streptophyta; class Magnoliopsida; order Boraginales; family Hydrophyllaceae; genus Nemophila; species Nemophila menziesii. Next base: position 40,522,295 of record JARWIR010000007.1, on the reverse strand, counting down.
CAAATACTCCATAGAATTTTTCACTTGACACAAATAAACAACGCAACCCGTGATCTCTACATAATACCTACATAACCAAGAACAAATAAACATACATATCACTAAATCATGGCTTCCAAACAGGTCCAAGATAATCCCCATCAATACTCATAGCTGAGTAAAAGTCTTTTCCAGCTTCCATGTACTTGACACCAATCACAATGAAACAAACCACCACATCTTTCTCAATCTTTTCTCACTGGGAAAAGCACATCTCCAGTTCACATCCAAATTTCCAGCTGCGATAATCACGTTCCATGAGAGTTGTGTCTTGAGAAACATTTTTCAACTGGTATTGAGTGAATCTCTAGGCTGATTTTGACCAAAAAAGGAAAAGTGATTATCAGAGTTTGAAGGAGAGGAGAGCTTTTTTAGAATTTTATTTTACCAATATTTAGAAAAGAGCACAGAGTGAGATAGTATAGGAATGGTTCTTTCTTACTTCAACACTATATTATTTCCCTTTCTACTATAAATCTAGTATTCTTGAACAAACAATTTTTTTAAATTTCAGCTAAAAAAATATATTTAATACAATGGGTCTTATGGAGAAGTGTTATTAATTCTCCTGTGTACAAATCCAATACACAAAAGACTATATTTGAGTGTTTCGTTACCAAGTGAAATATTATTTGTATAAAATACTATTCTTATATAATTAAGTTTGTAGAGAGTAAGAAGACAAAAAAGGATTGAAATCTTTTCAATTAAAAATCTGCCTATCTTAATATAATAATAAAAAAATATTGAAATATTTAGGATTGAGGATTGCTTTTATTAAGCTAGGGTTGAAATATATAATACATATTTTATTTATTAATCAAGTCACGAGTTGCATTATTTATTTAGTCATTCATATATTTAAATATATAATCATATTTTATTTATGATCATCAAATGATCATTATCACCCATTCATGGAAAAACATAGAATTAATATATAAATTTTGTTAAAAAGCAAGTTCGTATATGAAAAAAGGTTATTTAGAAAGTGATTTTCTAGTTTATAATTTCATAAAATAAGAAAAGAAAATAATTGATTTATGTTAACTCTAAAAACATGAAGTTGATCATTCCTTTTTAGATTTAATCTAAAATTACTTAATAAGCATAAAACTACTAATCAAGTTACAATGTATTAACTAATCACTGGATATGTTATTATGACTAGCTATTAGAAAACACATGAATTAACATGGAAAAATTGTAGCTTTGAAATCTAGATTAAGAACTATATAAATTTTAATTTCACTATTTTTAATATACTAAAAATTCATAATTTGAAACTTGATTAACCTATTATTACTAAGTTATAGTGTCATATTTAAATTAAACCTAAAAGAAGAAATAAAATCATGTTCTAAATGTGTTGTAGTGGGAATTTTATCAGATCCCCAATTCACAAATAAGAAACCTTTATCGTTATTACTATTAAATAATATTTGCATACAATAATTTTAAAAGTAATAAAAACAAATAATAAAAGTACCATTTTCTGCTCAGAAATCCTTCCCCAGTAGGAGTTCCTGTTAAATCGTAAGAAAAAACATATTAAGATAGATTATTGACAATGATCAAAGAAAAAAGAAGTATGAATAACAAAAAAACATAAGCAATAAATCAAACTCACCTAATTTTATTTTATTGAAATATAATGACCATCAATCTTCAGATACGAGCAAAAATGTAAGTAGAGATGTAATAGATAGACAATTGGACGGAAGATAAGAGATATGGACAGAATGACGGCAAAGGTCAAAACATAATGTAGAAGAATGAAGATAAATGACTGCCGAGGCTAAGGAGGAAGTAGTATATTAGGTAGCTTTGAAAGTAGGATATTTAAACTAGGGTTTTGACGAAACGGGGTATATAATGTTAACATTGGCCCATTAGAGCCGGCTGGATTATTTTGGTTTTGGGCCCTTAACGGGTCACACATGTAAATTGTTTATAATAAAATAATCTTTCTTTCTTACATTTTAAATTCCATTATATGGAATTTTTATTTTTATTTTCTCATCTTCTAAAGTCCTAGTCGTTTATTTATATCACATCATGAAATAATCGAGATCATTGCTTTTTAAATTATCCTTTAGATTCAATTTTCTCTAGTTATTTACATGTTGTTTATGATGTGATTTGAGGTGAATTTGTTCTAAATTTTGTTTTTGTAAGACTATATATGTTGAAATTTCTACGAGAATTGAGATATATCACCATTTTCATAAATTTAAATTCATTTAATTTTTTGTGATTTCTAATATATATATGATATAGTTTGATCTTCATTTACAATACAATTGATTTATCAAGATGTTGTGAACAGTGATAAAATTCCTTAGATAAATTTTTTAATCACTGTAATTAATTTTTTACTCCTACCATTATTTTCTATAGCCATCTTGGTTACATGTAGAACAACCAAAACTTATCCTTCTTCGGGTGTTGACAATACATGCCAAATCAACGTTTGCATCTTTACCTATAGTGTTATATTTTTCAATAATTCTCAATCCCGTGATTTTTACCTATCCTACATAAGATGCATTGCTCAAAGATGACATATCCTTATAATTAGTGATAATTTCTTCCTTTTCGTGTGTTTTATTTGGACTTCATTGTTCTTGATGTGTGTTAATTCAATCTGAACAAAGATTTATGCCATGTGATGTTTTAGTGTGTATAATCTGTTCGAACTAAATTCATTTACCTTCATGTGGCATTGCCATTTTTTCTTTCCTGATATATCAAACTGTAAAAATAAAATAGTAACAATACTTTGTGGTGGTTTTATTCTAATTTTTTGTTTTTGTAAGGCTATATGTACATATGTTTCTATGAAAAGTTAGGTATACAACCATTTCCACAATTTTAAACTCCTTTAATTCTTTTGTTCTAAATTTTGATATATAGATGTGATATTTGTTTAATTATTTCGTAATCCAAAGTATTTTTATTTGTTTAGATCTATGATATAGTCTCAAAACAGTATGTTTATATTTTTTTAGGTGAATTACGAACCTAATTTTTTTAAAGAATTAATTCACAATACTTTAACTTTTCTTTCTTTTTATTGTTTGATTTCATTCTTTTTTATATTCTTGCCATAATTGATCTCTGTATTCAAATGATTGATATCAGGAACTTATGAATTTAATGTTCCATGTTGTTTCCCATGCATATGCAATTCTATCTTTACGTTTCTTGCAATATTAGCTTGAATCCGAAGGATTCAATTTTTCGATTTCCTTACCTATTGATTTTTTTTTCTTGTTAATATTTTTCCGGTGACCTCATTACAACTGCAACTAATTTAAGCACTAGTATTTCATCTTTGGTTGTGGCTTTAATTAGTGGGTAAGTATTTCTTGATAGTTTTTCATCCTTTGAACATCATGTACCTTTAGAGTTGTATTGATGTTTTATGTATAAGTAATGAAATGCTGAATGGTTAAGAAAGATATTAGTTAAAATATGGAAAATTATTTAGTCATAGATAACCTCCATGAAACCATTATGATCATTTTTTTGCTTCTTAATTTGGCCAACTCTAATAATTATTTAAAAAGAAGTTGATAACTTGAAAACACACGACCGAGTCTTACAATTTATTAAATTTCTCGGGTTGTAGAATTATATGATAGGTACATTTGTCATGAACTGGGGACATGGACTGATTAGGCAACCAATGAGTAAATAATTATCAATATTAGTGTACTTAAACATTGTGTTGTTAGATGAATTTTATGATATAAATGGTTAAAAATTATTATAAATACTTCATATATATTACTAAATATATAAAATTAAAAATTTATTTTGTGAAAGACCATTTTTCAAGTTTACAAATAGAGACTACCATTACAATTAACACAATTCTACTATAAATTTTTTTTTTTTGAATAATTTTCCATTTTTCAAACTAAACAATACATGAAACTAATTGTAGCTTAACAAATACTCCATAGAATTTTTCACTTGACACAAATAAACACCACAACCCGTGATCTCTACATAATACCTACATATCCAAGAACAAATAAACATACATATCACTAAATCATGGCTTCCAAACAGGTCCAAGATAATCCCCATCAATACTCACAGCTGAGTAAAAGTCTTTCCCAGCTTCCATGTACTTGACACCAATCACAATGAAACGAACCACCACATCTTTCTCAATCTTTTCTCACTGGGAAAAGCACATCTCCAGTTCACATCCAAATTTCCAGCTGCGATAATCACGTTCCATGAGAGTTGTGTCTTGAGAAACATTTTTCAACTGGTATTGAGTGAATCTCTAGGCTGATTTTGACCAAAAAAGGAAAAGCGATTATCAGAGTTTGAAGGAGAGAAGAGCTTTTTTAGAATTTTATTTTACCAATATTTAGAAAAGAGCACAAGTGAGATAGTACAGGAATGGTTCTTTCTTACTTCAACACTATATTATTTCCCTTTCTACTATAAATCTAGTATTCTTGAACAAACAATTTTTTTAAATTTCAGCTAAAAAAATATATTTAATACAATGGGTCTTATGGAGAAGTGTTATTAATTCTCCTGTGTACAAATCCAATACACAAAAGACTATATTTGAGTGTTTCGTTAACAAGTGGAATATTTTTTGTATAAAATACTATTCTTATATAATTAAGTTTGTAGAGAGTAAGAAGACAAAAAAGGATTGAAATCTTTTCAATTAAAAATCTGCCTATCTTAATATAATAATAATAAAATTGAAATATTTAGGATTGAGGATTGCTTTTATTCAGCTAGGGTTGAAATATTTGATACATATTTTATTTATTAATCAAGTCACGAGTTGCATTATTTATTTAGTCATTCATATATTTAAATATATAAGCATGTTTTATTTATGATCATCAAATGATCATTATCACCCATTCATTGGAAAACATAGAATTAATATATAAATTTTGTTAAAAAGCAAGTTCGTATATGAAAAAAGGTTATTTAGAAAGTGATTTTGTAGTTTATAATTTCATAAAATAAGAAAAGAAAATAATTGATTTATGTTAACTCTAAAAACATGAAGTTGATCATTCCTTTTTAGATTTAATCTAAAATTACTTAATAAGCATAAAACTACTAATCAAGTTACAATGTATTAACTAATCACTGGATATGTTATTATGAATAGCTATTAGAAAACACATGAATTTACATGGAAAAATTGTAGCTTTGAAATCTAGATTAAGAACTATATAAATTTTAATTTCACTATTTTTAATATACTAAAAATTCATAATTTGAAACTTGATTAACCTATTATTACTAAGTTATAGTGTCATATTTAAATTAAACCTAAAAGAAGAAATAAAAACATGTTCTAAATGTGTTGTAGTGGGAATTTTATCAGATCCCCAATTCACAAATAAGAAACCTTTATCGTTATTACTATCAAATAATATTTGCATACAATAATTTTAAAAATAATAAAAACAAATAATAAAAGTACCATTTTCTGCTCAGAAATCGTTCCCCAGTAGGAGTTCCTGTTAAATCGTAAGAAAAAACATATTAAGATAGATTATTGACAATGATCAAAGAAAAAAGAAGTATGAGTAACAAAAAAACATAAGCAATAAATCAAACTCACCTAATTTTATTTTATTGAAATATAATGACCATCAATCTTCAGATACGAGCAAAAATGTAAGTAGAGATGTAATAGATAGACAATTGGACGGAAGATAAGAGATATGGACAGAATGACGGCAAAGGTCAAAACATAATGTAGAAGAATGAAGATAAATGACTTCGGAGGCTAAGGAGGAAGTAGTATATTAGGTAGCTTTGAAAGTAGGATATTTAAACTAGGGTTTTGACGAAACGGGGTATATAATGTTAACATTGGCCCATTAGATAGGTGAAACAAGTTACTACCCCACCATTTGGAAAAGGCCGGCTGGATTATTTTGGTTTTGGGCCCTTAACGGGTCACACATGTAAATTGTTTATAATAAAATAATCTATCTTCCTTACATTTTAAATTCCATTATATGGACTTTTTCTCATCTTCTAAAGTCCTAGTCGTTTATTTATATCACATCATGAAATAATCGAGATCATTGCTTTTTAAATTATCCTTTAGATTCAATTTTCTCTAGTTATTTACATGTTGTTTATGATGTGATTTGAGGTGAATTTGTTCTAAATTTTGTTTTTGTAAGACTATATATGTTGAAATTTCTACGAGAATTGAGATATATCACCATTTTCATAAATTTAAATTCATTTAATTTTTTGTGATTTCTAATATATATATGATATAGTTTGATCTTCATTTACAATACAATTGATTTATCAAGATGTTGTGAACAGTGATAAAATTCCTTAGATAAATTTTTTAATCACGGTAATTAATTTTTTACTCCTACCATGATTTTCTATAGCCATCTTGGTTACATGTAGAACAACCAAAACTTATCCTTCTTCGGGTGTTGACAATACATGCCAAATCAACGTTTGCATCTTTACCTATAGTGTTATATTTTTCAATAATTCTCAATCCCGTGATTTTTACCTATCCTACATAAGATGCATTGCTCAAAGATGACATATCCTTATAATTAGTGATAATTTCTTCCTTTTCGTGTGTTTTATTTGGACTTCATTGTTCTTGATGTGTGTTAATTCAATCTGAACAAAGATTTATGCCATGTGATGTTTTAGTGTGTATAATCTGTTCGAACTAAATTCATTTACCTTCATGTGGCATTGCCATTTTTTCTTTCCAGATATATCAAACTGTAAAAATAAAATAGTAACAATACTTTGTGGTGGTTTTATTCTAATTTTTTGTTTTTGTAAGGCTATATGTACATATGTTTCTATGAAAAGTTAGGTATACTACCATTTCCACAATTTTAAACTCCTTTAATTCTTTTGTTCTAAATTTTGATATATAGATGTGATATTTGTTTAATTATTTCGTAATCCAAAGTATTTTTATTTGTTTAGATCTATGATATAGTCTCAAAACAGTATGTTTATATTTTTTTAGGTTAATTACGAACCTAATTTTTTTAAAGAATTAATTCACAATCCTTAAACTTTTCTTTCTTTTTATTGTTTGATTTCATTCTTTTTGATATTCTTGCCATAATTGATCTCTGTATTCAAATGATTGATATCAGGAACTTATGAATTTAATGTTCCATGTTGTTTCCCATGCATATGTAATTCTAACTTTACGTTTCTTGCAATATTAGCTTGAAACCGAAGGATTCAATTTTTCGATTTCCTTACCTATTCATTTTTTTATCTTGTTAATATTTTTCCGGTGACCTCATTACAACTGCAACCAATTTAAGCACTAGTATTTCATCTTTGGTTGTGGCTTTAATTAGTGGGTAAGTATTTCTTGATAGTTTTTCATCCTTTGAACATCATGTGCCTTTAGAGTTGTATTGATGTTTTATGTATAAGTAATGAAATGCTGAATGGTTGAAGAAAGATATTAGTTAAAATATGGAAAATTATTAGTCATAGATAACCTCCATGAAACCATTATGATCATTTTTTTGCTTCTTAATTTGGCCAACTCTAATAGTTTATTAAATAATTATTTAAAAAGAAGTTGATAACTTAAAAACACACGACTGAGTCTTACAATTTATTAAATTTCTCGGGTTGTAGAATTATATGATATGTACATTTGTCATGAACTCGGGGACATGGACTGATTAGGCAACCAATGAGTAAGTAATTATCAATATTAGTGTACTTAAACATTGTGTTGTTAGATGAATTTTATGATATAAATGGTTAAAAATTATTATAAATACTACATATATATTACTAAATATATAAAATTAAAAATTTATTTTGTGAAAGACCATTTTTCAAGTTTACAAATAGAGACTACCATTACAATTAACACAATTCTACTATAAATCTTTTTTTTTTGAATAATTTTCCATTTTTCAAACTAAACAATACATGAAACTAATTGTAGCTTAACAAATACTTCATAGAATTTTTCACTTGACACAAATAAACACCACAACCCGTGATCTCTACATAATACCTACATATCCAAGAACAAATAAACATACATATCACTAAATCATGGCTTCCAAACAGGTCCAAGATAATCCCCATCAATACTCACAGCTGAGTAAAAGTCTTTCCCAGCTTCCATGTACTTGACACCAATCACAATGAAACGAACCACCCACATCTTTCTCAATCTTTTCTCACTGGGAAAAGCACATCTCCAGTTCACATCCAAATTTCCAGCTGCGATAATCACGTTCCTTTAGAGTTGTGTCTTGAGAAACATTTTTCAACTAGTATTGAGTGAATCTCTAGGCTGATTTTGACCAAAAAAGGAAAAGCGATTATCAGAGTTTGAAGGAGAGAAGAGCTTTTTTAGAATTTTATTTTACCAATATTTAGAAAAGAGCACAAGTGAGATAGTACAGGAATGGTTTTTTCTTACTTCAACACTATATTATTTCCCTTTCTACTATAAATCTAGTATTCTTGAACAAACAATTTTTTTAAATTTCAGCTAAAAAAATATATTTAATACAATGGGTCTTATGGAGAAGTGTTATTAATTCTCCTGTGTACAAATCCAATACACAAAAGACTATATTTGAGTGTTTCGTTAACAAGTGGAATATTTTTTGTATAAAATACTATTCTTATATAATTAAGTTTGTAGAGAGTAAGAAGACAAAAAAGGATTGAAATCTTTTCAATTAAAAATCTGCCTATCTTAATATAATAATAAAAAAATTGAAATATTTAGGATTGAGGATTGCTTTTATTCAGCTAGGGTTGAAATATTTGATACATATTTTATTTATTAATCAAGTCACGAGTTGCATTATTTATTTAGTCATTCATATATTTAAATATATAATCATGTTTTATTTATGATCATCAAATGATCATTATCACCCATTCATGGGAAAACATAGAATAAATATATAAATTTTGTTAAAAAGCAAGTTCGTATATGAAAAAAGGTTATTTAGAAAGTGATTTTCTAGTTTATAATTTCATAAAATAAGAAAAGAAAATAATTGATTTATGTTAACTCTAAAAACATGAAGTTGATCATTCCTTTTTAGATTTAATCTAAAATTACTTAATAAGCATAAAACTACTAATCAAGTTACAATGTATTAACTAATCACTGGATATGTTATTATGACTAGCTATTAGAAAACACATGAATTAACATGGAAAAATTGTAGCTTTGAAATCTAGATTAAGAACTATATAAATTTTAATTTCACTATTTTTAATATACTAAAAATTCATAATTTGAAACTTGATTAACCTATTATTACTAAGTTATACTGTCATATTTAAATTAAACCTAAAAGAAGAAATAAAAACATGTTCTAAATGTGTTGTAGTGGGAATTTTATCAGATCCCCAATTCACAAATAAGAAACCTTTATCGTTATTACTATCAAATAATATTTGCATACAATAATTTTAAAAGTAATAAAAACAAATAATAAAAGTACCATTTTCTGCTCAGAAATCGTTCCCCAGTAGGAGTTCCTGTTAAATCGTAAGAAAAAACATATTAAGATAGATTATTGACAATGATCAAAGAAAAAAGAAGTATGAGTAACAAAAAAACATAAGCAATAAATCAAACTCACCTAATTTTATTTTATTGAAATATAATGACCATCAATCTTCAGATACGAGCAAAAATGTAAGTAGAGATGTAATAGATAGACAATTGGACGGAAGATAAGAGATATGGACAGAATGACGGCAAAGGTCAAAACATAATGTAGAAGAATGAAGATAAATGACTTCGGAGGCTAAGGAGGAAGTAGTATATTAGGTAGCTTTGAAAGTAGGATATTTAAACTAGGGTTTTGACGAAACGGGGTATATAATGTTAACATTGGCCCATTAGATAGGTGAAACAAGTTACTACCCCACCATTTGGAAAAGGCCGGCTGGATTATTTTGGTTTTGGGCCCTTAACGGGTCACACATGTAAATTGTTTATAATAAAATAATCTATCTTCCTTACATTTTAAATTCCATTATATGGACTTTTTCTCATCTTCTAAAGTCCTAGTCGTTTATTTATATCACATCATGAAATAATCGAGATCATTGCTTTTTAAATTATCCTTTAGATTCAATTTTCTCTAGTTATTTACATGTTGTTTATGATGTGATTTGAGGTGAATTTGTTCTAAATTTTGTTTTTGTAAGACTATATATGTTGAAATTTCTACGAGAATTGAGATATATCACCATTTTCATAAATTTAAATTCATTTAATTTTTTGTGATTTCTAATATATATATGATATAGTTTGATCTTCATTTACAATACAATTGATTTATCAAGATGTTGTGAACAGTGATAAAATTCCTTAGATAAATTTTTTAATCACGGTAATTAATTTTTTACTCCTACCATGATTTTCTATAGCCATCTTGGTTACATGTAGAACAACCAAAACTTATCCTTCTTCGGGTGTTGACAATACATGCCAAATCAACGTTTGCATCTTTACCTATAGTGTTATATTTTTCAATAATTCTCAATCCCGTGATTTTTACCTATCCTACATAAGATGCATTGCTCAAAGATGACATATCCTTATAATTAGTGATAATTTCTTCCTTTTCGTGTGTTTTATTTGGACTTCATTGTTCTTGATGTGTGTTAATTCAATCTGAACAAAGATTTATGCCATGTGATGTTTTAGTGTGTATAATCTGTTCGAACTAAATTCATTTACCTTCATGTGGCATTGCCATTTTTTCTTTCCAGATATATCAAACTGTAAAAATAAAATAGTAACAATACTTTGTGGTGGTTTTATTCTAATTTTTTGTTTTTGTAAGGCTATATGTACATATGTTTCTATGAAAAGTTAGGTATACTACCATTTCCACAATTTTAAACTCCTTTAATTCTTTTGTTATAAATTTTGATATATAGATGTGATATTTGTTTAATTATTTCGTAATCCAAAGTATTTTTATTTGTTTAGATCTATGATATAGTCTCAAAACAGTATGTTTATATTTTTTTAGGTGAATTACGAACCTAATTTTTTTAAAGAATTAATTCACAATCCTTAAACTTTTCTTTCTTTTTATTGTTTGATTTCATTCTTTTTGATATTCTTGCCATAATTGATCTCTGTATTCAAATGATTGATATCAGGAACTTATGAATTTAATGTTCCATGTTGTTTCCCATGCATATGCAATTCTAACTTTACGTTTCTTGCAATATTAGCTTGAAACCGAAGGATTCAATTTTTCGATTTCCTTACCTATTCATTTTTTTATCTTGTTAATATTTTTCCGGTGACCTCATTACAACTGCAACCAATTTAAGCACTAGTATTTCATCTTTGGTTGTGGCTTTAATTAGTGGGTAAGTATTTCTTGATAGTTTTTCATCCTTTGAACATCATGTGCCTTTAGAGTTGTATTGATGTTTTATGTATAAGTAATGAAATGCTGAATGGTTGAAGAAAGATATTAGTTAAAATATGGAAAATTATTTAGTCATAGATAACCTCCATGAAACCATTATGATCATTTTTTTGCTTCTTAATTTGGCCAACTCTAATAGTTTATTAAATAATTATTTAAAAAGAAGTTGATAACTTAAAAACACACGACAGAGTCTTACAATTTATTAAATTTCTCGGGTTGTAGAATTATATGATATGTACATTTGTCATGAACTCGGGGACATGGACTGATTAGGCAACCAATGAGTAAGTAATTATCAATATTAGTGTACTTAAACATTGTGTTGTTAGATGAATTTTATGATATAAATGGTTAAAAATTATTATAAATACTACATATATATTACTAAATATATAAAATTAAAAATTTATTTTGTGAAAGACCATTTTTCAAGTTTACAAATAGAGACTACCATTACAATTAACACAATTCTACTATAAATCTTTTTTTTTTGAATAATTTTCCATTTTTCAAACTAAACAATACATGAAACTAATTGTAGCTTAACAAATACTTCATAGAATTTTTCACTTGACACAAATAAACACCACAACCCGTGATCTCTACATAATACCTACATATCCAAGAACAAATAAACATACATATCACTAAATCATGGCTTCCAAACAGGTCCAAGATAATCCCCATCAATACTCACAGCTGAGTAAAAGTCTTTCCCAGCTTCCATGTACTTGACACCAATCACAATGAAACGAACCACCCACATCTTTCTCAATCTTTTCTCACTGGGAAAAGCACATCTCCAGTTCACATCCAAATTTCCAGCTGCGATAATCACGTTCCTTTAGAGTTGTGTCTTGAGAAACATTTTTCAACTAGTATTGAGTGAATCTCTAGGCTGATTTTGACCAAAAAAGGAAAAGCGATTATCAGAGTTTGAAGGAGAGAAGAGCTTTTTTAGAATTTTATTTTACCAATATTTAGAAAAGAGCACAAGTGAGATAGTACAGGAATGGTTCTTTCTTACTTCAACACTATATTATTTCCCTTTCTACTATAAATCTAGTATTCTTGAACAAACAATTTTTTTAAATTTCAGCTAAAAAAATATATTTAATACAATGGGTCTTATGGAGAAGTGTTATTAATTCTCCTGTGTACAAATCCAATACACAAAAGACTATATTTGAGTGTTTCGTTAACAAGTGGAATATTTTTTGTATAAAATACTATTCTTATATAATTAAGTTTGTAGAGAGTAAGAAGACAAAAAAGGATTGAAATCTTTTCAATTAAAAATCTGCCTATCTTAATATAATAATAAAAAAATTGAAATATTTAGGATTGAGGATTGCTTTTATTCAGCTAGGGTTGAAATATTTGATACATATTTTATTTATTAATCAAGTCACGAGTTGCATTATTTATTTAGTCATTCATATATTTAAATATATAATCATGTTTTATTTATGATCATCAAATGATCATTATCACCCATTCATGGGAAAACATAGAATAAATATATAAATTTTGTTAAAAAGCAAGTTCGTATATGAAAAAAGGTTATTTAGAAAGTGATTTTCTAGTTTATAATTTCATAAAATAAGAAAAGAAAATAGCTGATTTATGTTAACTCTAAAAACATGAAGTTGATCATTCCTTTTTAGATTTAATCTAAAATTACTTAATAAGCATAAAACTACTAATCAAGTTACAATGTATTAACTAATCACTGGATATGTTATTATGACTAGCTATTAGAAAACACATGAATTAACATGGAAAAATTGTAGCTTTGAAATCTAGATTAAGAACTATATAAATTTTAATTTCACTATTTTTAATATACTAAAAATTCATAATTTGAAACTTGATTAACCTATTATTACTAAGTTATACTGTCATATTTAAATTAAACCTAAAAGAAGAAATAAAAACATGTTCTAAATGTGTTGTAGTGGGAATTTTATCAGATCCCCAATTCACAAATAAGAAACCTTTATCGTTATTACTATCAAATAATATTTGCATACAATAATTTTAAAAGTAATAAAAACAAATAATAAAAGTACCATTTTCTGCTCAGAAATCGTTCCCCAGTAGGAGTTCCTGTTAAATCGTAAGAAAAAACATATTAAGATAGATTATTGACAATGATCAAAGAAAAAAGAAGTATGAGTAACAAAAAAACATAAGCAATAAATCAAACTCACCTAATTTTATTTTATTGAAATATAATGACCATCAATCTTCAGATACGAGCAAAAATGTAAGTAGAGATGTAATAGATAGACAATTGGACGGAAGATAAGAGATATGGACAGAATGACGGCAAAGGTCAAAACATAATGTAGAAGAATGAAGATAAATGACTTCGGAGGCTAAGGAGGAAGTAGTATATTAGGTAGCTTTGAAAGTAGGATATTTAAACTAGGGTTTTGACGAAACGGGGTATATAATGTTAACATTGGCCCATTAGATAGGTGAAACAAGTTACTACCCCACCATTTGGAAAAGGCCGGCTGGATTATTTTGGTTTTGGGCCCTTAACGGGTCACACATGTAAATTGTTTATAATAAAATAATCTATCTTCCTTACATTTTAAATTCCATTATATGGACTTTTTCTCATCTTCTAAAGTCCTAGTCGTTTATTTATATCACATCATGAAATAATCGAGATCATTGCTTTTTAAATTATCCTTTAGATTCAATTTTCTCTAGTTATTTACATGTTGTTTATGATGTGATTTGAGGTGAATTTGTTCTAAATTTTGTTTTTGTAAGACTATATATGTTGAAATTTCTACGAGAATTGAGATATATCACCATTTTCATAAATTTAAATTCATTTAATTTTTTGTGATTTCTAATATATATATGATATAGTTTGATCTTCATTTACAATACAATTGATTTATCAAGATGTTGTGAACAGTGATAAAATTCCTTAGATAAATTTTTTAATCACGGTAATTAATTTTTTACTCCTACCATGATTTTCTATAGCCATCTTGGTTACATGTAGAACAACCAAAACTTATCCTTCTTCGGGTGTTGACAATACATGCCAAATCAACGTTTGCATCTTTACCTATAGTGTTATATTTTTCAATAATTCTCAATCCCGTGATTTTTACCTATCCTACATAAGATGCATTGCTCAAAGATGACATATCCTTATAATTAGTGATAATTTCTTCCTTTTCGTGTGTTTTATTTGGACTTCATTGTTCTTGATGTGTGTTAATTCAATCTGAACAAAGATTTATGCCATGTGATGTTTTAGTGTGTATAATCTGTTCGAACTAAATTCATTTACCTTCATGTGGCATTGCCATTTTTTCTTTCCAGATATATCAAACTGTAAAAATAAAATAGTAACAATACTTTGTGGTGGTTTTATTCTAATTTTTTGTTTTTGTAAGGCTATATGTACATATGTTTCTATGAAAAGTTAGGTATACTACCATTTCCACAATTTTAAACTCCTTTAATTCTTTTGTTCTAAATTTTGATATATAGATGTGATATTTGTTTAATTATTTCGTAATCCAAAGTATTTTTATTTGTTTAGATCTATGATATAGTCTCAAAACAGTATGTTTATATTTTTTTAGGTTAATTACGAACCTAATTTTTTTAAAGAATTAATTCACAATCCTTAAACTTTTCTTTCTTTTTATTGTTTGATTTCATTCTTTTTGATATTCTTGCCATAATTGATCTCTGTATTCAAATGATTGATATCAGGAACTTATGAATTTAATGTTCCATGTTGTTTCCCATGCATATGCAATTCTAACTTTACGTTTCTTGCAATATTAGCTTGAAACCGAAGGATTCAATTTTTCGATTTCCTTACCTATTCATTTTTTTATCTTGTTAATATTTTTCCGGTGACCTCATTACAACTGCAACCAATTTAAGCACTAGTATTTCATCTTTGGTTGTGGCTTTAATTAGTGGGTAAGTATTTCTTGATAGTTTTTCATCCTTTGAACATCATGTGCCTTTAGAGTTGTATTGATGTTTTATGTATAAGTAATGAAATGCTGAATGGTTGAAGAAAGATATTAGTTAAAATATGGAAAATTATTTAGTCATAGATAACCTCCATGAAACCATTATGATCATTTTTTTGCTTCTTAATTTGGCCAACTCTAATAGTTTATTAAATAATTATTTAAAAAGAAGTTGATAACTTAAAAACACACGACTGAGTCTTACAATTTATTAAATTTCTCGGGTTGTAGAATTATATGATATGTACATTTGTCATGAACTCGGGGACATGGACTGATTAGGCAACCAATGAGTAAGTAATTATCAATATTAGTGTACTTAAACATTGTGTTGTTAGATGAATTTTATGATATAAATGGTTAAAAATTATTATAAATACTACATATATATTACTAAATATATAAAATTAAAAATTTATTTTGTGAAAGACCATTTTTCAAGTTTACAAATAGAGACTACCATTACAATTAACACAATTCTACTATAAATCTTTTTTTTTTGAATAATTTTCCATTTTTCAAACTAAACAATACATGAAACTAATTGTAGCTTAACAAATACTTCATAGAATTTTTCACTTGACACAAATAAACACCACAACCCGTGATCTCTACATAATACCTACATATCCAAGAACAAATAAACATACATATCACTAAATCATGGCTTCCAAACAGGTCCAAGATAATCCCCATCAATACTCACAGCTGAGTAAAAGTCTTTCCCAGCTTCCATGTACTTGACACCAATCACAATGAAACGAACCACCCACATCTTTCTCAATCTTTTCTCACTGGGAAAAGCACATCTCCAGTTCACATCCAAATTTCCAGCTGCGATAATCACGTTCCTTTAGAGTTGTGTCTTGAGAAACATTTTTCAACTAGTATTGAGTGAATCTCTAGGCTGATTTTGACCAAAAAAGGAAAAGCGATTATCAGAGTTTGAAGGAGAGAAGAGCTTTTTTAGAATTTTATTTTACCAATATTTAGAAAAGAGCACAAGTGAGATAGTACAGGAATGGTTCTTTCTTACTTCAACACTATATTATTTCCCTTTCTACTATAAATCTAGTATTCTTGAACAAACAATTTTTTTAAATTTCAGCTAAAAAAATATATTTAATACAATGGGTCTTATGGAGAAGTGTTATTAATTCTCCTGTGTACAAATCCAATACACAAAAGACTATATTTGAGTGTTTCGTTAACAAGTGGAATATTTTTTGTATAAAATACTATTCTTATATAATTAAGTTTGTAGAGAGTAAGAAGACAAAAAAGGATTGAAATCTTTTCAATTAAAAATCTGCCTATCTTAATATAATAATAAAAAAATTGAAATATTTAGGATTGAGGATTGCTTTTATTCAGCTAGGGTTGAAATATTTGATACATATTTTATTTATTAATCAAGTCACGAGTTGCATTATTTATTTAGTCATTCATATATTTAAATATATAAGCATGTTTTATTTATGATCATCAAATGATCATTATCACCCATTCATTGGAAAACATAGAATTAATATATAAATTTTGTTAAAAAGCAAGTTCGTATATGAAAAAAGGTTATTTAGAAAGTGATTTTGTAGTTTATAATTTCATAAAATAAGAAAAGAAAATAATTGATTTATGTTAACTCTAAAAACATGAAGTTGATCATTCCTTTTTAGATTTAATCTAAAATTACTTAATAAGCATAAAACTACTAATCAAGTTACAATGTATTAACTAATCACTGGATATGTTATTATGAATAGCTATTAGAAAACACATGAATTTACATGGAAAAATTGTAGCTTTGAAATCTAGATTAAGAACTATATAAATTTTAATTTCACTATTTTTAATATACTAAAAATTCATAATTTGAAACTTGATTAACCTATTATTACTAAGTTATAGTGTCATATTTAAATTAAACCTAAAAGAAGAAATAAAAACATGTTCTAAATGTGTTGTAGTGGGAATTTTATCAGATCCCCAATTCACAAATAAGAAACCTTTATCGTTATTACTATCAAATAATATTTGCATACAATAATTTTAAAAATAATAAAAACAAATAATAAAAGTACCATTTTCTGCTCAGAAATCCTTCCCCAATAGGAGTTCCTGTTAAATCGTAAGAAAAAACATATTAAGATAGATTATTGACAATGATCAAAGAAAAAAGAAGTATGAGTAACAAAAAAACATAAGCAATAAATCAAACTCACCTAATTTTATTTTATTGAAATATAATGACCATCAATCTTCAGATACGAGCAAAAATGTAAGTAGAGATGTAATAGATAGACAATTGGACGGAAGATAAGAGATATGGACAGAATGACGGCAAAGGTCAAAACATAATGTAGAAGAATGAAGATAAATGACTTCGGAGGCTAAGGAGGAAGTAGTATATTAGGTAGCTTTGAAAGTAGGATATTTAAACTAGGGTTTTGACGAAACGGGGTATATAATGTTAACATTGGCCCATTAGATAGGTGAAACAAGTTACTACCCCACCATTTGGAAAAGGCCGGCTAGATTATTTTGGTTTTGGGCCCTTAACGGGTCACACATGTAAATTGTTTATAATAAAATAATCTATCTTCCTTACATTTTAAATTCCATTATATGGACTTTTTCTCATCTTCTAAAGTCCTAGTCGTTTATTTATATCACATCATGAAATAATCGAGATCATTGCTTTTTAAATTATCCTTTAGATTCAATTTTCTCTAGTTATTTACATGTTGTTTATGATGTGATTTGAGGTGAATTTGTTCTAAATTTTGTTTTTGTAAGACTATATATGTTGAAATTTCTACGAGAATTGAGATATATCACCATTTTCATAAATTTAAATTCATTTAATTTTTTGTGATTTCTAATATATATATGATATAGTTTGATCTTCATTTACAATACAATTGATTTATCAAGATGTTGTGAACAGTGATAAAATTCCTTAGATAACTGTAATTAATTTTTTACTCCTACCATGATTTTCTATAGCCATCTTGGTTACATGTAGAACAACCAAAACTTATCCTTCTTCGGGTGTTGACAATACATGCCAAATCAACGTTTGCATCTTTACCTATAGTGTTATATTTTTCAATAATTCTCAATCCCGTGATTTTTACCTATCCTACATAAGATGCATTGCTCAAAGATGACATATCCTTATAATTAGTGATAATTTCTTCCTTTTCGTGTGTTTTATTTGGACTTCATTGTTCTTGATGTGTGTTAATTCAATCTGAACAAAGATTTATGCCATGTGATGTTTTAGTGTGTATAATCTGTTCGAACTAAATTCATTTACCTTCATGTGGCATTGCCATTTTTTCTTTCCAGATATATCAAACTGTAAAAATAAAATAGTAACAATACTTTGTGGTGGTTTTATTCTAATTTTTTGTTTTTGTAAGGCTATATGTACATATGTTTCTATGAAAAGTTAGGTATACTACCATTTCCATAATTTTAAACTCCTTTAATTCTTTTGTTCTAAATTTTGATATATAGATGTGATATTTGTTTAATTATTTCGTAATCCAAAGTATTTTTATTTGTTTAGATCTATGATATAGTCTCAAAACAGTATGTTTATATTTTTTTAGGTGAATTACGAACCTAATTTTTTTAAAGAATTAATTCACAATCCTTAAACTTTTCTTTCTTTTTATTGTTTGATTTCATTCTTTTTTATATTCTTGCCATAATTGATCTCTGTATTCAAATGATTGATATCAGGAACTTATGAATTTAATGTTCCATGTTGTTTCCCATGCATATGCAATTCTAACTTTACGTTTCTTGCAATATTAGCTTGAATCCGAAGGATTCAATTTTTCGATTTCCTTACCTATTGATTTTTTTTTCTTGTTAATATTTTTCCGGTGACCTCATTACAACTGCAACCAATTTAAGCACTAGTATTTCATCTTTGGTTGTGGCTTTAATTAGTGGGTAAGTATTTCTTGATAGTTTTTCATCCTTTGAACATCATGTGCCTTTAGAGTTGTATTGATGTTTTATGTATAAGTAATGAAATGCTGAATGGTTGAAGAAAGATATTAGTTAAAATATGGAAAATTATTTAGTCATAGATAACCTCCATGAAACCATTATGATCATTTTTTTGCTTCTTAATTTGGCCAACTCTAATAATTATTTAAAAAGAAGTTAATAACTTGAAAACACACGACCGAGTCTTACAATTTATTAAATTTCTCGGGTTGTAGAATTATATGATAGGTACATTTGTCATGAACTGGGGACATGGACTGATTAGGCAACCAATGAGTAAATAATTTTCAATATTAGTGTACTTAAACATTGTGTTGTTAGATGAATTTTATGATATAAATGGTTAAACATTATTATAAATACTTCATATATATTACTAAATATATAAAATTAAAAATTTCTTTTGTGAAAGACCATTTTTCAAGTTTACAAATAGAGACTACCATTACAATTAACACAATTCTACTATAAATCTTTTTTTTTTTGAATAATTTTCCATTTTTCAAACTAAACAATACATAAAACTAATTGTAGCTTAACAAATACTCCATAGAATTTTTCACTTGACACAAATAAACAACACAACCCGTGATCTCTACATAATACCTACATAACCAAGAACAAATAAACATACATATCACTAAATCATGGCTTCCAAACAGGTCCAAGATAATCCCCATCAATACTCACAGCTGAGTAAAAGTCTTTTCCAGCTTCCATGTACTTGACACCAATCACAATGAAACGAACCACCACATCTTTCTCAATCTTTTCTCACTGGGAAAAGCACATCTCCAGTTCACATCCAAATTTCCAGCTGCGATAATCACGTTCCATGAGAGTTGTGTCTTGAGAAACATTTTTCAACTGGTATTGAGTGAATCTCTAGGCTGATTTTGACCAAAAAAGGAAAAGTGATTATCAGAGTTTGAAGGAGAGGAGAGCTTTTTTAGAATTTTATTTTACCAATATTTAGAAAAGAGCACAGAGTGAGATAGTATAGGAATGGTTCTTTCTTACTTCAACACTATATTATTTCCCTTTCTACTATAAATCTAGAATTCTTGAACAAACAATTTTTTTAAATTTCAGCTAAAAAAATATATTTAATACAATGGGTCTTATGGAGAAGTGTTATTAATTCTCCTGTGTACAAATCCAATACACAAAAGACTATATTTGAGTGTTTCGTTACCAAGTGAAATATTATTTGTATAAAATACTATTCTTATATAATTAAGTTTGTAGAGAGTAAGAAGACAAAAAAGGATTGAAATCTTTTCAATTAAAAATCTGCCTATCTTAATATAATAATAAAAAAATATTGAAATATTTAGGATTGAGGATTGCTTTTATTCAGCTAGGGTTGAAATATTTAATACATATTTTATTTATTAATCAAGTCACGAGTTGCATTATTTATTTAGTCATTCATATATTTAAATATATAATCATATTTTATTTATGATCATCAAATGATCATTATCACCCATTCATGGGAAAACATAGAATTAATATATAAATTTTGTTAAAAAGCAAGTTCGTATATGAAAAAAGGTTATTTAGAAAGTGATTTTCTAGTTTATAATTTCATAAAATAAGAAAAGAAAATAATTGATTTATGTTAACTCTAAAAACATGAAGTTGATCATTCCTTTTTAGATTTAATCTAAAATTACTTAATAAGCATAAAACTACTAATCAAGTTACAATGTATTAACTAATCACTGGATATGTTATTATGACTAGCTATTAGAAAACACATGAATTAACATGGAAACATTGTAGCTTTGAAATCTAGATTAAGAACTATATAAATTTTAATTTCACTATTTTTAATATACTAAAAATTCATAATTTGAAACTTGATTAACCTATTATTACTAAGTTATAGTGTCATATTTAAATTAAACCTAAAAGAAGAAATAAAAACATGTTCTAAATGTGTTGTAGTGGGAATTTTATCAGATCCCCAAATTCACAAATAAGAAACCTTTATCGTTATTACTATTAAATAATATTTGCATACAATAATTTTAAAAGTAATAAAAACAAATAATAAAAGTACCATTTTCTGCTCAGAAATCCTTCCCCAGTAGGAGTTCCTGTTAAATCGTAAGAAAAAACATATTAAGATAGATTATTGACAATGATCAAAGAAAAAAGAAGTATGAGTAACAAAAAAACATAAGCAATAAATCAAACTCACCTAATTTTATTTTATTGAAATATAATGACCATCAATCTTCAGATACGAGCAAAAATGTAAGTAGAGATGTAATAGATAGACAATTGGACGGAAGATAAGAGATATGGACAGAATGACGGCAAAGGTCAAAACATAATGTAGAAGAATGAAGATAAATGACTTCGGAGGCTAAGGAGGAAGTAGTATATTAGGTAGCTTTGAAAGTAGGATATTTAAACTAGGGTTTTGACGAAACGGGGTATATAATGTTAACATTGGCCCATTAGAGCCGGCTGGATTATTTTGGTTTTGGGCCCTTAACGGGTCACACATGTAAATTGTTTATAATAAAATAATCTATCTTCCTTACATTTTAAATTCCATTATATGGACTTTTTATTTTTATTTTCTCATCTTCTAAAGTCCTAGTCGTTTATTTATATCACATCATGAAATAATCGAGATCATTGCTTTTTAAATTATCCTTTAGATTCAATTTTCTCTAGTTATTTACATGTTGTTTATGATGTGATTTGAGGTGAATTTGTTCTAAATTTTGTTTTTGTAAGACTATATATGTTGAAATTTCTACGAGAATTGAAATATATCACCATTTTCATAAATTTAAATTCATTTAATTTTTTGTGATTTCTAATATATATATGATATAGTTTGATCTTCATTTACAATACAATTGATTTATCAAGATGTTGTGAACAGTGATAAAATTCCTTAGATAAATTTTTTAATCACTGTAATTAATTTTTTACTCCTACCATGATTTTCTATAGCCATCTTGGTTACATGTAGAACAACCAAAACTTATCCTTCTTGGGGTGTTGACAATACATGCCAAATCAACGTTTGCATCTTTACCTATAGTGTTATATTTTTCAATAATTCTCAATCCCGTGATTTTTACCTATCCTACATAAGATGCATTGCTCAAAGATGACATATCCTTATAAGTAGTGATAATTTCTTCCTTTTCGTGTGTTTTATTTGGACTTCATTGTTCTTGATGTGTGTTAATTCAATCTGAACAAAGATTTATGCCATGTGATGTTTTAGCGTGTGTATAATCTGTTCGAACTAAATTCATTTACCTTCATGTGGCATTGCCATTTTTTCTTTCCAGATATATCAAACTGTAAAAATAAAATAGTAACAATACTTTGTGGTGGTTTTATTCTAATTTTTTGTTTTTGTAAGGCTATATGTACATATGTTTCTATGAAAAGTTAGGTATACTACCATTTCCACAATTTTAAACTCCTTTAATTCTTTTGTTCTAAATTTTGATATATAGATGTGATATTTGTTTAATTATTTCGTAATCCAAAGTATTTTTATTTGTTTAGATCTATGATATAGTCTCAAAACAGTATGTTTATATTTTTTTAGGTGAATTACGAACCTAATTTTTTTAAAGAATTAATTCACAATACTTTAACTTTTCTTTCTTTTTATTGTTTGATTTCATTCTTTTTTATATTCTTGCCATAATTGATCTCTGTATTCAAATGATTGATATCAGGAACTTATGAATTTAATGTTCCATGTTGTTTCCCATGCATATGCAATTCTAACTTTACGTTTCTTGCAATATTAGCTTGAATCCGAAGGATTCAATTTTTCGATTTCCTTACCTATTGATTTTTTTTTCTTGTTAATATTTTTCCGGTGACCTCATTACAACTGCAACCAATTTAAGCACTAGTATTTCATCTTTGGTTGTGGCTTTAATTAGTGGGTAAGTATTTCTTGATAGTTTTTCATCCTTTGAACATCATGTACCTTTAGAGTTGTATTGATGTTTTATGTATAAGTAATGAAATGCTGAATGGTTGAAGAAAGATATTAGTTAAAATATGGAAAATTATTTAGTCATAGATAACCTCCATGAAACCATTATGATCATTTTTTTGCTTCTTAATTTGGCCAACTCTAATAATTATTTAAAAAGAAGTTAATAACTTGAAAACACACGACCGAGTCTTACAATTTATTAAATTTCTCGAGTTGTAGAATTATATGATAGGTACATTTGTCATGAACTGGGGACATGGACTGATTAGGCAACCAATGAGTAAATAATTTTCAATATTAGTGTACTTAAACATTGTGTTGTTAGATGAATTTTATGATATAAATGGTTAAACATTATTATAAATACTTCATATATATTACTAAATATATAAAATTAAAAATTTCTTTTGTGAAAGACCATTTTTCAAGTTTACAAATAGAGACTACCATTACAATTAACACAATTCTACTATAAATCTTTTTTTTTTGAATAATTTTCCATTTTTAAAACTAAACAATACATAAAACTAATTGTAGCTTAACAAATACTCCATAGAATTTTTCACTTGACACAAATAAACAACACAACCCGTGATCTCTACATAATACCTACATAACCAAGAACAAATAAACATACATATCACTAAATCATGGCTTCCAAACAGGTCCAAGATAATCCCCATCAATACTCACAGCTGAGTAAAAGTCTTTTCCAGCTTCCATGTACTTGACACCAATCACAATGAAACGAACCACCACATCTTTCTCAATCTTTTCTCACTGGGAAAAGCACATCTCCAGTTCACATCCAAATTTCCAGCTGCGATAATCACGTTCCATGAGAGTTGTGTCTTGAGAAACATTTTTCAACTGGTATTGAGTGAATCTCTAGGCTGATTTTGACCAAAAAAGGAAAAGTGATTATCAGAGTTTGAAGGAGAGGAGAGCTTTTTTAGAATTTTATTTTACCAATATTTAGAAAAGAGCACAGAGTGAGATAGTATAGGAATGGTTCTTTCTTACTTCAACACTATATTATTTCCCTTTCTACTATAAATCTAGTATTCTTGAACAAACAATTTTTTTAAATTTCAGCTAAAAAAATATATTTAATACAATGGGTCTTATGGAGAAGTGTTATTAATTCTCCTGTGTACAAATCCAATACACAAAAGACTATATTTGAGTGTTTCGTTACCAAGTGAAATATTATTTGTATAAAATACTATTCTTATATAATTAAGTTTGTAGAGAGTAAGAAGACAAAAAAGGATTGAAATCTTTTCAATTAAAAATCTGCCTATCTTAATATAATAATAAAAAAATATTGAAATATTTAGGATTGAGGATTGCTTTTATTCAGCTAGGGTTGAAATATTTAATACATATTTTATTTATTAATCAAGTCACGAGTTGCATTATTTATTTAGTCATTCATATATTTAAATATATAATCATATTTTATTTATGATCATCAAATGATCATTATCACCCATTCATGGGAAAACATAGAATTAATATATAAATTTTGTTAAAAAGCAAGTTCGTATATGAAAAAAGGTTATTTAGAAAGTGATTTTCTAGTTTATAATTTCATAAAATAAGAAAAGAAAATAATTGATTTATGTTAACTCTAAAAACATGAAGTTGATCATTCCTTTTTAGATTTAATCTAAAATTACTTAATAAGCATAAAACTACTAATCAAGTTACAATGTATTAACTAATCACTGGATATGTTATTATGACTAGCTATTAGAAAACACATGAATTAACATGGAAAAATTGTAGCTTTGAAATCTAGATTAAGAACTATATAAATTTTAATTTCACTATTTTTAATATACTAAAAATTCATAATTTGAAACTTGATTAACCTATTATTACTAAGTTATAGTGTCATATTTAAATTAAACCTAAAAGAAGAAATAAAAACATGTTCTAAATGTGTTGTAGTGGGAATTTTATCAGATCCCCAAATTCACAAATAAGAAACCTTTATCGTTATTACTATTAAATAATATTTGCATACAATAATTTTAAAAGTAATAAAAACAAATAATAAAAGTACCATTTTCTGCTCAGAAATCCTTCCCCAGTAGGAGTTCCTGTTAAATCGTAAGAAAAAACATATTAAGATAGATTATTGACAATGATCAAAGAAAAAAGAAGTATGAATAACAAAAAAACATAAGCAATAAATCAAACTCACCTAATTTTATTTTATTGAAATATAATGACCATCAATCTTCAGATACGAGCAAAAATGTAAGTAGAGATGTAATAGATAGACAATTGGACGGAAGATAAGAGATATGGACAGAATGACGGCAAAGGTCAAAACATAATGTAGAAGAATGAAGATAAATGACTGCCGAGGCTAAGGAGGAAGTAGTATATTAGGTAGCTTTGAAAGTAGGATATTTAAACTAGGGTTTTGACGAAACGGGGTATATAATGTTAACATTGGCCCATTAGAGCCGGCTGGATTATTTTGGTTTTGGGCCCTTAACGGGTCACACATGTAAATTGTTTATAATAAAATAATCTTTCTTTCTTACATTTTAAATTCCATTATATGGACTTTTTATTTTTATTTTCTCATCTTCTAAAGTCCTAGTCGTTTATTTATATCACATCATGAAATAATCGAGATCATTGCTTTTTAAATTATCCTTTAGATTCAATTTTCTCTAGTTATTTACATGTTGTTTATGATGTGATTTGAGGTGAATTTGTTCTAAATTTTGTTTTTGTAAGACTATATATGTTGAAATTTCTACGAGAATTGAGATATATCACCATTTTCATAAATTTAAATTCATTTAAATTTTTGTGATTTCTAATATATATATGATATAGTTTGATCTTCATTTACAATACAATTGATTTATCAAGATGTTGTGAACAGTGATAAAATTCCTTAGATAAATTTTTTAATCACTGTAATTAATTTTTTACTCCTACCATGATTTTCTATAGCCATCTTGGTTACATGTAGAACAACCAAAACTTATCCTTCTTCGGGTGTTGACAATACATGCCAAATCAACGTTTGCATCTTTACCTATAGTGTTATATTTTTCAATAATTCTCAATCCCGTGATTTTTACCTATCCTACATAAGATGCATTGCTCAAAGATGACATATCCTTATAATTAGTGATAATTTCTTCCTTTTCGTGTGTTTTATTTGGACTTCATTGTTCTTGATGTGTGTTAATTCAATCTGAACAAAGATTTATGCCATGTGATGTTTTAGTGTGTATAATCTGTTCGAACTAAATTCATTTACCTTCATGTGGCATTGCCATTTTTTCTTTCCAGATATATCAAACTGTAAAAATAAAATAGTAACAATACTTTGTGGTGGTTTTATTCTAATTTTTTGTTTTTGTAAGGCTATATGTACATATGTTTCTATGAAAAGTTAGGAATACTACCATTTCCACAATTTTAAACTCCTTTAATTCTTTTGTTCTAAATTTTGATATATAGATGTGATATTTGTTTAATTATTTCGTAATCCAAAGTATTTTTATTTGTTTAGATCTATGATATAGTCTCAAAACAGTATGTTTATATTTTTTTAGGTTAATTACGAACCTTATTTTTTTAAAGAATTAATTCACAATCCTTAAACTTTTCTTTCTTTTTATTGTTTGATTTCATTCTTTTTGATATTCTTGCCATAATTGATCTCTGTATTCAAATGATTGATATCAGGAACTTATGAATTTAATGTTCCATGTTGTTTCCCATGCATATGCAATTCTAACTTTACGTTTCTTGCAATATTAGCTTGAAACCGAAGGATTCGATTTTTCGATTTCCTTACCTATTCATTTTTTTATCTTGTTAATATTTTTCCGGTGACCTCATTACAACTGCAACCAATTTAAGCACTAGTATTTCATCTTTGGTTGTGGCTTTAATTAGTGGGTAAGTATTTCTTGATAGTTTTTCATCCTTTGAACATCATGTGCCTTTAGAGTTGTATTGATGTTTTATGTATAAGTAATGAAATGATGAATGGTTGAAGAAAGATATTAGTTAAAATATGGAAAATTATTTAGTCATAGATAACCTCCATGAAACCATTATGATCATTTTTTTGCTTCTTAATTTGGCCAACTCTAATAGTTTATTAAATAATTATTTAAAAAGAAGTTGATAACTTGAAAACACACGACTGAGTCTTACAATTTATTAAATTTCTCGGGTTGTAGAATTATATGATATGTACATTTGTCATGAACTCGGGGACATGGACTGATTAGGCAACCAATGAGTAAGTAATTATCAATATTAGTGTACTTAAACATTGTGTTGTTAGATGAATTTTATGATATAAATGGTTAAAAATTATTATAAATACTACATATTATATATTACTAAATATATAAAATTAAAAATTTATTTTGTGAAAGACCATTTTTCAAGTTTACAAATAGAGACTACCATTACAATTAACACAATTCTACTATAAATCTTTTTTTTTTGAATAATTTTCCATTTTTCAAACTAAACAATACATGAAACTAATTGTAGCTTAACAAATACTTCATAGAATTTTTCACTTGACACAAATAAACACCACAACCCGTGATCTCTACATAATACCTACATATCCAAGAACAAATAAACATACATATCACTAAATCATGGCTTCCAAAC
This sequence comes from Nemophila menziesii, assembly GCA_029959085.1. NCBI lineage: Eukaryota > Viridiplantae > Streptophyta > Magnoliopsida > Boraginales > Hydrophyllaceae > Nemophila > Nemophila menziesii. Next base: position 40,494,054 of record JARWIR010000007.1, on the reverse strand, counting down.
AGGTCCAAGATAATCCCCATTCAACTGAGTAAAAGTCTTTCCCAGCTTCCATGTACTTGACACCAATCACAATGAAACGAACCACCACATCTTTCTCAATCTTTTCTCACTGGGAAAAGCACATCTCCAGTTCACATCCAAATTCCCAGCTGCGATAATCACGTTCCGTTCCATGAGAGTTGTGTCTTGAGAAACATTTTACAACTGGTAGTGAGTGAATCTCTAGGCTGATTTTGACCAAAAAAGGAAAAGTGATTATAAGAGTTTGAAGGAGAGGAGAGCTTTTTTAGAATTTTATTTTACCAATATTTAGAAAAGAGCACAGAGTGAGATAGTACAGGAATGGTTCTTTCTTACTTCAACACTATATTATTTCCCTTTTTACTATAAATCTAGTATTCTTGAACAAACAATTTTTTTAAATTTCAGCTAAAAAAATATATTTAATACAATGGGTCTTATGGAGAAGTGTTATTAATTCTCCTGTGTACAAATCCAATACATAAAAGACTATATTTGAGTGTTTCGTTAACAAGTGAAATATTTTTTGTATAAAATACTGTTCTTATATAATTAAGTTTGTAGAGAGTAAGAAGACAAAAAAGGATTGAAATCTTTTCAATTAAAACTCTGCCTATCTTAATATAATAATAAAAAAAATTGAAATATTTAGGATTGAGGATTGCTTTTATTCAGCTAGGGTTGAAAAATTTAATACATATTTGATTTATTAATCAAGTCACGAGTTGCATTATTTATTTAGTCATTCATATATTTAAATATATAAGCATATTTTATTTATGATCATCAAATGATCATTATCACCCATTCATGGGAAAACATAGAATTAATATATAAATTTTGTTAAAAAGCAATTTCGTATATGAAAAAAGGTTATTTAGAAAGTGATTTTGTAGTTTATAATTTCATAAAATAAGAAAAGAAAATAATTGATTTATGTTAACTCTAAAAACATGAAGTTGATCATTCCTTTTTATATTTAATCTAAAATTGCTTAATAAGCATAAAACTACTAATCAAGTTACAATGTATTAACTAATCACTGGATATGTTATTATGACTAGCTATTAGAAAACACATGAATTAACATGGAAAAATTGTAGCTTTGAAATCTAGATTAAGAACTATATAAATTTTAATTTCACTATTTTTAATATACTAAAAATTCATAATTTGAAACTTGATTAACCTATTATTACTAAGTTATAGTATCATATTTAAATTAAACCTAAAATAAGAAATAAAAACATGTTCTAAATGTGTTGTAGTGGGACTTTATTAGATCCCCAATTCACAAATAAGAAACCTTTATCGTCATTACTATTAAATAATATTTGCATACAATAACTTTAAAAGTAATAAAAACAAATAATAATAGTACCATTTTCTGCTCAGAAATCCTTCGGTCAGTAGGAGTTCCTGTTAAATCGTAAGAAAAAACATATTAAGATAGATTATTGACAATGATCAAAGAAAAAAAAAGTATGAATAACAAAAAAACATAAGCAATAAATCAAACTTACCTAATTTTATTTTATTGAAATATAATGACCATCAATCTTCAGATACGAGCAAAAATGTAGGTAGAGATGTAATAGATAGACAATTGGACGGAAGAAAATAGATATGGACAGAATGGCGGCAAAGGTCAAAACATAATGTAGAAGGATGAAGGTAATTGACTGCGGAGGCTATGGATGAATTAGTATATTAGGTAGCTTTGAAAGTAGGATATTTAAACTAGGGTTTTGACAAAACGGGGTATATAATGTTAACATTGGCCCATTAGATAGGTGAAACAAGTTAAAATTTTAAGCACTACCCCACCATTTGGAAAAGGCCGGCTGGATTATTTTGGTTATGGGCCCTTACCTGGTCACACATGTACAGTGTTTATAATAAAATAATCTTTCTTCCTTACATTTTAAATTCCATTATATGGACTTTTTATTTTTATTTTCTCATCTTCTAAAGTCCTAGTCTTTTATTTGGGTAATACTTCCATCCAATATTGGATGGTCCAATTTTCATATCACGGTCATTGATTATTATAACAAAACACATGCCATTAGATTAATGTGTTAGTTACTTTTGCAAGTTTAAAACATAGGGTATGTGTATTAATGTAATTGGTGTAGGATCATCCAATATTGGATGGAAGAATTTTCCCTTTTATTTATATCACATCATGAAATAATCGAGATCATTGCCTTTTAAATTATCCTTTAGATTCAATTTTCTCTAGTTATTTACATGTTGTTTATGATGTGATTTGAGGTGAATTTGTTCTAAATTTTGTTTTTGTAAGACTATATATGTTGAAATTTCTACGAGAATTGAGATATATCACCATTTTCATAAATTTAAATTCATTTAATTTTTTGTGATTTCTAATATATATATGATATAGTTTGATCTTCATTTACAATACAATTGATTTATCAAGATGTTGTGAACAGTGATAAAATTCCTTAGATAAATTTTTTAATCACTGTAATTAATTTTTTACTCCTACCATGATTTTCTATAGCCATCTTGGTTACATGTAGAACAACCAAAACTTATCCTTCTTCGGGTGTTGACAATACATGCCAAATCAACGTTTGCATCTTTACCTATAGTGTTATATTTTTCAATAATTCTCAATCCCGTGATTTTTACCTATCCTACATAAGATGCATTGCTCAAAGATGACATATCCTTATAATTAGTGATAATTTCTTCCTTTTCGTGTGTTTTATTTGGACTTCATTGTTCTTGATGTGTGTTAATTCAATCTGAACAAAGATTTATGCCATGTGATGTTTTAGTGTGTATAATCTGTTCGAACTAAATTCATTTACCTTCATGTGGCATTGCCATTTTTTCTTTCCAGATATATCAAACTGTAAAAATAAAATAGTAACAATACTTTGTGGTGGTTTTATTCTAATTTTTTGTTTTTGTAAGGCTATATGTACATATGTTTCTATGAAAAGTTAGGTATACTACCATTTCCACAATTTTAAACTCCTTTAATTCTTTTGTTCTAAATTTTGATATATAGATGTGATATTTGTTTAATTATTTCGTAATCCAAAGTATTTTTATTTGTTTAGATCTATGACATAGTCTCAAAACAGTATGTTTATATTTTATTAGGTGAATTACGAACCTAATTTTTTTAAAGAATTAATTCACAATACTTTAACTTTTCTTTCTTTTTATTGTTTGATTTCATTCTTTTTGATATTCTTGCCATAATTGATCTCTGTATTCAAATGATTGATATCAGGAACTTATGAATTTAATGTTCCATGTTGTTTCCCATGCATATGCAATTCTAACTTTACGTTTCTTGCAATATTAGCTTGAATCCGAAGGATTCAATTTTTCGATTTCCTTACCTATTGATTTTTTTATCTTGTTAATATTTTTCCGGTGACCTCATTACAACTGCAACCAATTTAAGCACTAGTATTTCATCTTTGGTTGTGGCTTTAATTAGTGGGTAAGTATTTCTTGATAGTTTTTCATCCTTTGAACATCATGTGCCTTTAGAGTTGCATTGATGTTTTATGTATAAGTAATGAAATGCTGAATGGTTGAAGAAAGATATTAGTTAAAATATGGAAAATTATTTAGTCATAGATAACCTCCATGAAACCATTATGATCATTTTTTTGCTTCTTAATTTGGCCAACTCTAATAGTTTATTAAATAATTATTTAAAAAGAAGTTGATAACTTGAAAACACACGACCGAGTCTTACAATTTATTAAATTTCTCGGGTTGTAGAATTATATGATAGGTACATTTGTCATGAACTCGGGGACATGGACTGATTAGGCAACCAATGAGTAAGTAATTATCAATATTAGTGTACTTAAACATTGTGTTGTTAGATGAATTTTATGATATAAATGGTTAAAAATTATTATAAATACTACATATATCTAAATATATAAAATTAAAAATTTCTATTGTGAAAGACCATTTCAAGTTTACAAATAGAGACGACCATTACAATTAACACAATTCTACTATAAATCTTTTTTTTTGAATAATTTTCCATTTTTCAAAATAAACAATACATGAAACTAATTGTAGCTTAACAAATACTCCATAGAATTTTTCACTTGACACAAATAAACACCACAACCCGTGATCTCTACATAATACCTACATAACCAAGAACAAATAAACATACATATCACTAAATCATGGCTTCCAAACAGGTCCAAGATAATCCCCATCAATACTCACAACTGAGTAAAAGTCTTTCCCAGCTTCCATGTACTTGACACCAATCACAATGAAACGAACCACCACATCTTTCTCAATCTTTTGCCTAGTATCATGCACAAAAACTGGATTTTCCCTTGGAATATAGGTATACCCGGTCAATCTTGAAGGTCATACAGCTAAATTTCACTGGGAAAAGCACATCTCCAGTTCACATCCAAATTTCCAGCTGCGATAATCACGTTCCATGAGAGTTGTGTGTCTTGAGAAACATTTTTCAACTGGTATTGAGTGAATCTCTAGGCTGATTTTGACCAAAAAAGGAAAAGTGATTATAAGAGTTTGAAGGAGAGGAGAGCTTTTTTAGAATTTTATTTTACCAATATTTAGAAAAGAGCAGAGAGTGAGATAGTACAGGAATGGTTCTTTCTTACTTCAACACTATATTATTTCCCTTTTTACTATAAATCTAGTATTCTTGAACAAACAATTTTTTTAAATTTCAGCTAAAAGCATATTTTTAATACAATGGGTCTTATGGAGAAGTGTTATTAATTCTCCTGTGTACAAATCCAATACACAAAAGACTATATTTGAGTGTTTCGTTAACAAGTGAAATATTTTTTGTATAAAATACTGTTCTTATATAATTAAGTTTGTAGAGAGTAAGAAGACAAAAAAGGATTGAAATCTTTTCAATTAAAAATCTGCCTATCTTAATATAATAATAAAAAAAATTGAAATATTTAGGATTGAGGATTGCTTTTATTCAGCTAGGGTTGAAAAATTTAATACATATTTGATTTATTAATCAAGTCACGAGTTGCATTATTTATTTAGTCATTCATATATTTAAATATATAAGCATATTTTATTTATGATCATCAAATGATCATTATCACCCATTCATGGGAAAACATAGAATTAATATATAAATTTTGTTAAAAAGCAATTTCGTATATGAAAAAAGGTTATTTAGAAAGTGATTTTCTAGTTTATAATTTCATAAAATAAGAAAAGAAAATAATTGATTTATGTTAACTCTAAAAACATGAAGTTGATCATTCCTTTTTAGATTTAATCTAAAACTGCTTAATAAGCATAAAACTACTAATCAAGTTACAATGTATTAACTAATCACTGGATATGTTATTATGACTAGCTATTAGAAAACACATGAATTAACATGGAAAAATTGTAGCTTTGAAATCTAGATTAAGAACTATATAAATTTTAATTTCACTATTTTTAATATACTAAAAATTCATAATTTGAAACTTGATTAACCTATTATTACTAAGTTATAGTGTCATATTTAAATTAAACCTAAAAGAAGAAATAAAAACATGTTCTAAATGTGTTGTAGTGGGACTTTATTAGATCCCCAATTCACAAATAAGAAACCTTTATCGTCATTACTATTAAATAATATTTGCATACAATAACTTTAAAAGTAATAAAAACAAATAATAAAAGTACCATTTTCTGCTCAGAAATCCTTCGGCCAGTAGGAGTTCCTGTTAAATAGTAAGAAAAACATATTAAGATAGATTATTGACAATGATCAAAGAAAAAAAAAGTATGAATAACAAAAAAACATAAGCAATAAATCAAACTTACCTAATTTTATTTTATTGAAATATAATGACCATCAATCTTCAGATACGAGCAAAAATGTAGGTAGAGATGTAATAGATAGACAATTGGACGGAAGAAAATAGATATGGACAGAATGGCGGCAAAGGTCAAAACATAATGTAGAAGGATGAAGGTAAATGACTGCGGAGGCTATGGATGAAGTAGTATATTACTCCCTCCGTTCCACTTAATTTGTCCACTTAACTTTTCACATATATTAAGAAACATAATAAATGCATTCACCATTACAAAAATACCCCTAATAAATTATCTTGAAATCTTAAATGTGTATTGGAAATATAAATTTCAATATTTTAATAAGGGTAATAGTGGAAAAAGTAGGAAAAAAAGTGTCTTGAACTCCTAAGTGGACAATATATTTGGAACATTATATTTAGTAAGTGGACAATTTCAGTGGAACGGAGGGAGTAGGTAGCTTTGAAAGTAGGATATTTAAACTAGGGTTTTGACAAAACGGGGTATATAATGTTAACATTGACCCATTAGATAGGTGAAACAAGTTAAAATTTTAAGCACTACCCCACCATTTGGAAAAGGCCGGCTGGATTATTTTGGTTATGGGCCCTTACCTGGTCACACATGTACAGTGTTTATAATAAAATAATCTTTCTTCCTTACATTTTAAATTCCATTATATGGACTTTTTATTTTTATTTTCTCATCTTCTAAAGTCCTAGTCTTTTATTTATATCACATCATGAAATAATCGAGATCATTGCCTTTTAAATTTTCCTTTAGATTCAATTTTCTCTAGTTATTTACATGTTGTTTATGATGTGATTTGAGGTGAATTTGTTCTAAATTTTATTTTTGTAAGACTATATATGTTGAAATTTCTACGAGAATTGAGATATATCACCATTTTCATAAATTTAAATTCATTTAATTTTTTTGTGATTTCTAACATATATGTGATATAGTTTGATCTTCATTTACAATACAATTGATTTATCAAGATGTTGTGAACAGTGATAAAATTCCATAGATAATTTTTTTATCACTGTAATTAATTTTGTACTCCTGCCATGATTTTCTATAACCATCTTGGTTACATATAGAACAACCAAAACTTATCCTTCTTCGGGTGTTGACAATACATGCCAAATCCACGGTTGCATCTTTACCTATAGTGTTACATTTTTCAATAATTCTCAATCCCGTCATTTTTACCTATCCTACATAAGATGCATTGCTCAAATATGACATATCCTTATAATTAGTGATAATTTCTTCCTTTTCGTGTGTTTTATTTGGACTTCATTGTTCTTGATGTGTGTTAATTCAATCTGAACAAAGATTTATGCCATGTGATGTTTTAGCGTGTGTATAATCTGTTCGAACTAAGTTTATTTACCTTCATGTGGCAGTGCCATTTTTTCTTTCCAGATATATCAAAGTGTAAAAATAAAATAGTAACAATACTTTGTGGTGGTTTTATTCTAATTTTTTGTTTTTGTAAGGCTATATGTACAAATGTTTCTATGAAAAGTGAGGTATACTACCATTTCCACGATTTTAAACTCCTTTAATTCTTTTGTTCTAAATTTTGATATATAGATGTGATATTTGTTTAATTATTTCGTAATCCAAAGTATTTTTATTTGTTTAGATCTTTGATATAGTCTCAAAACAGTATGTTTATATTTTTTTAGGTGAATTACGAACCTAATGTTTTAAAGAATTAATTCGCAATCCTTTAACTTTTCTTTCTTTTTATTGTTTGATTTCATTCTTTTTGATATTCTTGCCATAATTGATCTCTGTATTCAAATGATTGATATCAGGAACTTATGAATTTAATGTTCCATGTTGTTTCCCATGCATATGCAATTCTAACTTTACGTTTCTTGCAATATTAGCTTGAATCCGAAGGATTCAATTTTTTCGATTTCCTTACCTATTGATTTTTTTATCTTGTTAATATTTTTCCGGTGACCTCATTACAACTGCAACCAATTTAAGCACTAGTATTTCATCTTTGGTTGTGGCTTTAATTAGTGGGTAAGTATTTCTTGATAGTTTTTCATCCTTTGAACATCATGTGCCTTTAGAGTTGTATTGATGTTTTATGTATAAGTAATGAAATGCTGAATGGTTGAAGAAAGATATTAGTTAAAATATGGAAAATTATTTAGTCATAGATAACCTCCATGAAACCATTATGATCATTTTTTTGCTTCTTAATTTGGCCAACTCTAATAGTTTATTAAATAATTATTTAAAAAGAAGTTGATAATTTGAAAACACACGACCGAGTCTTACAATTTATTAAATTTCTCGGGTTGTAGAATTATATGATAGGTACATTTGTCATGAACTCGGGGACATGGACTGATTAGGCAACCAATGAGTAAGTAAGTATCAATATTAGTGTACTTAAACATTGTGTTGTTAGATGAATTTTATGATATAAATGGTTAAAAATTATTATAAATACTACATATATATTACTAAATATATAAAATTAAAAATTTCTTTTGTGAAAGACCATTTTTCAAGTTTACAAATAGAGACTACCATTAAAATTAACACAATTCTACTATAAATCTTTTTTTTTTTGAATAATTTTCCATTTTTCAAACTAAACAATACATGAAACTAATTGTAGCTTAACAAATACTCCATAGAATTTTTCACTTGACACAAATAAACACCACAACCCGTGATCTCTACATAATACCTACATAACCAAGAACAAATAAACATACATATCACTAAATCATGGCTTCCAAACAGGTCCATGATAATCCCCATCAATACTCACAACTGAGTAAAAGTCTTTCCCAGCTTCCATGTACTTGACACCAATCACAATGAAACGAACCACCACATCTTTCTCAATCTTTTGCCTAGTATCATGCACAAAAACTGGATTTTCCCTTGGAATATAGGTATACCCGGTCAATCTTGAAGGTCATACAGCTAAATTTCACTGGGAAAAGCACATCTCCAGTTCACATCCAAATTTCCAGCTGCGATATTTCGTTCCATGAGAGTTGTGTCTTGAGAAACATTTTTCAACTGGTATTGAGTGAATCTCTAGGCTGATTTTGACCAAAAAAGGAAAAGTGATTATCAGAGTTTGAAGGAGAGGAGAGCTTTTTTAGAATTTTATTTTACTAATATTTAGAAAAGAGCACAGAGTGAGATAGTACAGGAATGGTTCTTTCTTACTTCAACACTATATTATTTCCCTTTTTACTATAAATCTAGTATTCTTGAACAAACAATTTTTTTAAATTTCAGCTAAAAGAATATATTTAATACAATGGGTCTTATGGAGAAGTGTTATTAATTCTCATGTGTACAAATCCAATACACAAAAGACTATATTTGAGTGTTTCGTAAACAAGTGAAATATTTTTTGTATAAAATACTGTTCTTATATAATTAAGTTTGTAGAGAGTAAGAAGACAAAAAAGGATTGAAATCTTTTCAATTAAAAATCTGCCTATCTTAATATAATAAAAAAAAAATATTGAAATATTTAGGATTGAGGATTGCTTTTATTCAGCTAGGGATGAAAAATTTAATATATATTTTATTTATTAATCAAATCACGAGTTGCATTATTTATTTAGTCATTCATATATTTAAATATATAAGCATATTTTATTTATGATCATCAAATGATCATTATCACCCATTAATGGGAAAACATAGAATTAATATATATAAATTTTGTTAAAAAGCAATTTCGTATATGAAAAAAGGTTATTTAGAAAGTGATTTTCTAGTTTATAATTTCATAAAATAAGAAAAGAAAATAATTGATTTATGTTAACTCTAAAAACATGAAGTTGATCATTCCTTTTTAGATTTAATCTAAAATTGCTTAATAAGCATAAAACTACTAATCAAGTTACAATGTATTAACTAATCACTGGATATGTTATTATGATTTTCTATAGCCATCTTGGTTACATGTAGAACAACCAAAACTTATCCTTCTTCGGGTGTTGACAATACATGCCAAATCCACGGTTGCATCTTTACCTATAGTGTTACATTTTTCAATAATTCTCAATCCCGTCATTTTTACCTATCCTACATAAGATGCATTGCTCAAATATGACATATCCTTATAATTAGTGATAATTTCTTCCTTTTCGTGCGTTTTATTTGGACTTCATTGTTCTTGATGTGTGTTAATTCAATCTGAACAAAGATTTATGCCATGTGATGTTTTAGCGTGTGTATAATCTGTTCGAACTAAGTTTATTTACCTTCATGTGGCAGTGCCATTTTTTCTTTCCAGATATATCAAAGTGTAAAAATAAAATAGTAACAATACTTTGTGGTGGTTTTATTCTAATTTTTTGTTTTTGTAAGGCTATATGTACAAATGTTTCTATGAAAAGTGAGGTATACTACCATTTCCACGATTTTAAACTCCTTTAATTCTTTTGTTCTAAATTTTGATATATAGATGTGATATTTGTTTAATTATTTCGTAATCCAAAGTATTTTTATTTGTTTAGATCTTTGATATAGTCTCAAAACAGTATGTTTATATTTTTTTAGGTGAATTACGAACCTAATTTTTTAAAGAATTAATTCGCAATCCTTTAACTTTTCTTTCTTTTTATTGTTTGATTTCATTCTTTTTGATATTCTTGCCATAATTGATCTCTGTATTCAAATGATTGATATCAGGAACTTATGAATTTAATGTTCCATGTTGTTTCCCATGCATATGCAATTCTAACTTTACGTTTCTTGCAATATTAACTTGAAACCGAAGGATTCAATTTTTCGATTTCCTTACCTATTGATTTTTTTATCTTGTTAATATTTTACCGGTGACCTCATTACAACTGCAACCAATTTAAGCACTAGTATTTCATCTTTGGTTGTGGCTTTAATTAGTGGGTAAGTATTTCTTGATAGTTTTTCATCCTTTGAACATCATGTGCCTTTAGAGTTGTATTGATGTTTTATGTATAAGTAATGAAATGCTGAATGGTTGAAGAAAGATATTAGTTAAAATATGGAAAATTATTTAGTCATAGATAACCTCCATGAAACCATTATGATCATTTTTTTGCTTCTTAATTTGGCCAACTCTAATAGTTTATTAACTAATTATTTAAAAATATGTTGATAACTTGAAAACACACGACCAAGTCTTACAATTTATTAAATTTCTCGGGTTGTAGAATTATATGATAGGTACATTTGTCATGAACTCGGGGACATGGACTGATTAGGCAACCAATGAGTAAGTAATTATCAATATTAGTGTACTTAAACATTGTGTTGTTAGTTGAATTTTATGATATAAATGGTTAAAAATTATTATAAATACTACATATATATTACTAAATATATAAAATTAAAAATATCTTTTGTGAAAGACCATTTTTCAAGTTTACAAAGAGAGACTACCATTACAATTAACACAATTCTACTATAAATCTTATTTTTTTTTTGAATAATTTCCATTTTTCAAACTAAACAATACATGAAACTAATTGTAGCTTAACAAATACTCCATAGAATTTTTCACTTGACACAAATAAACACCACAACCCGTGATCTCTACATAATACCTACAAAACCAAGAACAAATAAACATACATATCACTAAATCATGGCTTCCAAACAGGTCCAAGATAATCCCCATCAATACTCACAACTAAGTAAAAGTCTTTCCCAGCTTCCATGTACTTGACACCAATCACAATGAAACGAACCACCACATCTTTCTCAATCTTTTCTCACTGGGAAAAGCACATCTCCAGTTCACATCCAAATTTCCAGCTGCGATAATCACGTTCCATGAGAGTTGTGTCTTGAGAAACATTTTCCAACTGGTATTGAATGAATCTCTAGGCTGATTTTGACCAAAAAAGGAAAAGTGATTATCAGAGTTTGAAGGAGATGAGAGCTTTTTTAGAATTTTATTTTACCAATATTTAGAAAAGAGCACAGAGTGAGATAGTACAGGAATGGTACTTTCTTACTTCAACACTATATTATTTCCCTTTTTACTATAAATCAACAAACAATTTTTTTTAAATTTCAGCTAAAAGAATATATTTAATACAATGGGTCTTATGGAGAAGTGTTATTAGTTCTCATGTGTACAAATCCAATACACAAAAGACTATATTTGAGTGTTTCGTTAACAAGTGAAATATTTTTCATATAAAATACTATTCTTATATAATTAAGTTTGTAGAGAGTAAGAAGACAAAAAAGGATTGAAATCTTTTTAATTAAAAATCTGCCTATCTTAATATAATAATTAAAAAAATATTGAAATATTTAGGATTGAGGATTGCTTTTATTAAGGTAGGGTTGAAAAATTTAATACATGTTTTATTTTTTAATCAAGTCACTAGTTGCATTATTTATTTAGTCATTCATATATTTAAATATATAAGCATATTTTATTTATGAACATCAAATGATCATTATCACCCATTCATGGGAAAACATAGAATTAATATATAAATTTTGTTAAAAAGCAATTTCGTATATGAAAAAAGGTTATTTAGAAAGTGATTTTCTAGTTTATAATTTCATAAAATAAGAAAAGAAAATAATGGATTTATGTTAACTCTAAAAACATGAAGTTGATCATTCCTTTTTAGATTTAATCTGAAATTGCGTAATAAGCATAAAACTACTAATCAAGTTACAATGTATTAACTAATCATTGGATATGTTATTATGACTAGCTATGAGAAAACACATGAATTAACATGGAAAAATTGTAGCTTTGAAATCTAGATTAAGAACTAAATAAATTTTGATTTCACTATTTTTAATATACTAAAAATTCATAATTTGAAACTTGATTAACCTATTATTACTAAGTTATAGTGTCATATTTAAATTAAACCTAAAAGAAGAAATAAAAACATGTTCTAAATGTGTTGTAGTGGGAATTTTATTAGATCCCCAATTCACAAATAAGAAACCTTTATTGTTATTACTATTAAATAATATTTGCATACAATAATTTTAAAAGTAATAAAAACAAATAATAAAAGTACCATTTTCTGCTCAGAAATCCTTCGCCAGTAGGAGTTCATGTTAAATCGTAAGAAAAAAAATATTAAGATAGATTATTGACAATGATCAAAGAAAAAAGAAGTATGAATAACAAAAAAACATAAGCAATAAATCAAACTTACCTAATTTTATTTTATTGAAATATAATGACCATCAATCTTCAGATACGAGCAAAAATGTTGGTAGAGATGTAATAGATAGACAATTGGAAGGAAGATAAGAGATATGGACAGAATGACGGCAAAGGTCATAACATAATGTAGAAGGATGAAGATAAATGACTGCGGAGGCTAAGGAGGAAGTAGTATATTAGATAGCTTTGGAAGTAGGATATTTAAACTAGGGTTTTGACAAAACGGGTTATATAATGTTAACATTGGCCCATTAGATAGGTGAAACAAGTTAAAATTTTAAGCACTATCCCACCATTTGGAAAAGGCCAGCTGGATTATTTTGGTTTTGGGCCCTTAACGGGTCACACATGTAAACTGTTTATAATAAAATAATCTTTCTTCCTTACATTTTAAATTCCATTATATGGACTTTTTATTTTTATTTTCTCATCTTCTAAAGTCCTAGTCTTTTATTTATATTACATCATGAAATAATCGAGATCATTGCTTTTTAAATTTTCCTTTAGATTCAATTTTCTCTAGTTATTTACATGTTGTTTATGATGTGATTTCAGGTGATTTTGTTCTAAATTTTATTGTTGTAAGACTATATATGTTGAAATTTCTACGAGAAGTGAGATATATCACCATTTTCATAAATTTAAATTCATTTTATTATTTTGTGATTTCTAATATATATGTGATATAGTTTGATCTTCATTTACAATACAATTGATTTATCAAGATGCTGTGAACAGTGATAAAATTCCTTAGATAATTTTTTTTTATCATTGTAATTAATTTTTTACTCCTGCCATGATTTTCTATAGACATCTTGGTTACATGTAGAACAACCAAAACTTATTTTTCTTCGGGTGTTGACAATACATGCCAAATCCACGGTTGCATCTTTACCTATAGTGTTATATTTTTCAATAATTCTCAATCCTGTGATTTTTACCTATCCTACATAAGATGCATTGCTCAAATATGACATATCCTTATAATTAGTGATAATTTCTTTCTTTTCGTGTGTTTTATTTGGACTTCATTGTTGTTGATGTGTGTTAATTCAATCTGAACAAAGATTTATGACATGTGATGTTTTAGCGTGTGTATAATCTATTCGAACTAAGTTTATTTACATTCATGTGGCATTGCCATTTTTTCTTTCCAGATATATCAAAGTGTAAAAATAAAATAGTAACAATACTCTGTGGTGGTTTTATTCTAATTTTTTGTTTTTGTAAGGCTATATGTACAAATGTTTCTATGAAAAGTGAGGTATACTACCATTTCCACAATTTTAAACTCCTTTAATTCTTTTTTTCTAAATTTTGATATGTAGATGTGATATTTGTATAATTATTTCGTAATCCAAAGTATTTTTATTTGTTTAGATCTATGATATAGTCTCAAAACAGTATGTTTATATTTTTTTAGGTTAATTACAAACCTAACTTTTTAAAGAACTAATTCACAATCCTTTAACTTTTCTTTATTTTAATTGTTTGATTTCATTCTTTTTTATATTCTTGCCATAATTGATCTCTGTATTCAAATGATTGATATCAGGAACTTATGAATTTAATGTTCCATGCTGTTTCCCATGCATAAGCAATTCTAACTTTACGTTTCTTGCAATATTAGCTTGAAACCGAAGGATTCAATTTTTCGATTTCCTTACCTATTGATTTTTTTGTCTTGTTAATATTTTACCAGTCACCACATTACAACTGCAACCAATTTAAGCACTAGTATTTCATCTTTGGTTGTGGCTTTAATTAGTGGGTAAGTATTTCTTGATGGTTTTTCATCCTTTGAACATCATGTGCCTTTAGAGTTGTATTGATGTTTTATGTATAAGTAATGAAATGCTGAATGGTTGAAGAAAGATATTAGTTAAAATATGGAAAATTATTTAGTCATAGATAACCTCCATGAAACCATTATGATCATTTTTTTGCTTCTTAATTTGGCCAACTCTAATAGTTTATTAACTAATTATTTAAAAAGAAGTTGATAACTTGAAAACACACGACCGAGTCTTACAATTTATTAAATTTCTCGGGTTGTAGAATTATATGATAGGTACATTTGTCATGAACTCGGGGACATGGACTGATTAGGCAACCAATGAGTAAGTAATTATCAATATTAGTGTACTTAAACATTGTGTTGTTAGATGAATTTTATGATATAAATGGTTAAAAATTATTATAAATACTACATATATATTACTAAATATATAAAATTAAAAATTTCTTTTGTGAAAGACCATTTTTCAAGTTTACAAATAGAGACTACCATTACAATTAACACAATTCTACTATAAATCTTTTTTTTTTTTTTTGAATAATTTTCCATTTTTCAAACTAAACAATACATGAAACTAATTGTAGCTTAACAAATACTCCATAGAATTTTTAACTTGACATAAATAAACACCACAACCCGTGATCTCTACATAATACCTACATAACCAAGAACAAATAAACATACATATCACTAAATCATGGCTTCCAAACAGGTCCAAGATAATCCCCATCAATACTCACAACTGAGTAAAAGTCTTTCCCAGCTTCCATGTACTTGACACCAATCACAATGAAACGAACCACCACATCTTTCTCAATCTTTTCTCACTTGGAAAAGCACATCTCCAATTCACATCCAAATTTCCAGCTGTGATAATCACGTTCCATGAGAGTTGTGTCTTGAGAAACATTTTTCAACTGGTATTGAGTGAATCTCTAGGCTGATTTTGACCAAAAAAGGAAAAGTGATTATCAGAGTTTGAAGGAGAGGAGAGCTTTTTTAGAATTTTATTTTACCAATATTTAGAAAAGAGCACAGAGTGAGATAGTACAGGAATGGTTCTTTCTTACTTCAACACTATATTATTTCCCTTTTTACTATAAATCAACAAACATTTTTTTTAAATTTCAGCTAAAAGAATATATTTAATACAATGGGTCTTATGGAGAAGTGTTATTAGTTCTCATGTGTACAAATCCAATACACAAAAGACTATATTTGAGTGTTTCGTTAACAAGTGAAATATTTTTCGTATAAAATACTGTTCTTATATAATTAAGTTTGCAGAGAGTAAGAAGACAAAAAAGGATTGAAATCTTTTCAATTAAAAATCTGCCTATCTTAATATAATAATAAAAAAAATATTGAAATATTTAGGATTGAGGATTGCTTTTATTAAGCTAGGGTTGAAAAATTTAATACATATTTTATTTTTTAATCAAGTCACGAGTTGCATTATTTATTTAGTCATTCATTCATTTAAATATATAAGCATATTTTATTTATGATCAACAAATGATCATTATCACCCATTTATGGGAAAACATAGAATTAATATATAAATTTTGTTAAAAAGCAATTTGGTATATGAAAAAAGGTTATTTAGAAAGTGATTTTCTAGTTTATAATTATATAAAATAAGAAAAGAAAATAATTGATTTATGTTAACTCTAAAAACATGAAGTTGATCATTCCTTTTTAGATTTAATCTAAAATTGCTTAATAAGCATTAAACTACTAATCAAGTTACAATGTATTAACTAATCATTGGATATGTTATTATGACTAGCTATTAGAAAACACATGAATTAACATGGAAAAATTGTAGCTTTGAAATCTAGATTAATAACTATATAAATTTTAATTTCACTATTTTTAATATACTCCATAATTTGAAACTTGATTAACCTATTATTACTAAGTTATAGTGTCATATTTAAATTAAACCTAAAAGAAGAAATAAAAACATGTTCTAAATGTGTTGTAGTGGGAATTTTATTAGATTCCCAATTCACAAATAAGAAACCTTTGTCTTTATTACTATTAAATAATATTTGCATACAATAATTTTAAAAGTAATAAAAACACATAACAAAAGTACCATTTTCTGCTTAGAAATCCTTCGCCAGTAGGAGTCCCTGTTAAATCGTAAGAAAAAACATATTAAGATAGATTATTGACAATGATCAAAGAAAAAAGAAGTATGAATAACAAAAAAACATAAGCAATAAATCAAACTTACCTAATTTTATTTTATTGAAATATAATAACCATCAATCTTCAGATACGAGCAAAAATGTAGGTAGAGATGTAATAGATAGACAATTGGACAGAAGATAAGAGATATGGACAGAATGACGACAAAGGTCAAAACATAATGTAGAAGAATGAAGATAAATGACTGCGGAGGCTAAGGAGGAAGTAGTATATTAGGTAGCTTTGAAAGTAGGATATTTAAACTAGGGTTTTGACAAAACGGGGTATATAATGTTAACATTGGCCCATTAGATAGGTGAAACAAGTTAAAATTTTAAGCACTACCCCACCATTTGGAAAAGGCCGGCTGGATTATTTTGGTTTTGGGCCCTTAACGGGTAACACATGTAAACTGTTTATAATAAAATAATCTTTCTTCCTTACACTTTAAATTCCATTATATGGACTTTTTATTTTTATTTTCTCATCTTCTAAAGTCCTAGTCTTTTATTTATATCACATCATGAAATAATGAAATAATCGAGATCATTGCTTTTTAAATTTTCCTTTAGATTCAATTTTCTCTAGTTATTTACATGTTGTTTATGATGTGATTTGAGGTGAATTTGTTCTAAATTTTGTTTTTGTAAGACTATATATGTTGAAATTTCTACGAGAATTGAGATATATCACCATTTTCATAAATTTAAATTCATTTAATTTTTTTGTGATTTCTAATATATATGTGATATAGTTTGATCTTCATTTACAATACAATTGATTTATCAAGATGCTGTGAACAGTGATAAAATTCCTTAGATAATTTTTTTTATCACTGTAATTAATTTTTTACTCCTGCCATGATTTTCTATAGCCATCTTGGTTACATGTAGAACAACCAAAACTTATCCTTCTTCGGGTGTTGACAATACATGCCAAATCCACGGTTGCATCTTCACCTATAGTGTTATATTTTTCAATAATTCTCAATCCCGTGATTTTTACCTATCCTACATAAGATGCATTGCTCAAATATGACATATCCTTATAATTAGTGATAATTTCTTCCTTTTCGTGCGTTTTACTTGGATTTCATTGTTGTTGATGTGTTATAATTCAATCGGAACAAAGATTTATGTCATGTGATGTTTTAGCGTGTGTATAATCTGTTCGAACTAAGTTTATTTACCTTCATGTGGCATTGCTATTTTTTCTTTCCAGATATATCAAAGTGTAAAAATAAAATAGTAACAATACTCTGTGGTGGTTTTATTCTAATTTTTTGTTTTTGTAAGGCTATATGTACAAATGTTTTTATGAAAAGTGAGGTATACTACCATTTCCACAATTTTAAACTCCTTAAATTCTTTTGTTCTAAATTTTGATATATAGATGGGATATTTGTTTAATTATTTCGGAATCCAAAGTATTTTTATTTGTTTAGATCTATGATATAGTCTCAAAACAGTATGTTTATATTTTTTTAGGTGAATTACGAACCTAATTTTTTAAAGAATTAATTCACAATCCTTTAACTTTTCTTTCTTTGATTTCATTCTTTTTGATATTCTTGCCATAATTGATCTCTGTATTCAAATGATTGATATCAGGAACTTATGAATTTAATGTTCCATGTTGTTTCCCATGCATATGCAATTCTAACTTTACGTTTCTTGCAATATTAGCTTGAAACCGAAGGATTCAATTTTTCGATTTCCTTACCTATTGATTTTTTTTATCTTGTTAATATTTTTCCGGTGACCTCATTACAACTGCAACTAATATAAGCACTAGTATTATATCTTTGGTTGTGGCTTTAATTAGTGGGTAAGTATTTCTTGATAGTTTTTCATCCTTTGAACATCATGTGCCTTTAGAGTTGTATTGATGTTTTATGTATAAGTAATGAAATGCTGAATGGTTGAAGAAAGATATTAGTTAAAATATGGAAAATTATTTAGTCATAGATAACCTCCATGAAACCATTATGATCATTGTTTTGCTTCTTAATTTGGCCAACTCTAATAATTATTTAAAAAGAAGTTAATAACTTGAAAACACACGACCGAGTCTTACAATTTATTAAATTTCTTGGGTTGTAGAATTATATGATAGGTACATTTGTCATGAACTCGGGGACATGGACTGATTAGGCAACCAATGAGTAAGTAATTATCAATATTAGTGTACTTAAATATTTTGTTGTTAGATGAATTTTATGATATAAATGGTTAAAAATTATTATAAATACTACATATATATTACTAAATATATAAAATTAAAAATTTCTTTTGTGAAAGACCCTTTTTCAAGTTTACAAATAGAGACTACCATTACAATTAACACAATTCTACTATAAATCTTTTTTTTTGAATAATTTTCCATTTTTCAAACTAAACAATACATTAAACTAATTGTAGCTTAACAAATACTCCATAGAATTTTTCACTTGACATAAATAAACACCACAACCCGTGATCTCTACATAATACCTACATAACCAAGAACAAATAAACATACATATCACTAAATCATGGCTTCCAAACAGGTCCAAGATAATCCCCATCAATACTCACAACTGAGTAAAAGTCTTTCCCAGCTTCCATGTACTTGACACCAATCACAATGAAACGAACCACCACATCTTTCTCAATCTTTTCTCACTTGGAAAAGCACATCTCCAGTTCACATCCAAATTTCCAGCTGTGATAATCACATTCCATGAGAGTTGTGTCTTGAGAAACATTTTTCAACTGGTATTGAGTGAATCTCTAGGCTGATTTTGACCAAAAAAGGAAAAGTGATTATCAGAGTTTGAAGGAGAGGAGAGCTTTTTTAGAATTTTATTTTACCAATATTTAGAAAAGAGCACAGAGTGAGATAGTACAGGAATGGTTCTTTCTTACTTCAACACTATATTATTTCCCTTTTTACTATAAATCAACAAACAATTTTTTTAAATTTCAGCTAAAAGAATATATTTAATACAATGGGTCTTATGGAGAAGTGTTATTAGTTCTCATGTGTACAAATCCAATACACAAAAGACTATATTTGAGTGTTTCGTTAACAAGTGAAATATTTTTCGTATAAAATACTGTTCTTATATAATTAAGTTTACTGAGAGTAAGAAGACAAAAAAGGATTGAAATCTTTTCAATTAAAAATCTGCCTATCTTAATATAATAATAAAAAAAATATTGAAATATTTAGGATTGAGGATTGCTTTTATTAAGCTAGGGTTGAAAAATTTAATACATATTTTACTTTTTAATCAAGTCACGAGTTGCATTATTTATTTAGTCATTCATTCATTTAAATATATAAGCATATTTTATTTATGATCAACAAATGATCATTATCACCCATCTATGGGAAAACATAGAATTAATATATAAATTTTGTTAAAAAGCAATTTGGTATATGAAAAAAGGTTATTTAGAAAGTGATTTTCTAGTTTATAATTATATAAAATAAGAAAAGAAAATAATTGATTTATGTTAACTCTAAAAACATGAAGTTGATCATTCCTTTTTAGATTTAATCTAAAATTGCTTAATAAGCATAAAACTACTAATCAAGTTACAATGTATTAACTAATCATTGGATATGTTATTATGACTAGCTATTAGAAAACACATGAATTAACATGGAAAAATTGTAGCTTTGAAATCTAGATTAAGAACTATATAAATTTTAATTTCACTATTTTTAATATACTCCATAATTTGAAACTTGATTAACCTATTATTACTAAGTTATAGTGTCATATTTAAATTAAACCTAAAAGAAGAAATAAAAACATGTTCTAAATGTGTTGTAGTGGGAATTTTATTAGATTCCCAATTCACAAATAAGAAACCTTTGTCTTTATTACTATTAAATAATATTTGCATACAATAATTTTAAAAGTAATAAAAACACATAACAAAAGTACCATTTTCTGCTTAGAAATCCTTCGCCAGTAGGAGTTCCTGTTAAATCGTAAGAAAAAACATATTAAGATAGATTATTGACAATGATCAAAGAAAAAAGAAGTATGAATAACAAAAAAACATAAGCAATAAATCAAACTTACCTAATTTTATTTTATTGAAATATAATAACCATCAATCTTCAGATACGAGCAAAAATGTAGGTAGAGATGTAATAGATAGACAATTGGACAGAAGATAAGAGATATGGACAGAATGACGACAAAGGTCAAAACATAATGTAGAAGAATGAAGATAAATGACTGCGGAGGCTAAGGAGGAAGTAGTATATTAGGTAGCTTTGAAAGTAGGATATTTAAACTAGGGTTTTGACAAAACGGGGTATATAATGTTAACATTGGCCCATTAGATAGGTGAAACAAGTTAAAATTTTAAGCACTACCCCACCATTTGGAAAAGGCTGGATTATTTTGGTTTTGGGCCCTTAACGGGTAACACATGTAAACTGTTTATAATAAAATAATCTTTCTTCCTTACATTTTAAATTCCATTATATGGACTTTTTATTTTTATTTTCTCATCTTCTAAAGTCCTAGTCTTTTATTTATATCACATCATGAAATAATCGAGATCATTGCTTTTTAAATTTTCCTTTAGATTCAATTTTCTCTAGTTATTTACATGTTGTTTATGATGTGATTTGAGGTAAATTTGTTCTAAATTTTGTTTTTGTAAGACTATATATGTTGAAATTTCTACGAGAATTGAGATATATCACCATTTTCATAAATTTAAATTCATTTAATTTTTTTGTGATTTCTAATATATATGTGATATAGTTTGATCTTCATTTACAATACAATTGATTTATCAAGATGCTGTGAACAGTGATAAAATTCCTTAGATAATTTTTTTTATCACTGTAATTAATTTTTTACTCCTGCCATGATTTTCTATAGCCATCTTGGTTACATGTAGAACAACCAAAACTTATCCTTCTTCGGGTGTTGACAATACATGCCAAATCCACGGTTGCATCTTCACCTATAGTGTTATATTTTTCAATAATTCTCAATCCCGTGATTTTTACCTATCCTACATAAGATGCATTGCTCAAATATGACATATCCTTATAATTAGTGATAATTTCTTCCTTTTCGTGCGTTTTACTTGGATTTCATTGTTGTTGATGTGTTATAATTCAATCGGAACAAAGATTTATGTCATGTGATGTTTTAGCGTGTGTATAATCTGTTCGAACTAAGTTTATTTACCTTCATGTGGCATTGCCATTTTTTCTTTCCAGATATATCAAAGTGTAAAAATAAAATAGTAACAATACTCTGTGGTGGTTTTATTCTAATTTTTTGTTTTTGTAAGGCTATATGTACAAATGTTTTTATGAAAAGTGAGGTATACTACCATTTCCACAATTTTAAACTCCTTAAATTCTTTTGTTCTATATTTTGATATATAGATGGGATATTTGTTTAATTATTTCGGAATCCAAAGTATTTTTATTTGTTTAGATCTATGATATAGTCTCAAAACAGTATGTTTATATTTTTTTAGGTGAATTACGAACCTAATTTTTTAAAGAATTAATTCACAATCCTTTAACTTTTCTTTCTTTGATTTCATTCTTTTTGATATTCTTGCCATAATCGATCTCTGTATTCAAATGATTGATATCAGGAACTTATGAATTTAATGTTCCATGTTGTTTCCCATGCATATGCAATTCTAACTTTACGTTTCTTGCAATATTAGCTTGAAACCGAAGGATTCAATTTTTCGATTTCCTTACCTATTGATTTTTTTTATCTTGTTAATATTTTTCCGGTGACCTCATTACAACTGCAACTAATTTAAGCACTAGTATTATATCTTTGGTTGTGGCTTTAATTAGTGGGTAAGTATTTCTTGATAGTTTTTCATCCTTTGAACATCATGTGCCTTTAGAGTTGTATTGATGTTTTATGTATAAGTAATGAAATGCTGAATGGTTGAAGAAAGATATTAGTTAAAATATGGAAAATTATTTAGTCATAGATAACCTCCATGAAACCATTATGATCATTTTTTTGCTTCTTAATTTGGCCAACTCTAATAATTATTTAAAAAGAAGTTAATAACTTGAAAACACACGACCGAGTCTTACAATTTATTAAATTTCTCGGGTTGTAGAATTATATGATAGGTACATTTGTCATGAACTCGGGGACATGGACTGATTAGGCAACCAATGAGTAAGTAATTATCAATATTAGTGTACTTAAACATTTTGTTGTTAGATGAATTTTATGATATAAATGGTTAAAAATTATTATAAATACTACATATATATTACTAAATATATAAAATTAAAAATTTCTTTTGTGAAAGACCATTTTTCAAGTTTACAAATAGAGACTACCATTACAATTAACACAATTCTACTATAAATCTTTTTTTTTGAATAATTTTCCATTTTTCAAACTAAACAATACATGAAACTAATTGTAGCTTAACAAATACTCCATAGAATTTTTCACTTGACACAAATAAACACCACAACCCGTGATCTCTACATAATACCTACATAACCAAGAACAAATAAACATACATATCACTAAATCATGGCTTCCATACAGGTCCAAAATAATCCCCATCAATACTCACAACTGAGTAAAAGTCTTTCCCAGCTTCCATGTACTTGACACCAATCACAATGAAACGAACCACCACATCTTTCTCAATCTTTTGCCTAGTATCATGCACAAAAACTGGATTTTCCCCTGGAATATAGGTATACCCAGTCATTTTCTGATTCGAAAGATAGATATTCTCCATGGGCCCACACCTCAAAAACACACCATGCTTTAGTATCCTATGAATCACACCTTCCAAAATCTCACCCCTAAGATCTTGAAGGTCATACAGCTGAAATTCACTGGGAAAAGCACATCTCCAGTGTGTTGTCTCACTTTACCTTCTCCAATTTTTTCTAAAGTAGTCACAGCCATGAAATATCCTAAATCTTTTGTGGCTTTTTTAGCAGCAAACTCATCCATTAAACGAAGAACTGTAGCTTTCTGAAGCATTAAACCATTCACATCCAAATTTCCAACTACGATAATCGCGTTCCATAAGAGTTGTGTCTTGAGAAACATTTTTCAACTGGTATTGAGTGAATCTCTAGGCTGAATTTGACCAAAAAAGGAAAAGTGATTATCAGAGTTTGAAGTAGAGGAGATCTTTTTTAGAATTTTATTATACCAATATTTAGAAAAGAGCACAGAGTGAGATAGATAGTACAGGAATGGTTCTTTCTTACTTCAACACTATATTATTTCCCTTTTTACTATAAATCAACAAACAATTTTTTTAAATTTCAGCTAAAAGAATATATTTAATACAATGGGTCTTATGGAGAAGTGTTATTAGTTCGCATGTGTACAAATCCAATACACAAAAGACTATATTTGAGTGTTTTGTTAACAAGTGAAATATTTTTCGTATAAAATACTGTTCTTATATAATTAAGTTTGTAGAGAGTAAGA
Organism: Nemophila menziesii; assembly: GCA_029959085.1. Taxonomy (NCBI): domain Eukaryota; kingdom Viridiplantae; phylum Streptophyta; class Magnoliopsida; order Boraginales; family Hydrophyllaceae; genus Nemophila; species Nemophila menziesii. Next base: position 40,469,523 of record JARWIR010000007.1, on the reverse strand, counting down.
AGACAAAAAAGGATTGAAATCTTTTCAATTAAAAATCTGTCTATCTTAATATAATAATAAAAAAAATATTGAAATATTTAGGATTGAGGATTGCTTTTATTCAGCTAGGGTTGAAAAATTTAATACATATTTTATTTATTAATCAAGTCACGAGTTGCATTATTTATTTAGTCATTCATATATTTAAATATATAAGCATATTTTATTTATGATCATCAAATGATCATTATCACCCATTCATGGGAAAACATAGAATTAATATATAAATTTTGTTAAAAAGCAATTTCGTATATGAAAAAAGGTTATTTAGAAAGTGATTTTCTAGTTTATAATTTCATAAAATAAGAAAAGAAAATAATTGATTTATGTTAACTCTAAAAACATGAAGTTGATCATTCCTTTTTAGAATTAATATAAAATTGCTTAATAAGCATAAAACTACTAATCAAGTTACAATGTTTTAACTAATCACTGGATATGTTATTATGACTAGCTATTAGAAAACACATGAATTAACATGGAAAAATTGTAGCTTTGAAATCTAGATTAAGAACTATATAAATTTTAATTTCACTATTTTTAATATACTAAAAATTCATAATTTGAAACTTGATTAACCTATTATTACTAAGTTATAGTGTCATATTTAAATTAAACCTAAAAGAAGAAATAAAAACATGTTCTAAATGTGTTGTAGTGGGAATTTTATTAGATTCCCAATTCACAAATAAGAAACCTTTATCGTTATTACTATTAAATAATATTTGCATACAATAATTTCAAAAGTAATAAAAATAAATAATAAAAGTACCATTTTCTGCTCAGAAATCCTTCGCCAGTAGGAGTTCCTGTTAAATTGTAAGAAAAAACATATTAAGATAGATTATTGACAATGATCAAAGAAAAAAGAAGTATGAATAACAAAAAAACATAAGCAATAAATCAAACTTACCTAATTTTATTTTATTGAAATATAATGACCATCAATCTTCAGATACGAGCAAAAATGTAGGTAGAGATGTAATAGATAGACAATTGGACGGAAGATTTAGGTAGCTTTGAAAGTAGGATATTTAAACTAGGGTTTTGACAAAACGGGGTATATAATAAAATTTTAAGCACTACCCCACCATTTGGAAAAGGCCGGCTGGATTATTTTGGTTTTGGGCCATTAACGGGTCACACATGTAAAATGTTTATAATAAAATAATCTTTCTTCCTTACATTTTAAAGTCCATTATATGGACTTTTTATTTTTATTTTCTCATCTTTCAAAGTCCTAGTCTTTTATTTATATCACATCATGAAATAATCGAGATCATTGCTTTTTGAATTTTCCTTTAGATTCAATTTTCTCTAGTTATTTACATGTTGTTTATGATGTGATTTGAGGTGAATTTGTTCTAATTTTTTTTGTAAGACTATATATGTTGAAATTTCTATTAGAATTGAGATATATCACCATTTTCATAAATTTAAATTCATTTTATTTTTTTGTGATTTCTAATATATATGTGATATAGTTTGATCTTCATTTACAATACAATTGATTTATCAAGATGTTGTGAACAGTGATAAAATTCCTTAGATAAATTTTTTTATCACTGTAATTAATTTTTTACTCCTGCCATGATTTTCTGTAGCCATCTTGGTGCCAAATCCACAGTTGCATCTTTACCTATAGTGTTATATTTTTCAATAATTCTCAATCCCGTGATTTTTACCTATCCTACATAAGATGCATTGCCAAATATGACATATCTTTATAATTAGTGATAATTTCTTCCTTTTCGTGTGATTTATTTGGACTTCATTGTTGTTGATGTGTGTTAATTCAATCTGAACAAAGATTTATGCCATGTGATGTTTTAGCGTGTGTATAATCTGTTCGAACTAAGTTTATTTACCTTTATTTGGCATTGCCATTTTTTCTTTCCAAATATATCAAAGTGTAAAAATAAAATAGTAACAATACTCTGTGGTGGTTTTATTCTAATTTTTTGTTTTTGTAAGGCTATATGTACAAATGTTTCTATGAAAAGTGAGGTATACTACCATTTCCACAATTTTAAACTCCTTTCATTATTTTGTTCTAAATTTTGATATATAGATGTGATATTTGTTTAATTATTTTGTAATCCAAAGTATTTTTATTTGTTTAGATCTATGATATAGTCGCAAAGTATGTATATATTTTTTTAGGTGAATTACTAACCTAATTTTTTAAAGAATTAATTCACAATCCTTTAACTTTTCTTTCTTTTTATTGTTTGATTTCATTCTTTTTGATATTCTTACCATAATTGATCTTTGTATTCAAATGATTGATATCAGGAACTTATGAATTTAATGTTCCATGTTGTTTCCCATGCATATGCAATTCTAACTTTATGTTTCTTGCAATATTAGCTTGAAACCGAAGGATTTAATTTTTCGATTTCCTTACCTATTGATTTTTTTATCTTGTTAATATTTTTCCGGTGACCTCATTACGACTGAAACCAATTTAAGCACTAGTATTTCATCTTTGGTTGTGGCTTTAATTAGTGGGGTAAGTATTTCTTGATAGTTTTTCATCCTTTGAACATCATGTGCCTTTAGAGTTGTATTGATGTTTTATGTATAAGTAATGAAATGCTGAATGGTTGAAGAAAGATATTAGTTAAAATATGGAAAATTATTTAGTCATTGATAACCTCCATGAAACCATTATGATCATTTTTTTGCTTCTTAATTTGGCCAACTCTAATAGTTTATTAAATAATTATTTAAAAAGAAGTTGATAACAGAAAACACACGACCGAGTCTTACAATTTATTAAATTTCTCGGGTTTTAGAATTATATGATAGGTACATTTGTCATGAACTCGGGGACATGGACGTATTAGGCAATCAATGAGTAGGTAATTATCAATATTAGTGTACTTAAACATTGTGTTGTTAGATGAATTTTATGATATAAATGGTTAAAAATTATTATAAATACTACATATATATTACTAAATATATAAAATTAAATAGGCGGATTCAAAACCGCATAATCCCACCTAGGCCCCGCGTAATCTCGTCGAGGCACTAAGCCCCGGTCGACGATCTAAACCGCGAAACCGGGATCTACAACATAACTCATAACATAGTGGAATACCTAAGTATTTTCTCATATTACCCGTCGTTACTGACCTTTCTTAGGCTTTTGCAAATGATATTCATGGTGGATGATCAGACATTTAGTCTTTAGTTGTTTACAAATGTATTTATGACTCCCACGGACCTTCCTCATAATTTCTCATAAATCTACATGCATATGTATAATTTTTACAAGATTTGTACTCAAATTGGTCAATCCTTGATAACATGATCAATTTGCTTATCTAATAAATTTTGGCTAGAACAACTCTTCTAAATTTCAACAAACCTATCCAAGGCCACATGTAATTCCTCATCATAGTTATGAATAAGACTTGTAAGTTTAAATCTAAACATTATGTGCACAACTTACACCATAATATCTCATTACAAATTTATATTGAAGGTCTCTCCATGAGAGTGTAGATCCTCGTTTAAAGTTCTAAAGTAATGGACAAATCTATCTCTAAGAGAAAATTGAAATAATATTAACATTCTATTTTCTTCGAACATAGATTTAAATTTAATGATTTGACATGTCTTTTGGAATTCACTTAAGTAATGATAAAGGTATTATCCCCTAAGAATGTAGGCGACATACTAAGTAGTTGGGGTTTAACATCATATTTGATTCTTCTGTTAAGATAGCTAATTAAAACAGAATTAAGGACAAGAGTGTTATCATAGAAAATATCATCTAACAGTATTTTATACTAAGCCATTTTTCAAGATCTTATCTTAATAGATTTGTCGGTATCAAGATTAAAAAGGTACAATTCTCGTGTAAAATCTCCAACAATACCTTTACTTGTAAGTGCACACGAGCGAGTGTAGTAGTAGTTATTTATTGGGAGCATTTGGATATGCATTATAGCATCTTGGTTGTCCCGAAAATTGTTCTTAAGGTAGTGGATTCTTCACGACTAGGGCTAAGCAACTACGAACCAAAAAACCAAACCGAACCAAAAAATTAGAAAAAACCGAACCAAAAAAACACAATTCTAAAAAACCACGCTATTGGACAATGTATTTTAAGAAATAGGTTGACAAGTATTATTGGATAAGCGTTCAAATTCAAAGTGAACCATATTCTGAATCGAATCGAACCAATCCGGAACCAAAAATCGAATGTGTAACCAAATGCGAACCGTCTGGTTTGGTTTTTAAATTATAAAAAACTGAATTATTCGGTTCGGTTCAGGTTTTGGCCAAAAACCGATACGGAACCGAACCATGTTCACCCCTATTCACGACACTACAATTCATATCAGTTCTTGTTTGTTCTTTATTTTCCTTTTAAACACTACATTAATTAGTTAAAGCGTATTTTGCATTAAACACTTCTTAAAAGCGTTACAAAACCGATACAATATCGTTTTTCTAGACTAACTGTACATTACATTCAAAGTGAACTAATTCCTCATATTTCATGTATTTAAAAGTTCCCTTGAAGTTCTTTCCATTTTCACGATTTACCGAGTAATTTTCCACTAAGTGTTTTTTGCTATCAGTGGAAGCCATATTTGCACCCATTTTCTAGATGACTAGCTATCTTTCTTATATTGGTTTCCTTTATCATAGTTGGATGCATTCATTAAATTTTCACCCAGGAAATTAATAGTTTTCTATGTTCCTCTACAAACTTTTCTCTTCGGTTCAATTTTGAAGCATCAAGTGCTTCTCAACACCGATGCTTCTGTGAGACCACACAATAAGGGAACTTGACGAAAATAAACCATTTCTCATCGGATTCATAATAATATATCACAAATTTTTCCTCCACATCTCTTTATTGGCTGCATATCCAACATGATAAGTGTCAAATTATGTCTATTTGAACATATACCCTTCCCATATGTAACTCGTATTTCAAATAAGATGGTTTAGGATAGTGAGAATCTTTTGAAGTCCAAAAATATATGTATACTTATGTAATCTTCAATACAATGTGAAGAACAATTATAGTGAAAAACAATTATAGTACTTGCACCAACACATAAATAGAATCTAATGATGGTCTTGGAGACTTTAACTTGTGGAACGATCCTTTACTTTAACTCTTAGAATCAGATGGAAAGTTTCAAACTCTTACTCAAAATATACTCTCTCAAAACATTGTAAAACTAATCAGAACACACAAAAGCTACATTTTCAATAATTTTGAAGAATTCATATCTGTATAAAAAAATTCACATAATATTGTAGAATTTAATCAAAAATGCATGCACATAATCCAGATTTTGAGGGTCTTGGAAGAGTTAAATACACCATGTCTACTCTTACAAAGCATCATAACACTTATCAGCATATAAAAAGTTAAACATGGAGCAAAATATGAGAAATCCATATATTCAAACAATATTCAAGAAACTAATCTAGAAAAAAATAACATTCGTTAACAAATTGTAGCAGAATTCAGAGAGCGTTTGGTTAATTAGTTAGTATTGTGTATTTAGTAAGGTTGAATTGCATTGTTATGCAAAATAGGCAAATATACCTCCAATTTTCAAAATATCTAATATTAATATACCCCCGCATTATGCAATTGGCATTGGATATGATTTACTCGACAAATATGCACTCGTTTAGGATCTTCCAAAATGGTCACAAACAACACACCAATAACTTTCTCGAAATGACTTTCACCACATATAGAGATGCAAGAATGATATTTGGTAAGCTTGATTACTATTGTGTTTTGACTTATCATATATATAGATGTGAGAATGATTTTTGAACAAGATTGGTTTTAAATAGCATTTTTAAGTTTAATTAATGGAGTTGGGTGCGACGGAGAATTAATGAGATATATTTATTAAATTACGATTGTTATATGGCAATTTCAATTTTTTAAGAAATGCTCTCATTGTGGTTCATCTTATGGATAAAGAAACAAAACATTCTTATATTTTTATATTTTAATAAAACTTATGTCCTTAATTTACATGTGATCCTACAATACAAAATGTCTCTTCTCAAAGTTGTTTTCCTTTCCTTTCCTTTTCCTTTCATTTTCCTTTTCCTTTCCTTTTCCTTTCCCTTCCTGGTCTCATGCACCATCTTCAACTACACTTTGAAAAAAATATCTCCAAACCGTGAATGGATTTTACTCATGAACAACTTATGGTGGCTTCATAGATTCTGATCAAAAGAAGATGTCAATAAACAAATCCATATTGTATTGTATGCCCCTCGATTGAAGAAACGATTCCAAGTAATTGTTTAAATTTGCCCAGAGCATAATTCACGTGAAGTAGAATTTGCTGGAAATAGATGTCAAGATAATCCATTCTTTTATGCTTGTAACATAGCCTACATAAATAAATAAAATCTCAGAATTCGCTCAAGTACAAAAGAAACACAAGCATTATGGCTCTTTATATTCAGTGTAACTACAAATCTTTTGTGCTACAACACTTGTCATGTTTTACTCTGTAATGCATACATTTGATCAATTAACTAATTCTATTATTATTTAGTCATTTATATATTTAAATATACAAGCATACTGATCTTATCAGTCATTCATTGAAAAATAGAGAAGTAATATATAAATTTTGTTAAAAAGCAATTTCGTCTATATGAATGAAAGCTTATTTAGAAAATCATTTTGCAGTTTATAACTTCATAAAATAAGGAAAGAAGATAAAATAAAAGATCTGAGTTGGAGACAAGAGGAGGAAACAGAATATAAAAAGTGGCTATTCAAACTAGGGTTGAGAAAAATGGGGTATAATGTCAACATTGGTCTCACATTTTAAGCCTTTTTTTAGACGAAATAAAACTTATATTAAAATAAGTACGGATTACACATGTACATTTTTATAATCAAAATGTGTTTCTTTCTTATTTAGTTTCTTTTTATGTCTTTCAGACTTTCTTCTTTCATGGTCTAAAATCTTTATTCATATTACATCATGAGTAGATCAAAATCATTGTTATATTTTTCATGATTTTCTAATTGATTCAATCCCTTCTAGTTATGTACACGTCGAATATGATGTGATTTGAGGTGGGTTTATACTAATTTTTTGTTCTTGTAAGATTATATATGCTAAAAAATTTATGGATCCTATAGTCTTCTGAATTCTTGTTGGACCGTTTTGCTCCATAACTTTAGATGTTTGTGAGAGTATTGTTACTTGATTGTTACGAATGTGTAGTACCCTGACATAGTTGTGTATTTTCCGTCTTTCGTAACTAATCATTCGTCATTGTTTATAAGGGCCTAAAGATTTTGTTGTTGTGCCTTGCTAATTACGGAAAAAGCTCGTCTAGTAACTCATTGTTTCATCTGTCCTTTTGACCGTTTAAAAATCCGCTAACCCTTAGTAAGTTGAAATCCTTGCGGTTTATCCAATGTAAATGGTATGTTGTTTCATTTATGTTACCATTTCTTCATTATTTTCCCCATTACCAATAATGTATCTTTTATGCCAAATTAACAATTTTTTCTTGAATAATGCTAGCTTATGACCACGATCTGCTCTAGTGTAGTTTCATTTCTGGGTACGTTGTTTTTAGGTAGTGTATTCCTTTTAATATTGTAGCCACCACACTCTGGCTTTTACCAAATTCTATATGTCTTCAAAAAATGCTTTGTTCATGTTTTCAAAGTTCATAAAATCCATCCCCATATAACTTTTCCCATTGATATCTTTCATGTCAAAGGTGGAACTAATAATTGTTTTTGTGTTAAAATTCTCTTAATCTCTCTTGATTTTACATTCTTAATATATTGAATCTTGCGATTTTATTACTTATTGCTTTATATTGTACAATTAGTTGTTTTCTAATGTAAATATCCAATATTTCCCCCTTTTAGCTTATTGTTGTTTTCACCACGACTCTCCGACTACATTTAATTAAATCCAACTTAACAAGTAAAGTTATTGTGTTCGATATTCTTTATTACTTGAACCAACATGTACACTTGCCGTTGGATACTCCGTCGTGGGTATAAATCACCTCACACTCGAGGGAGCGCCAAGTTTATGTGTCTTTTAATCGTTTCCCTCCACCTCTTCAAAAATTATGATTACCATGTTATCAGGCTAACAATTAACACTTTTCCTAGAAGAAGAAGAAGAAGAAGAAGAAGAAGAAGAAGAAGAAGAAGAAGAAGAAGAAGAAGAAGAAGAAGAAGAAGAAGAAGAAGAAGAAGAAGAAGAAGAAGAAGAAGAAGAAGAAGAAGAAGAAGAAGAAGAAGCAGCAAGCAAGCAAGCAAATATCTATGGACGTGTTAGGCTCTAAACTATCGTGATTAATATGAGTAGTATCTAAATATCTGGACGTGTGTAGAGTATCGGTTATTCCTCATGGTATCCACTAGAGGTTTATACAATATTGTGATGGCGTAAATAAGTCTTACAAATTTGTTGAGCATTGAATATGTATCTATGTAGTAGATATATTTACTCTTCTTTGTATGTCTACTATGTATGTATGTATATTTAAGTTAAGTAAAAGTAAGTAGAATAATTTAAAGAGTAAATTCCATTTTAGGCCACATCTTCCAAAAGTACTATCTTTTAGGCCATTTCACAAATCCAGTGAGATATTTAATAGATTTTAAGGATAATTTGGACATTTCAAATAAACTACATTTGTTAACATATTTTCCTTTTTGTGAGTGTTTTTATGAGACAAATATTTGTTTGTTTAACATGCTAATTATTTCTACTTACATGATTACATATCTCCGTATTTGCAACATATTATTTGTCATTAATTGACTCATCTCAAGCATGATTATCCTTGTTAAATAGACATTCACATGAGTTGATCACACCCTATGTTATAACTTGTGATATGATTTGCTTTTGCATAAGTGATCAACAAAGAACTTTCTTGTATGTTTCATTAGATCATCTTATGTTTTAAAACATCCAAGCATGTCTTACACGTGTATTCTTTCATCTTGATTATATGTGCACACATTTTCTAATAGCACACTCCTAAATCTATGTGATTGTTTGGTTAAGTATAAGACACTTACCCCTCTAAATGTGCATACTATATTGTTATTTGATTTCACATATAGGAACACACCACATGCTTCATCTTACACATATATGAGTTAAAAAGATAATTTTATCACAACTCACTTTCGGATGATTCTTCGTGCACAAGATGAACACCACTACGCCATGAGTTCATCTCTTATATGTTAGGAAGTTTTTATCCCTTAAATGAATTCCATGATCCTTATTAGTCCACACACACGCTTCTTGATATATCCTTGTGTGTATTACCTTGTTAATTTTGAGTTGTACTAACCTTCATTGTAGCATTTTAAATTATACAGCTCTCATGAAGGATAAAAAGGTAAATAGGATTCGTTGCAACCTTCTTCCAAAATTTGCAACCAGAAACGACATATACTGATTTAAAACAGACTACCTTTTTTACCTTAAAATTGGTATAACATTTTCTTTTGAAACCAAATAAAGTTAGTAACAACCAAAAAAACTGTAACATCCTGGTAGACATCACTACCCAAAACGAATACCCGTTTTTAGGAAAAAATGGTATAATATTTTCCATTTAAACGATGTTGTTACAAGAGTTTTTGTCTTTCTACCCGTTGAACAAAGGAATCCATGTGGGATATATGTGTTAGGGTAAAACCCCAATTTATGCAAAGCGGAATAAATTTTTTTGCGTAATATGAGGTCCTTCTTAAAAGAGTTGTTGGCATCTTCTTGTATGTTAGCTCTCAAGGTCAACTACAAACTCTCTCATAATTGCATTTTGAATAAATATCATGGATAAACATTTTCCATTCAAGTAATGGATCATAGGGTAAAAGTTAGGAAGAGACACATTTACTTGTGCTCATTGAAACATGATATATCTTGCACCTATGTGGCCATAATTTTTATACGTTGCAAATTTACTTTTGGGTTGAACTACAAAATTTCTTAAAATCGCATTTCCAACAACTATAATAAAGAAAAGTTGTTCATTCTAGCCAAGTATCATTTAGTAAATCTAGAAATACAGTATAAATCAACAACCTTGTACATGATGGCCTTTCCAAAATGGGTACTCATTTTTGGGAAAACGACACCCCGTTTTTAGCTCAATATGCAAAAAAAATATAGTCGTTTATGACCATTTGGAGCCATATTTTTATTATGTATAGGAGCTTCTTCATTATACAACCTTACAACTTTTATGTCATATATGGTGTCATTCCATAAGAATTCCTTAATCCATATTTCCATATCAAATCCAAGAAGGAGATCAAATATTAAAGTTTCAACCTCAAATACACTTAAAGATGGGTTCATATTAAGCTATCACTTAGCATTCAAATCATCAAAAGAGTACAACAATCTTCATAGATAGATTAGCTCATCAAGGAGCATTATCCAATTGTTTTTAACTATATTCAACCACCAAGGCTTTAACTCTTCTTCTAGATTAGATCATAGCTTTAGTTGCTAGAGTTTATAGAAGAGGGAGAAGGCTTTATTATATGTAAGTGGTATCTTGTGTGTAAAATTGCACAAGTATGTTTGAAATCGGGTTGTGACAAAACCCGGAAAAAATCTCATCGGATTGTGACTTAACCGATATAAGTTTCGGGAGGTTTTATGTTGCGTTTTAGCCTAGAAAAAACTCGGTTTTAATGTTTATGTCTCACCTAAGAGATAAGAAAGATTAGTGGAATATAAGTTTGAAAATCCTATGTGATGAACCTAGGTAGTGGATGTAGGGAAACTGGACCACTAAAAAATCTCACATATCTTCTAATCCTTATCTTATATTCTATGCTTGCATTATCTTCACTTACTTGCTTATCTATTAAACCTTACTTATAGGTTAATCCCTTAGTGTTTGTTATAATGCTCTAGAGAACCATTATATAACTTAGGTTCTTAATTGTTTGGCCTTATAATTTTAACTTACCTAAATTAGTTAGTTATTAATTAGGCTATATCTTTATCCCATTAAATGTATTAATACTTGACCCTATAAATCTAAATAAGCTATTCTAACTTGGTGTGCATATAGGTCCCCTTATTACTTCTCTTGATTGTATAGTTTTTTCTAAATACAATGGAAGTCCGAAGACAATGGAAAAGAGACCTATGACATACTTGATAAGAACGACAAGTCGATGTGAAAATTCTCCTAGGATTTTTTCGTTCGAATCTGTCTCTCGTGACCACACTACATATCCCATCGGCGTAACCATGAGTAAGGAATAACCATTTGACTATCTTGAACCCAATTTCACTAACCAATCTACACACTCGTTAACTTTTCTGTAAATTACCTTAATTAAGAAAAAAGTATTTCTCTCCAAAATTTTCCGAATAGCATCTAACCAAAACGCGGCTGGCCCTCTTGTTCTTTCCACATGTATTAAGTGTCTAAGGCCTCTTGCGAATTCACTTCCACCCAAATCTCCTTCATCCCTAATTCATCGTACATACAAAGGACCTCGTATAAAGATGAAAGCTCTGCAACCATCGGCGCAATACACCTATAATTCATAGTGAAACCTCTCACCCAATTACCATCCTTATCACACAACACGCCTCCCGCACCTCCTTTACCTTTAAAATTGATGCCACTCCTATCTGTATTGAATTTGTAGCCAATGCTTAACTTGCTCCTACCAATCCATTCAACACGACTTTTATTCATTAAAGATTTTCCCGGATGGCCTCGCCATGCTTCAACGTATTCTGAAGCTAAAAAAATCTTTTTTATGATCACTTATCTCTAGAGAACATACTATTATTGAATATTGCAAAGTGTCTTTTGCTCCAAATCACGCCAATCAAAGCTCCAAACAAACAAACCAACTAAGCCCTACAAATAGCCCTTTCATCCTCAAGTTTCTATTCCACCAATGAGGCCCCTCCATCACTTCCCACCTGGAAGTTTGAATCTGCTGCTGCTGATCGTGTTATCGAGGCAGCGCCACCTGCTCACTATTATGGTGACCTGAAGAATCGATCTTATCCTCCGCCAAAATATAGTTGGTGCTATCCTTCGCAGAAGTATAAATGGTGTTGTTGCCTGGGGATAGCTGATGAGGTCCCTTCATGTTGCATGATTGTTGCACACTAAATTGCACAGCTTTATTAATGAAATTGTTGTTACAGGTCCCTATCAAAATTCGAACTAAAGTTGATTCCTCTTGCCTCCCTTCATCAAGTCTTGACAGTCCTTTGACTTTAACCGACCTATTGTCTCGAAGAAAGGAATATAGATGTGTTGTCCCACCATATTTTGATCCGTGAACAACGACTCTACAACCCTATTCGAGTCTTCTTGACTCCTCTAGTACCTCGTACCCCTCTGAATTTCCATTTTGATCCTGGTCCACACATTATTTACCCTATCAAGTCTCTAAATAAATGTAAAGTCCTTTATTTACCAATTCCGCACCACAGTCACAAACCTGGGACATTCATCCCTCGTTTCACTAAATTTAGAATTGTAGCTAGTTTACCTTGGGTCGCCGTCCACAACAACACTCTAATATATTTGTGACAATTTATTTTCCAAATTCTTTCCCACTCAACCTCCCCTTCTTGCTCCTCCACTGGTAGTTCCGCTAACACCGACTTTACTGAATACATGTCATGCATCTCATAGGAACAAGATAACACATCATACTCTCCTTGTCGCGTCAAAGCTCTCATACTCGCAACTTGCAAGAGTTTCGGAAATGGTAATATATACTGAAATATCACAATCCCATGACCCATCATCATTCACGTAATCACTTACTTTATCAACTCAAATATCACACCCGACTGATCCTAAAGCGCACTCGATTAAAGAACTAGACCTTAATATCACTATCCTCCCAAACTAGCTTAACTCCATAATTCTTTTCCTATCTTACTCTGAGCTTTAAATTTCTTGCGTACATAATTATGGTATGTTTTTGAATTTATACCATCTAAAACCCTATTTTTTTCTTATAACGACTATTAACAGAGTGTGACTGAGTTACACAAGCTGACTCCATCTTCTCCGTTGCCTTAACAGCTGTATTTCATGTCAACATTCTCTGAAGCTTCAAGAAATACTAGTGGGTGGCCATGGATTCACATAACCAGCTTGACTTTGAACTTATTTTCTAACTTGCGGTCCCTAACTTGATTATCTAGTATATTACATTCATAGCAAACCTCCCCAAATTTCACGTATTTAATATTCCCTGTAACTTAATTTCATTTCTCTATTTAGTGAGTAATTTTTATTAATGGGTTTTTGGTGTTCCACTCCACTCTTGCTCTAGGGAAACTAAATTGTTTAAAGATTGATATCAGTGGAATCCATATTTGCACCAATTCTCTAGTTGATTGGTTATCTTTCTTATATTGGTTTCCTTTATCATGGTTAGATGCATTCCTTGAATTTGCACCCATAAAATTGATAGTTTTCACTAGTCATCAATAAACTTTGCTCTCGGGTTCAATTTTGAAGCATCAAGTGTTTCTCAACAACATCTGATGACCTGATACGATTGAGACAGGTGGCGTCCAAGCCATGGCCAAAGTTACGTCAACATATGTTAAAAATGACAAAGAGATGTCAGGAACAAGAACTTTAGGACATTTTGATGTCATCATTATAGTATTATCTATTTGATTTCTTTTACGCCTTTTTGGGCAATATAGTGCACATTTAATGTGGTATTTAGCTTTAGGGTAAGTGTTTCTAGGGACCATTAAACTATCACATTAGTCCTATTTGGACCACTTAAATATTATGGGTTCCAAACAACCCATTAATGTATAAAATCATTTGAATCAACCACTCAATTACATTAACATAAAAGTGGTTATTACAATTAATTTCCAAATGCTTGGGAAGGTTATATTAGTATACTTCTTGGTTTTATATCTCAAGGTATTATCTTATTTCATAGGAATGATGAAAATAATACAAACCCTTAGTAACATCAATTGAAAAAGTGTAATATCCATCGTTAACTGAAAAAAGGAGAAATGTATAATTTTTATTACTTGGGTAATAATTGTACTCAAGAAGAACTATTTAAAAAAAGAAGAAATGTATAGTTTTTATTACTTGGGTAATAATTGTAGATATTATATTGCTTAAGGGTAAAAAGGTAAAAACCTGTGCATTAGCTGATTCAGCGCCGAATATTTCTGTGAAAAATTGATCGAGAGCTTCTCGTCCTCCTGCTTCGTCATGATCATATCATGTGCTACCACCAAAGTGTTGGTGCAGAAATAATATAAGCACCTATAGTCCAATTAACTACAAATAATATAGGGACATGTAATGCAATTAACAACAAGAAAAATGATGACATTACTGTGTACTATATATATATATATATATATATATATATATATATATATATATATATTAGAATCTTAGACTTTAATGAAGTAGGTTATAAATGATTCGGTGTATAATTTAAAGCTACATTATAACAAACTTCCCTTAGGTTTTTTATAATCTAGTTCTGACCGCATAAAAGAATTATAATGGTCCCCCGAGCTATATATTTTTTTCGATGGTTATAACATCGTTTCTATTGATGTAACTAATAGTTTGGATTATTTCATCGCTCCTATGAAATATGAGTAATAAGTATACTAATATAACCTTCCCAAGCATTTATAAATTAATTGTAATAACCATTTTTATGTTAATGTAATGGATTGGTTGATATAAAACGATTTTGATACATTAGTGTGTTGTTTGGAACCCATGATAGTTAAATGGTCCAAATAGAACTAGTATGATAGTTTAGTGACCTCTAAAAATATTTACCCTTAGCTTTACACCTAATTAATCAATAAGATTGGAGCGCTTGACTATTTGTTTGTGTTCTTACGAGGTTTCTAGACACCCTAAACTAGTGAGACTCATCCTTGTATTATTCATCGAGGAGATTCAGGGTCCATTTGAGATTGATTATTTTAGAGGTAAAAGTATTTTTCAATTAAAATTAAAATATTTTAAAAAAAAATATTTAAAAATATTTTGACATCTAAGATCATTTTAATTGACTTTTACAATGAGTAATGATATGTACCATTTAAAATCATAACACCCATTATACCTACCCTGACATGGCGTGAATTGATTGACAATAAATTGTTAATCTATTTATTTTCTTGATTTGATTAACAATTTAATGACTATCAATAGACGCCAAATCGTGGGTAGGGTATTGTGTAGTATGATTTTAGGAGGTATATATCTTTACTCTTTTTCAATAATCACTTATTTAATGTTTTTCTTAAACATTATTTTAAGGATATACAATATTTTTAGGGATCTCAATCAAGTGATTTTTAAAAAAATAATCTGGACACTTATTTTTCTTTTGGCTATTTTTCTATCCAAAAGAAAAGCTTGCTAGGTTCTTTTTGAACTTTTTTATATGGTGGTGTTATGAGTTTTGGTTGGTGAGCAAGTATAGAAAATGAAAAAAATTGCAAATTTTTTAATAACAAAAAGGTGTAGTTCACCTTCGTCAATCATTGCTTATAACGCAATCAAGGGAGAGTCTTCCATGCGGTCTGAATATTCTAATAAAAAATAAAAACAGTTTTACCCTTAATAAGGGACTGAAAAGCAATTAGTATGGTCTATTCTCGTAAATAAAGGGTCAAATTTTAGCTGTATGGTTTTTTTCATAAAGTGTGCAAAATAATTTATTTTATTATTATTATTCAATTATAAATACCCACCCCCTCCCCGTACCCCATTTCTTCTTTCTTTTCTCCTTCTTCTTCTTCTTCTTCGACAACAAACTTCACTCCGTTTTTTGAGAACCGTGCTACTCGCGCAGCAGCACAATCACGAGATTATATACTCGTGAAATCACACCATTCTTGCAAGCTTAACACCATTGCCGGTTGGTGTAAAGCTTTTGAAGATTAGGGGGAAATTGGGTTTGTTGGTGGTAAAATAAAAAACGTGGATCAATAGGCTTTGAAGAAGAACTGTAATTGGGCCTTCTTGTTGTTTTCGACTTTCACAAACAATGGCTAAGGATAAACAACCCAAAAGGTGAGGAATTTTTCTACTTAATTATATTCTTGGGCTTTTTAATTTCTATATCTCCTTACTTAATAAAGTTGAGTTTTTGATTTTTTTTTTTTGGTTGACTTGTTAAAGATTATTGATATAATTTAGGGATTTTACTTCTAAAGTTAGAAATTTTTGTTTTTCAATTTCTGGGATATGCATTTTGCGTATTCTTGGAATTAAATTAGCTTGCCTCAATCTTGATAGAGGTTTAAGTGTAATTCAAAGATTTTCACTTTCGTGAGATGAAAATAATAAGGAACTATAGAGAAATTTTAGCATATTATAAGGAACTATAGAGCAATTTTAGCATAGTATAAGGAACTGTAGAGCAATTTTAGCATATTATAAGGAACTATATAGCAATTTTAGCATATTATAAGGAACTATATAGCAATTTTAGCATATTTATAAGGAACAAATATTTTGTTTTCTCGACCATGAGAAACAAGGAATGAGGAATGTAACCTTTTCCCTGTAAATTCCCAATAAATTCCTTATATTCTTGGTATATATAATACATATTATATATGTAAGCATGTGATATTAAGGAACAAGGATTGTTGTGTCTATATATCTTTTTCTTGGTCTTTCATGTGTCATCTTATATACTAGAGTGTTGGTGTTTTCTGTATAAATGGATATGAACTTGAATATTAGTGTTCAGTTGATGTAATATATTATGATTGTGAGCTGAAATTGGCATTCTGTGAATTGCTTATAGCATCACATTATTTTCCATAGACTATTTGGCTAGTAATACTTTTCCATTATTCGAAACATAATTGATCAGTAGTTCGAACTTGATAGTTACGGGTGCATTTCAAATTCTCAAAGTTTTCAATTTTTTATAAAATATGCATTAATTTGTTTTTCTTTTTGTAGAGACAACCGGACCAAAGACGATCAATCACTTCCTCTGTTTCCCAAAAGAGCAAAATGTGGATTAGCTTGTTATTTGTAAGTTGAAATGTTATCGTGTGATAAGACTACAATAAAGTATTATGAGTTGTAATTTTATACTTTGCTATGTAGGTATGATGTGCTCGGAAGGATGAATATAAAAAGGAGGACCGAAAAGTTAAAATTCAAAAAGATTTGGCCGCTGAATATAGAACTCTACCAATGGATCAGAAGATTATATACGAGGAAATGTCAAAAAAAGATGTAACTCGAGGCTGAGAAAGAAACAGTAATAAACAATACAAAGGTATGTTGTAATTTATTGCATGTAAGTAATTAAAATAACTACTTTTATATTTCCTAACCGATTTTTAAAACATATTTCCTTTTTTTAAAATATTTCCTTTTATTCAAATACATAATCAATATTATTAAACTTCCAAGTATTTTCTTTTATAATGATGAAAAAATACGACAATATTTTAGTGTTTTATATATTAACTTTTTTACATACCTTAATAATTTTTTTCGGTAAATATATTCTTTAACTTGATAATTTAAAATAAATGATTTATTTATTACTATATTAATGATTTAAAATAAATATGTTCTTTAACTCAAAAAACTTTTCAAAATAATTTTCGATA
This sequence comes from Nemophila menziesii, assembly GCA_029959085.1. Taxonomy (NCBI): domain Eukaryota; kingdom Viridiplantae; phylum Streptophyta; class Magnoliopsida; order Boraginales; family Hydrophyllaceae; genus Nemophila; species Nemophila menziesii. Next base: position 40,451,797 of record JARWIR010000007.1, on the reverse strand, counting down.
ATCAATATATTAGATATGTATGCTTTTCAAAATTAATATAAAAATTAATTTCGTTTAATAAATATAAAAGACGTAAAATCTATTATAATATAAGATCTTTAAACTAGTTTTATTATTATATTTATAATATATTTTGTTTTATATTTCATGCGTAATATAGATTACCTTATTTTTATAAATTATTCTATGTTAACTTTTATTTCTTTTTATAATTCAATTTGAATATACAAACTTTACATTACATTTTTATTTAACTTTACATTTTTTATTTATACTTCCTAATCAATAATTAAAACAAATTACCTAATTATAAATTATTTTTTCAATTCCATATATATCATTAAAAGTAATTACGTTAGTTTCCTAAATATTTTCTAACCGTGTTATACTATTTCCTAGATATACTTACAACTTATAAGTTATTTCCATACTCCTAATTTATTTCTTTACATAATTACATTCTATAAATTACAACTTCCTTCATGACCTATATTTATTATAATTAAAATACGATTTTCTTACTATAATAATATTGCATCTATCTAAATTCATTACTATTATATTACATAACATCCATGCATACATTCAATAAAATTAAGCTTGCAAATATAACTAAAACGTAAAATACTTCCATAATAAAAAAAATTATTTACACAAAAATTAAGTAATTGATTATAAATGAAATGATAAAAATTATTACCTTTTTCGATTTACTATCCTGGAATAGACTCTTCAAATAACTAAATCTTGTACTTGTAAGTTATAAAATATTTTTGGTCATGCTTGTAGTGAACTATATACACTAATATATATATATATATATATATATATAGCAAAAATTCCCAATTAGGTAGTTCAAAATACATTTAATTGTTATTAATTATTTTCATTTATTAACAACAACCCTTACAAATCTACAATATCACATCATTTCTTGTATTTTACTAATTTTTAAATTATCCTAATAAAATGCTATCTACTACTATATATCACATGTTATCATGATTTATATTACAAATAGGAATTAATAAATTCTTACATTCACAAAATAATGAATAATATTACACCTAAATTGATATTTTAATAAATTCTTAATATCAATAATTTAGATTCGAAAATATAATTATAAAAATTTTCTGAATTACAAATTATTGTTTACTAACATAAAATAATTATTCAAAAAATAAAAAACCCTATTTACAATAAATAAAAATACATAAAACGTTTTATGTGATATTCTATTAAAAAAGACCATCTATAGGGACTATCGTGCAATTAATGAGCACCGTAAATGTGGTTCAATCTCAACCACTTATAAATAACACGTGTCCTCCTGTAATTTGCCATCCGTCACTTCTCATTCACTTTATGAAAATAGACCATTGAAGGGTAGTTGGGTAATAGCCATAAATAGGGTAATTCGTAATAAATGGTACGTACCAATCAAGGATTCATGCACACATCAATTCATTCCACTTGTCATCATCCGGTTAACTGATAGGTCAAATCCACTTTATGAGAAAGACCCCAAACCGCATTTCAGATTCTCACCAATCTTACCACCAGGTTAATATGTCTTTCCCGAATATCAACATCATTACTTACAAATGGAAAGAAACTTTGTATAAATCTATGACGGAGACTAATTTGTTGAAAAAACTTAATATTGTCCAATTTCATAAAGAGAAAAGGGGTTTGCTACCGTGATCATTATCTCAAAAAGCTTCCTCCACTTCATCATTCGCAAGAGTAGGGTTTTCCATGTTTGTGGAAGCAACCCATAGTTCCAATTAAGTCATAGGTTATATAGATATTTCATTAAGTTATCATGCTATCTCGACAACAAAAGATAGAAAAACACGCGGAGCAAAAAATATCTAATGGGTAGTATCGAAGTTTAGCTTTCTTTGAATCTTGTTTGATGGGGGTGTATATCCCATAAGCAACAACCTCCATTTTTGCGCATGATTATTTAGGAAACGATAAAATTAAAACCCCATCTCCTGATTGTAGACATATGGCATGTCGTGGTGATATCTAGATAACCCCATGATGCTTCCGTGAGACCACACAATAAGGACACTTGACGTATAATATAGTAAATATACCATTTTTCATCTGATTCATAATTATATTTATTGGCTGCCTATACAACATGATAAGTGTCAAATTATGTCCATTTGAACCTATAATGATAAACAGAAGATAATGATGTTCTTGGAGGCTTCAACTTGTGAAACACTCCTTTACTTTAACTCTTAGAATCAGATGGAAAGTTTCAAACTCTTACTACAAATGTATTCTCGTAAAACATCGTAAAACTTATCAAAACACATAAAAGCTACATTTTCATTAAATTAAGAAGAAATTCACATCTGTATCGTAAAAAGAAGAAGAAGATATCCACATAATATTGTAGATTTTAAGTACAAACACACGCACATAATCCAAATAATGAGGGTCTTGGAAGAGTTAACTTGTCGGTCAAACCTTCTCTTCCACTCGAGAATTGATGGAAAGGTCCAAACTAAATACACCGTATCTACTCTTACAAAGAATCATAACACTTATCAGCATATAAGAAGTTAAACATGGAGAAAAATCTGAGAATTGCATATATTTGAACAATATTCAAGAAACTAATCCTGAAGAAATAGCCATCTTTAACAAATTAGAGCAGAAGTCAGGAAGTGTTTGGTTGACTATAAATTAACATAGTTTATTAGTTAGTATTGGGTATTTAGTAAGGTTTAATTGCATCATTATGCGAAATAGATAGACAAATATACCTCCGATTTTCACAAGTATTTAATACACCCCCAAATCATACAATTGGCATCGGATATAATTCACTCAACGAACTTGATTTCACAATTATTTAATATACACCCACTAATAACTCTCTCAAAATGACTTTCACCACATATGGAGATGCAAGAATAATATTTGGAAAGCTTGATGACTATTATGTTTCAACTTATCAATATATAGTGATGCGAGAAGAATTTTAAAACAAAATTAGATTTATATAGCATTTACGTTTCGACGGTTGATGAATAATGTTTTGGAGAATTAACGAGATACCTTTATTAAATCACGGTTTTTATATAGCTATTTCAATAATTAAAGAGACAAAACATTCTTATATTCTTTTTTTAATACATATGAGAATCACTTTGGACTCGGAATCATTTTGTCTCCAATAACCACTAGACCAACTATCGAACTTATATTCTTCTTTATTGTAGGATCATTTTGACTCCAATAATCACTTGATGAAGAAGAAGATGATAAGCAGATGGTTCTTGCTGATGAAAGTCAATTTGTTTGCGTTTTGTGCGGTGAAGTGTTTAAAGATTATTATAATCAAGAGAGTAATGAATGGATGTTTAAAGGAGCAGTTCTTGTTTCTCATGGTCCAATTGTTCATTCAAGTTTCTTCCTTTTCCTTCCTGACTCATGCACCTGTAAAACATCCTACATGAATAAACAAAATCTCAAACTTCGCTCAAGTACAAAAGAAACAAAAATATTATGGCTTGTTAGATTTAGTCTTTAACATCCTTGATCAAATTAAATTCATCTTTGAAGTCTATGTAAAACTACAAATTTCTTTTGTGCAAGACCAATTTCACGTTTACCAATAGGGACTACCACTACAATTAACACAATTCTACTATAAATCTAGTATTCTTGAACAAACAATTTTTTTAAAAATTTAAGCTAAAAGAATATATTTAAAACAATGGGGTGTGATGAAGAAGTGTTATTAATTAGTTCTCCAGTGTACAACAGTTCAGATACACAAAAGACTATATTTGAGTGTTCAGTTAACAAGTGAAATGTTTTTTGTAAGGAATACTATTCGTATATAATTAAGTTTGTAGACAGTAAGAAGCCAAAAATGGATTAACATCTTTTCAATTAAAAAACTGCTTATATTAATATAACAATAAAAAAAAAATTGAAATATTCATGATTGAGGATTGCTTTTATTCAGCTAGGGTTAAAGAATTCAATACATACATCTATTCGAGTCACCAGTTCCATTATTTATTGAGTCATTTATATATATTTATATATATAAGCATATTTTATTTATGATCATTAAATGATCACCCATTCATGGGAAAACATAGAAGTAATATATAAATTTTGTTAAAAAGAAATTTCGTATATGAGGAAAGGTTATTTAGAAAGTGATTTTCTAGTTTATAATTTCATAAAATAAGAAAAGAAAATACAATAATTGATTTATTTTAACTCTAAAAACATGAAGTTGACTATTCCTTTTTAGGTTTAATCCAGAATTGTTTGATAAGCATAAAACTACTAATCAAGTTACATTGTATTAACTAATCACTGGATATGTTATTATGACTCGCTATTAGAAAACACGTGAATTAACATGAAAACGTTGTAGCTTTGAAATCTAGATTAAGAACTATATAGATTTTAATTTCACAACTTTTAATATACTTAAAATTCATAATTAGAAACTTGATTAACCTATTCTTACTAAGTTATAGTGTCATATTTAAATTAAACCTAAAAGAAGATATCAAAACATGTTCTAAATGTGTTGTAGTAGGAATTTTATTAGATCCTCAATTCACAAATAAGAAACCTTTACCGTCATTACTATTAAATAATATTTGCATCCAGGTCATTATAAAAAAACTACATAATCAATCAATAATTTTGAAAGTAATAAAAATAGATAATAAAAGTACCATTTTCTGCTCAAAAATCCTTAGCTGGTAAGAGCTCCTGATAAATCATAAGAAAAAACATATTAAGATAGATTATAGACAAATGACCAAAGAAAAAAGAAGTATGAATAACAAAAAACATATTCAATAAATCAAACTTACCTAATTTTATTTTATTGAAATATAATGACCATCGATCAGAGCAAAAATGCAGGTAGAGGTGTAATAGATAGACAATTGGACGGAATATAAGAGGTATGGATGGAAAGACAGCGAAGGTCAAAACATAATGTAGAAGGATGAAGATAAATGACTGCGGAGGCTAAAGGAGGAAGCAAAATATTAGGTAGTTTTGAAAGTAGGATATTTAAACTAGGGTTTGACAAAACTGGATATATAATGTTAACATTGGCCCATTAGATCACCATTTTCAAAAGGACCGCTGGATTTTTTTGGTCGTTTAATTTTTGGGCCCTTAACGGGTCACACATGTACACTGTTTATAATAAAAGAATCTTTCTTTCTTACATTTTTAAGTCCATTATATATCTTTCTTTTTTTTCTCTCATCTTCTAAAATCTTGGTCTTTTATATATCACATCATGAAAAAATCGAAATCATTGCTTTTCAAATTTTCCCGTTTGATTTAATTTTCTCTTGTTATGTACATGTTGTTTATGATGTAATTTGAGATGAATTTGTTCCAATTTTTGTTTTTGTAAGGCTATATTTGTTGAAATTTCTACGAGAATTGAGATATATCACAATTTTCATAAATTTAAACTCATTTAATTTTTTTGTTGATTTCTGATATATGTGTGATATAGTTTGATCTTCAATTGATTTATCAAGATGTTGTGAACAGTGATAAAAATCTGTAGATAACCTGCCATGATTTTCTATAGCCATCTTGGTTACATGTAGAACAACCAACACTTATCCTTCTTTGCATCTTGACCTATAGTGTTATCTTTTTCAATAATTCTCAATCCCGTGATTTTTCCCTATCTTACATAAGATGCATTGCTCAAATATGACATATCCTTATAATTAGTGATAATTTCTTCCTTTTCTTGTGTTTTCTTTGGACTTCATTGTCCTTGATGTGTGTTAATTCAATCTGAACAAAGATTTATGCCATGTGATGTTTTAGCGTGTGTATAATCTGTTAGACCTAAGTTTATTTACCTTCATTTTGCATTGCCATTTTTGCTTTCCAGATATATTAAAGTGTAAAAATAAAATAGAATACAATTATTCTCTTATCTCATCTTCCTTTTACATAATCTTGAGTAACAATACTTTGTGGTGGATTTATTCTAATTTTTTGTTTTTGTAAGGCTATATATACAAATGTTTCTATAAAAATTGAGGTATAAACCATTTCCATAATTTTAAACTCCTTTCATTCTTTTGTTCTAAATTTTGATATATAGATGTGATATTTGTTTAATTATTTCGTAATCCAAAGTATTTTTATTTGTTCAGATCTATCATATAGTCTCAAAACAGTATGTTTATATTTTCAGGTGAATTGCGAACCTAATTTTTTAAAGAATTAATTCACAGTCCTTTAACCTTTTTTTCCTTTTTGATGTTTGATTTCATTCTTTTTTATATTCTTTCCATAATCGATATATGTATTCATGTGATTGATATCGTGAACTTATGAACTTAATGTCCCATGTTGTTTCCTATGCATATGCAATTCTAACTTTACGTCTCTTGCAATATTAGCTTGAAATCGAAGGATTCAAATTTTTGATTTCCTTATCTATTGATATGTTTTATCTTGTTAATATTTTTCCGGTGACCTTTATTACAACTGTAACAAATTTAAGCACTAGTATTTCCTCTTTGGTTGTGGCTTTAATTAGTGGTAAGTATTTCTCGATAATTTTTCATCCTTTGAACATCATGTGCTTTTAGAGTTGTATCGATGTTTTATGTATAAGTAATGAAATGTTGAATGGTTGAAGAAAGATTTTAGTTAAAATATGGAAAATTATATAGTCATAGATAACCACCATGAAACCATTATGATCATTTTTTTGCTTCTTAATTTGGCCAACTCTAATAGTTTCTTAAATAATTATTTAAAACGAAGTTGATAACTTAAAAACACGCGACTAATTGTTACAATTTATCTAATTTATCGGGTTATAGAATTATGTGATAGGTACATTTGTCATGAATCGGGGACATGGACATATTAGGCAACCACTGAGTAAGTAATTCTCAGTATTAGTGTACTTACACATTATGTTGATAGAAAAATTTTAAGTTGCCCTTGCATTAAGAAATCTGAGGCCTGTGGTATTAACTAGTTTTTAAATGTGATCTAAAGTTTTATTTGTCCAATGCGATTATAGTGGAACCCATGTTCCATAATCTTTCATAAAATCAATACGATAAATTTAAGAAGTCATCCATATCAATCAAAGGCCCTGGAATGAGTGAATCTATTATGTTTTGATGAAGTTGTACTTTATATTGATTGCTCAAATTGTAATTCATTTGATAAGTTGTAACTTAATTATGAACCGACCATAAGTTTTTATATGCAATATTACAATTTTGAAAAGTTAGCATAGTGTATTTTTCTAAATCTTTTGGGTAACATTATAGTTTATTCATTTCGCTAAATATTTTAGGTATTGAAAGTTTATGGTTTGTGCTACAATATTAAATTTATAGATAATTTAATGTTAAACTTAACATGTAGTTATTACGATCTAAATCGTGGTTAAGGGTTTTTTTACCTTAACCGCGGTTTAACCCTTCAAATAATTAAACCCAAGTGTCTTACCTGGGTTTAACTTTAGTGTCAACCTGGGGTGAGCCCGGACCGTGCTTACCATAGGGTACAAACAATACTTGTTAATAGAAAATAAAGGGTACGTATGTATTAGGGAAAGAGACAAAGGTTAGGTTTGATAGTAGAAATATATAACTAGTTTGGGAGGATAGGGGTGTTAAAGTACGACCAGACGTGGGAATAACCAAACAGATAGGGTGGTGAGAGAGAAAGGCTATAGCGTAGAGTTTAACCGTACAATTTTTATTGCAAATCTGAAAGGACACCGTTAAGATAACTTTTATGTTTTTTAATTTTTTATTTTAAAAAAAGATTGAATTATATGATAAATTAAAAAAAACTATTATTCATAATTTTTTACTCTAATATATTTTACATTATAAATTATATTTAAATTTTTAAAATTTTCATATAATGATCGGTTTATAAATGTTGGGTTGTTATATATTATTTGTTGAATTTCAACATTTTTATTAAAAAATTTACGCCTGATTTTTTCATTAATTGGAAACCAAACTATTACACACTACATAAAAATACATAATCTACATACATTATTACATATAAATATAAATCTAGCATATCCCATTACGTGAGAATAAATAAGTATTTTCAAAATTCGTTCGGTATAGTTGATGTCTAGCGCATAGTTCGCAAACTGTCATCCATATAGTTGAAATGTCGCATAATTTGGTGGAAAGAGGGGTCTTTATACATCATTTTAGGATCTTCAGTTACGATGATGAAATCCCTCAGATGACTCCAGGTTATTAGAGTAATTAATTTTACTCGTGACATAATTTTTTGTAGCCATCTTGGTTACGTGTAGAACAACCAAACCATTCCTTATTTAGGTGTTGAACAATACATTCCAAATCCATGGTTGTGTCATTCATTTGTAGTGTTATCTTGATCAGTAATTCTCACTCCCATGATTTTTCCCTGTCCTACATAAGATGCATTGCAGAAATATGACATATCGTTCTCATTAGTGATAATTTCTTCCTTTAGTTGTGTTTTATTTGGAACTCATTGGTGTTGATGTATGTTCCCTCAATTTGAACCAAAGATATATGGAATGTGATGTTTTATCGTGTGTATGATCCGTTCGACCTAAATTTATTTACCTTCATGTAGCCTTACCATTTATTTTCTAGATATTTTGAAGTGTAGAAATAAAATAGGATAAAATGATTCTCTTATCTCATCCCCCTATTTTATAAGTGTCGGTAACTTTTAAGATCCAATCTCCCAAATCCATGTCTGTCAATTCATTGATATTCAATCGGGGTGTTGAAGTTGCCCAAACATGCTTACTAATAACGTAAGTTTGATAATCTCTTCCTAATCTATGCATATTGAAGAACTTGATTTTTTTGAACATTTTCTTATTGCTAATTTTTTTTGTTGTTAATGAATTTGTACATCCTTCTAAGAAAAATTCGCACTTTAGTTTGGACGTTAGTACTCCAAATCATTTTTAAATACTTGGATCGTTTTTCTCCATAACTTTAGATGTTTGTAGGGGTATTCATTACTTTATCTGTTACTAATGTATGGTACCCTGAAAATAATTGTGAATTTACCATCTTCCGTAAGTGTCCAAATAAAGTGATCATCCATCGTATTTTGTAAGGGCCTAATAATTTTGATGTTGTGCTTTGCTGATTCTGAAAAAAGATCTTCTACTAACTCATTGTCCCATCCGTCTTTTTTATCGTTAAAATATTAATAACTTTAGTATGTTGACATCTTTTCACTTTTGCCCATCTAATGGTGTGTTGGTCCATTTATGCTCCCATATTTTCATTGTTATTCTCATTCACGATAATGAATCTTCTGTGTCAAATTAACAAATTTTACTTGAATAATGCTAGCCTATGACCATGACGTGTTGTGGCGTAGTTTCACTTTTGTGTACGTTGCCTATGGGTAGTATATTCCTTTTAATATTTTAGCCACCAGACTTTGGCTTCTACCAAATTCTCCATGTTTGAGCTACAAGAAGTGTTGTTTTCATGTTTTCATGTTTTCATGTTTTCAAAGTTCATAAAACCCAACGCCATATAATTTTCGCCGTTGTGAGATTTTTGCATGCTACCCAGTGTGTTATATTCCTATTCCTATATCCCCACCATAAATTAGCTATCATACTACACAATTGTTTTCAAAATTTCTTTGTAAACAGAAACGCATACATTGTGTAAGCTGACATCGCTTGTAAGACTGCTTTGACAAGTACCTCCTTGCTGCCCTCCAAGACTAGTTATTCGTTCAATCCTTGAGCATTTAAAAATACTTTCTCTTTTATGCATCGTAGTGTTTCAATTTTCAAACGATTATGACCTATGTTGTAGAAATCTACGCATCTGCCTACGCTTAGTAAAATACTAGGCACTTTTTTCCTAGTGCCTTAGTCACCGTGGAATAGGCACCTACCCTGCCTAAGAACCTATTAGTGGAAAAAATGACCGCTTAGGCAACCCTTCTTTTATTTTTCTTGCTCACGAGAATTCTTGAATTGATATTATGACTCTAATTTTAGTATTTTAATATTTATAATAGTATTGTTAGATGAATTTTATGATATTAACTAGGTATTGCCCGTGCCTTAAGGCACTACGACAAATAAAATCTCACTACTTATTTGTTAATCGTCCATACATCATGTTCGATATACAATGAAACTTACATTTGAACTGATGACTAAAAAAGATGCATTAATATAATAATGAATATCAATAAAATTGATAGTTTTAGAAAATTTCAAATGTTTGAAAAGATATTACCAAATGTTCTCTATAATTAGAAGGAATGTGCCAATTTCAAACGTTTGAAAAGACTTCATAATAAGTGAAAGAAAATAGGTTTTGTACGATGATTAGAACTAATTTAAATTTATATAATAAAGAATTTGAGATATATTATTTTATATAAAGGTAATATAATTAGAACTACTTTAAAAAGAATCATTCATATTTTCTTCATAAGTATAATCGATGCATCCACCCTTAAACCCATAAAGTATATGTACAATGATTTTCACATGTATAGAGACCAATCTGAACACAACAACGGACGGATACTATTTTGGCTAATTTCAACAGGATAGGGATCAAATGAAGTAATTTTAGAGGGTTTAGATAGCAAATCCGAACCAAAAAAACTAATAAATAAAATTATTATAATTATTAATTACTTCTAATAGATATTACTCTAACCAATTAAAATACTTGGTAGTCAGTTAATATGAGTGATAATGTTTTAAACATAAAAAATCAAATTTATGTATACATAATTTCTCAAGGGGATAGATGATAAAAACTTATTTCTAATTATGATCAACGAAAAATTTTACTTTTACATGAGAAATGGATAACCCTAAATAATGAATCCATAAGATTTTCCAACAGAAAAAAAAATTTGATAGTCAAATGTAATAGAAAACTAATAATAAAATATGTTGAATAGATTAATATTTTATAGCAAGGGACGAAGCAAGAGGAGAACTTTGAACCATCTCCAGAAAATCTAAAGTTTATTGAAGCATATATAGGAGAAGATATTTTTGGTGGACAGGCTATTAGATATATAAATTTTGCATATGGCTGGTAAATAAAGAAAAATTTATCCAATTGTCTAATAACGCTAGTAAATTGAGAAATATTGTCCAATTGTCAACATAGATGCAAAACTTTCAATTGCTCTAGTAATCCTTTGTTTGTCAAAGTTGTTTGGAGGTGGCGGTGACATGGCGCCATGTGGCCGTTGACTAACGGTCAACTGACAAAAAAATTGAAAAAAGGCTAAGCTAAAAGGGTAAAACGTAAGATGGGGGCGGTTCGTGCACTTTGGGGAAAGTTAGAGGGCCAGGGTTTTACCCAAAAAAATATTAAGATAGATTATTTACAATGACCAAAGAAAAAAGTAATATGAATACTAAAAAACATAAAAAATAAATCCAACTTACTTAATTTTTTTTCTTTGAAATGTAATGACCATCGATCTGGTATATCGATCTAATATATGAGCAAAAATATGGACATAGATGTAATATATAGACAATCGTTTTTGAAAGAGAGATAAAGAGGTCTGGATAGAAAGGCGGCAAAAGTCCAATCATAATGTAGAATCATAATGTAGAAAGATGAAAATAAAATATCTGAGTTGGAGGCGGAGTAAGTAGAATATAAAAAGTAGGATATTCAAATTAGGGTTGAGAAAAACGGGGTATAATGTCAACATTGTCCCATTAAATAGGAGAAATATATCCAATATTATAACTAAGACACATTTTAAGTACTACCCCACTATTAGCAAAAGGCCCGGCAAACTTTTTTGGTCATTTAATCTTTGGACCCTTAATGTACGGGTTACATATGTGCATTTTTTATAAAGGTTAATGTCCAATGAGTACCTTCCACCTTACATCATGTCCCATAACACTGTATTTTTTAAGGAACAATGAGTTATAAGTTTCGCATAACTCAAAGGACTCTTTTTATGGGAAAAAATGAAAAAAGTAAAGTGTATGTGGCCTTTTTGGACAAAAAAAATAATGGTTGAGGTGAGGGGAAATTAATTCTAACTTGAGGTGTTTCTTAGGAATTAATCCTTTTTATAATAGGTGTTTCTTTTTATTCATTTTTTCTTATATTCTTTAAACTTTCTTCTTTTATCTTCTAAAATCTTCTAAAATCTTTATTCATATTACATCATGAGTAAATCGAGATCATTGTTATATTTTTTACGATTCTCTGCTTAAGTCAATCCCTTCTAGTTATGTACACGTTGATTATGATGTAATTGGGGTGGGATTATACTAATTTTTTGTATTTCTAAGATTATATATGCTAAAAAATTTATGGATTATATAGTCTTCTGAATTCTTGTTGGGCCGTTTTGCTCCATAACTTTAGATGTTTGTGAGAGTATTGTTACTTGATTGTTACGAATGTGTAGTACCCTGGCATAGTTGTGTATTTTCCGTCTTTCGTAAGGGCCTAAAGATTTTGTTGTTGTGCCTTGCTAATTACAGAAAAAAGCTCGTCTAGTAACTCATTGTTGCATCTGTCCTTTTGACCGTTTAAAAACTCGCTACCCCTTAGTAAGTTGATATCCTTGTGGTTTATTCAATGTAAATGGTATGTTGATTCATTTATGTTTCCATTTCTTCATTGTTTTCCCATTGCCGATAATGTATCTTATGTGCCAAATTAACAAAAATTTCTTGAATAATGCTAGCTCATGCCCACGATCTGCTTTAGCGTAATTCTATTTCTGGGTACGTTGTCTTTAGGGTATTGTATTCCTTTTAATATTGTAGCAACCACACTCTAGCTTTTACCAAATTCTCTGTGTCTAAGCTTCAAAAAGCATTTTGTTCATGTTTTCAAAGTTCATAAAACCCATCCTCATATAACTTTCCCAATTGCTATCTTTTTGCATGCTACCCAAAGTATTATATTCATATCCCTGAATCCCCACCATAAATTAGCTATCATACTACAAAATTATTTACAAAATTTATTTGGAAAAAGAAACATATACATTGCATAAGCTAGTATTACTTGGCAGGCTGCTTTGATAAGTACCTCATTGCTGCCCTCCGAGACTAGTTATTCCTTTGATCCTTGAGCTTTTAAAAATACTTTCTCATCTATCTATCATAATGTTTGTATTTTTTATCATTGATGACATAGTGGAATACCTACGTATTTCCTCAGATTACCCCGTTGCTACCATTTCTTAGGCTTTAGTTTGTAGATGATGTTCTTGGTGGATGATAAGACATTTAGTCTCTAGTTGTTCATAAATGTATTTAGTTACTCCCATGGATTCCTCGAGCTTCCTAATAAATCTACATGCATATGTAGAACTTTTACAAGATTTTTGCTCATATTGTCCAATCCGTGGTAAATTCATGATCAATTTTCTTAGCTGATAAAATATGGTGAGAACAACTCTTCAGAATTTCAGCAAACCTATCCAAGGCCACATGCAATTCCTAGTTATAGTTATGAGTGAAACTTGTAAGTTCAGATCTAAATATTATGTGCACAACTTACACCATAATATCTAATGACAAATTTATTTCAGAAGGTCTCTCCATGAATGCTTAGATCTCTCGATTAATGTAGTAGACCGATGGACGAATTTATCTATAAGGAGAATTGTAATAATACTAACATTTTATCTTCTTTAAATATTGATTTAAACTTAACGGTTTGACATACTTTTTGGAACTCGCTTAAGTGATGATAAAGGTATTAGCCCTAAGGAAGACATGCAACCTACTAAGTAGATTGGTTTTAATATCATATTTAATCTCTTTTGTCAAGATAGGTAATTAGAACAAAATTAAGGACAAGGGTGATATCTGATAATCATCTAATAGTGTTTTCTAAACCATTTTTCAAAATCTTTTCTAATCACTCCAAGTGCCCTTATTTTGATATGTCACGGTGTCACGGTAACTGGATATGCGGTTCTTCTAATCACTAATGAGTAATGTTATATATCACTCAAAGATTACCTTAATATTACTCATGATGTAGATTTGATATGGTCCAATTATGCAAAAAAAGAAAAATAAATAAATTAGAAAAGAAAAATAACATGATCGGATCACATTAAATCCACAACACATGTGATGATATGTGAATGATTTTTTTTTAATGATACCCAATATTACTCATCACAAATATATCCTCTTTATTTTTCTAATGGCCAGTCTAGCATTCTCTCTGTTCAAATTATATCAATTTTAACCTATTTTCTTCTCATATGTATCACTATTTCCAATTTATTTGTTCTTAATAGCGTGATATTCTCTTCTCATATCATTTGTATCACTAATTTCCAATTTACGTGTTCTTAATAGTATGAAATTTCTACTATTTTTAATACAAGGAGATCCAAAAAAGATCGTGGGAGACATCAAGAATAGATAACTAGTCTAGTACAACGGAAATTAGACCAGGACTATGGATCAGTCTAGGGATTTTCCAACCCATTTGTTCGTGCATGAGAAACTCCAAACTCGATCATCAAGAATAGATAAACTAGTCTAGTACAACGGAAATTAGACCAGGATTATGGATCAGTCTAGGGATTTTCCAACCCATTCGTTCGTGCATGAGACTCCAAACTCCATCCGAAGGATCGTTAAATCTATGATATTGCTCTACTTGTGACACCCCCAACTTTGCTAACCAATCCACATAATAATTGTTTTCTCTGAAAATACCACTCACGCTAAAGGATGTGTTCCTGCTGAGAATTTGTCTAATCAGACTGCAGGTCCTCTCCCAAAGTTCTCCTGTCCAAGCATTGCCAAAGCTTCTTGCAAGTCAATCTCAGCTTCTACTTCCACCAAGCCTAAGTCCTCAGCCAGGTTAAGACCTTGGCTAAGCGCAATGATCTCGATTCTTGTTACCAAGTCCTAATCCGTCTTCATCGAAAAACCGCATATCCAGTTACCCTCTCCGTTTCGAATCACTCCCCCACCTCCTCCACATTTCTGCCATCTATTATAACTACCATCCGTGTTCAACTTAAAGCCCTTTCTTAGTTTATTCCAGCCTATGAAGTTAACGTGCTGTTTACTAGTAGCCAATTTACCCGGTAGCATGCCCCAAACTCGCGAGTAATTAACCGCAAGAAAGTAGGCTTTTCTGATCACTGCTTTAGCTGAAGGAAAATCGCCTCTATTAAAGACGATATCATTCCTTACCTTTCAAATCCGAAAATCACATTCCACAAAATCCCTTAATACAAATTTTTACTAGAGCGATTTTTATTCCACCATCACCAATTGTACCTTGCCAAGTCTTGCTCTCCACCTGATGCGCCATGTACCTGTCCCCCCTGTCTTGTAGCCGCTGATCTATATAGACTAGCACCCGAGCTTATGCCAGAATAACCTGTCCATCCTGGCGCGAAACCAAGTTGTACTACATTACCAACCTGCCTGCTTCTTGCTTCATCCAGCCTTACTAGAAACTGCTGTCTATTAGTCGCACCAGTACCATCCGCCTGAGCTGCTGATATCATGTGAGTATCTTCTGCTGTAGTCATCTGATGATAACTTGCTCTGCTAATTTTGAACAGCTCCTTGCAGGTCCCCCTGTGTACTACTCAAGTTTTGATTCATTGCACCTGAAGTCCCTGTAACAGTAAGATTATCAAGTCTCTAGCTACACCCAAACACTGATCCCTGTACTATTGTAATCTTCACAGTACTTAGACCAACATAAAACAATGTAAGAATTAATTGCATCATTGGTCCCTGTTTTTGCAAAATAGCCAAATATTACCTGAGTTTCAAAAGTATCTAATATACCCACATTATATCCAACAACCACACCAATCACTTTTTTTGAAATGACTTTTCACACGTGAGAATGGTTTTTGGGAAGTTAGATTCCTTATGTGATTCGAATGATTATATATAGAGATGTGAGAATATTTTTGAATAATATTAGTTTTAGATACCATTTTAAGTTTGGATTGAGCCGCATTGTTAGTTGATAAATTATGTTTTGCACGATTAATGAAATACAATTATTCAAATAACGGTTTTATATGGCTATTTCAATTTTTCAAGATCTGCCCATATTTGTGATTTAACATACAAATAATGAGACAAAATTGTTTTTTTTTCCAATACAACCTATAGGTTATGTCACCCTGGAATACAAAGTTCTAACCGAGCAACCAATGTTTTTCTCGAACTTCTGTTTCTGTTCCTTCCTGGTCTCATGTTTCTCTCGATCTTCCACCCTTTGAATAAGGTTGCTTTCCCTTCTTTTTCGTGGAGATTGCTCGTGTATTGCTCATAAAGTTTTTTCTGGTCAATTAAGATCCGTGCATGGATATCTCATCCTATCTCAAGGACACGCTTTTAGGTTGCCTAGACCTCTTCACTAGACCTGTAGAACTAGGATCGGATCAGAAACTCTACTGTCAAAATTGCAAAGAAAAACACACATGCTAAAAGCAAATATATATAGCTAACTCATTATTCTCTTAACCTTTGTTTTAGATCTGGTTCTCATTGTTGTTCACACCTTGCAATGGAGGCCTAGGCATGACAACAGTTGCCTCAGAAGATGGTATATACCCTAGAGGCTTTGTATCTCCGCACTGGGACTGTAAAATGGTAAAATTTATCAATTCAGATCAGCATATATACATATACATAAAGATAGCAAAAATTTTAGTTAACATATGAACCCAAGCAGCTTTCCTTTGCTAAAAAATATTTCGATAACTATATCAGAATATTATCAAAACTCAGAAGTTGCATACAAAACCAGGACTAAAAATTGCATAAACAAATAACAATAAATTACAACATCGATTAGAACTCAGAAGCTGGAATGTAACTACTAGCAATTATTATTAATTGTTCAGATTAAAGTAATTTTTAAACCAATATGCATAAATAGATATACCACTTTACTGTGAAAACCACAAATTTGCTATACTTTTAATTTCAAGCCTGAAATAAAAAGTTAATCTATGAATTGTCCAGAGACTCAGGAGTTTTACTTACCTAAAATATGCATTTGTAACTCTTTAATTGCTCAAGTTAAAGATATATAATCTCACCAATTCGCTCTTTAATTATTTTACTATAGGAATTCAAGTTCCTTTCCTTATCGACAAACACTTAAGAAGAAGGTAGGTGAATAATTAAAAAATGAATAAAATACCTCAAAATTTAATCAATATTTTCATGAAATGTAATGAACATCGATCGAGATGCGAGCAAATAGACAACATATGCGCTTGATCCTGGAGAATCGGGAGATCTGGATAGAAGGTAGACAAGGTACAAACATAATCCGGAAGAGAAGTAATAAAAAAGAGAAGATAGCAAGAGGCGGAGGATTAAGTGTCTATATTTGAAGAAATGAAAATTTAGGGTTTGAGAACAGGATGGATAAGTATAAATAAAGAGCAAACTATTTTTAGAAGCCCAGATTAAAATATTTTCTTATAGAGCCCGACCAGATATTTGTTATTTAATGGCCCAAGTAACTAAAACACTCAACTGAATAGCTATCCAATTAGTCCAGTCAAATTAACTGTCATTTCACCAATTTTTCAATACATATAACGGTCATTTTGGACTCGGAATTATTATAATTTTAATATTAAAAATAGAATAAAATACAATCCAAATCTTAAAAGTAGCCAATTTTATATTTTAAGTCCTAACCGAAAAATAGTTTATTGAAATCATAATTGTCATGTTCTGATTTAGTTTTTTACTTTTATATCCTTGGTTAATCTGAATTATTTTTAATTTTTCTGGTGGATACAGACCCACGAACGCTCGCAACCATTTTATGAAATAGAACCTTGATGTGTACCGATTAGTGTTGTGTTTCATATTTTTTATTAGTTCATTTTAGTAATCGTTATCAAGTCATTTGATAGTTTGTCCATCTGGGTACAGACCCAGCTCGAACAAAGTCTATATCGGTACGGACACAAGTAGACCATCTTCAGCAGTACCCATGGCCCAACCAATAACACACACAAAATATTTGCGACGGTAAAGTGGGTTGTAACCATCAGGAACAAAAACAACACAAAACTTGTGGGTTGTATCCATTTAGTTAAAAACAGCTCTTCACAATTCAAAATGGGGTTGTACCCATGACCCAAAAAACATAGTGAACTGGCCCAATCACAAAAACAAAACACAATTGTCGTATAAAAAAACCAAACCACTTCACGCTCACTAGAACACGATGGTGGAGCCTGGTCCACGTCGCCGACCTGTTTCTTTTGCAACTGTGACCATGGCTTTTAGGCGAAGAGCTTCAGATGGATCCACGAACAGTGAATAGATGCTAGTGGAGAATGGGTCCACGAACGGCAGTAAACATGGCTTCTAGGCGAAGAGGCGGCGAGACATGGTCGGTTTTCGTGTGCAGGAGAGCGGAAGCGTGAAGGCGGGGTCTGGATGTCACGACAGCGGCGGTTTTTTTGTTCAGATCCGACAGTTTTTGTGTTAAGATCTGGCGGTTTTTGTGGTTTTATGGTGGAGAATGGTCCACGCAGCTACGATAGTTTGTTGGTGGAGGATCCTGGACCACGAACGGCGGTTTTCTTCTCCAGGAGAGCTTCAACAGGAAGGTGAGACCCAAGTTCTTGATAGTTGCTGGAGATGGCGATTTCATTTTATGGTGGTGGTGATGTTGTTGGTGGAGATGGTGGTGATGGTGATGATGTTGGTAGAGATGGTGGTAATGGTGAGCAGGGGAATGGCTGGTGGTGTCGACTGGAAGGTGAAGAGATGGTGATGATGATGATGATGAAGATAGTGGGGATGGTGATGGTGGGGAGGGGAAATGAGACCAGATGGTGGAGACCCAAGAAGGCGGCAGTTTAGTTTCTTTAGAGAGACGAGAGATGGTGAAGGAGAGGAGAGATAAGAGAGCGGGTAAGGGATGGGTTTTGGCAGCTTATTAGGGGATTTGTTTTTGGTTTTTGGGGTTTCTATGTGTTAATAAGGAAGTGGGGGCGTTTTGGGTTTTTTAGCCATATTAGTTGGGCTGCAACTAGTAATTAGGGGTGGATATTGATATTATAAAGTCTTATATGCAATGGGCCTTATAAAGTAAATCACCCTTAACAATACTATAGATTTCATTTCGTCAGAGTCAATTGATGCCCACTATTCTCTCACATTTAATCATTAGATTTTACCATCATCCCCATATCTCACGAATAAGGGTTTATATTCAAGTTTGCATTCTATCCCATTCTAAAAAAACATACATCGTTAGCAAGCTATTGATATATTTTGAATCGATGAGTGTATGGTCTAACAAATTGATTTGTAAATGGTGTGTATAATTTTTCATATTTTTTTCATATATTTTCCGAACCACATCGTTGTTTATTTAATGAGTTTCGTTGTATTAGTTAAAACCCTAGTTTTCCTTTAATGACTTTTACTCTTTATAAAGGTAGTTTTCTCTGTATAAAAGTACAGATGTTTCATATTTTTGAAGGAACTAATGGTGCAATATGTTTCTTTGTTTAGTGTTTTATAGGGATCAATACTGCAAAAAGACAAATTTTGCAATTTGGTGAAGAAAACAAAGTTACAAATACTTGATTGTTTATTTCTTTTTTAATTTTTTGTGTTTCATTGTGTTATGTTTCGGATAGAATGCGTATTTGATTTACACACGTGTTATTTGTATAGGTCTGTTTATAATTTATGATGTCATTATTTAATGTTATAAATGACTACAGTTGTTGTCATCAATGATTCAAAACTTAAATATAAAATGTTTTGTGTAATTAATGATAGAATTCTCTAATAGTTAGTATATAAGGAGCATTTAATACAACCAAACTTTAGATGGTTTACGGTTCTTTTTGTTTATATTCGAATCTAGTGTTATTTGTGTTTTAAAAGGCGAAACTCTGGAAGCAAGTGGATTAGTATTTGTTAATTTGTATTCAAGGTTAGATGGATGATGTACTCGTGATATTCAAACATGGTGAGAATAAATATCTCTCTCAAATGCATGTGTTTGCCTCGTTTGTTTTATTACACAATTATGTTGCAACAAAGTGTAAAGATGTAGATCTGAATTTGCTGATTTGCCACTATTCGATAGGTGTTCATTAAAAATGTCTTATTGATTATGAGCGTGACCACCATATGTTATTATGGCTGATCAATCATCGTTCACACAAAGAGGTAGTCATAACCGTTTATGGGAAAATCAAGTTTTCTCGCCACAAGCCAATTTTATAAGCTCCTTTGGATACCGACAACTATGTTGTCCTTGTAGCCGTTGGTGATAATTACTCTCGACAACCTTCCTACTATACTCACATGTCAAAAGAGTTATTGAGTTGTTGTTGACCCACTAGCCTTGGTGTTGTTGGTACGTGCTTTACCGGCGACATGCCCGAATTCCGTCATGCTCTAGCCAAGTACGCACGCGAAACCAATTACCATTACATAGTATCGCGCAACGATCGCAAGAAAATAGGTGCATATTACGAGAAGCGTGACCTAACCGGCTGCCAATGGTTGGTGCATGCTTCGGTATCAAGGAAAAATGGTTTGTTGTATGTCAAGACTTTCTCTAACATTCATTCATGTGGCCCTTCTGATAGGAGATTGATTAACAAAAGAATAACGTCTGTGTTAGTGAAAGAACTAATATATGATGACGCCTGGTCTAGATCAGACATAAGGCTTAAAGATGTAATAACCCGTGTATGTGATAGTTTTGGATTCACTATTAACTATAAGAGGGCTTATGATGCACTGACTCGATCAAAGGAGGATATAAATGGTGACGCATGTGAGTTGTATAATCACATAAATGAGTACTTTTCAAAGCTTAAGGTAGCACATCCATCTGGAGATTCCATTCTAGAGACTAACCCGAAGACCCAAACATTTGAGCGTGTTCACTTTGTGTTTGGTGAGTGTTTAGACAGTTTCCAAGCACCTTCTTGAGAAATATGGGAATAGTGGTAAGTTTGTCTTTCAGGCTCATTTACTTGTATTTTTTTTTGTAGTGGGTATATACCCACTAAGCCAAATGGGGACATACCTACTAAGTTGACATCATGTACTGCTATACCCACTACGTCATTACTTCGAAGGGGGTATATACCTACCTCAGATGAAATGATATATGTGTATATAATCTGATATATTATTATATAATTAAATATTCCTAAACCTAAACTGATATGCTTAAACCATTTCATACAGGCCTTGTCCAAGATGCTTTTGTAATTGTGAGAGTTAAAGACGGTGATAATTGGGAGACTTTCTTTAGATTTATAAAGCCACACGCTTCTGGCAGAGAGATAGTATTTACATTCAACAGGTTACGCGACATCATCACTGGGAAAAGTATTTCAGCTGCTTAGGCGTATCAAATGGAATCTCAAGCCCAAATAGGCAGTCAATATTTGGGGTGTAGCAGTTGGTGCTTTGTAATCTAACGGTTATGCTCTGATTGATGAATTATTCAATTTCCACATAAACAACTTTTCGAATGCATATTTCGATGGAAACTGTTATGGTAAGATGACATCGAATGCTGCGTGAGTCGTTGAACAACCATATTATCGACACACGCGAGTTACGGGTAAGTGGTTTTGTAGATAAATTATGACTAGAGTTGATGAAACAAATTTACGATTGATCGGTATTGGCTGAAGAAGGGATTACTTATTTAAGTCCAACTAAACAGCTAGTGTATAATGTGAAATATCATATATCACACACCTGGGAAGTTACTTAGTCAAGCAGACACATATTTGAGATCACATCTGACCCATTAATAATAGAAAATATAGAAGCCCGAGCATGTTCATGTTGCAAATGGCAACTCGACGGGTTCCCTTGCCAGCACGCAGTTAGAGAATTTAAGTTCGCCAAACAATACACCAAATATGATTATGTAGAAAGTTACTTCCATAAATATAAGATTAAGAGTACTATGCTAGCAACATGACATCACTTTCAACATTTGGTATTCATACCGCTGCTAATGAAGGCGTTACAGTCTTGCTGCCTATTTGTAAGATTCCACCGAGCCATCTATCGAGGAAGAGGAAGTTGTCCTCATGGGAGATACTTCGACCTAAAATGAGGTGTGGTCGTTGCAACGTATTGGGATATCACAACAAGGCCTCGTGTTAGGATACTTTATGATATTTGTTACGTCACGGTTATATTAAACACTTTATTATTATTTTTTGCACCCGTATCGGCCGCAATTCATATATTAAGGGGTGAATACTTAATGTCTCCATATTTGTGATCAATTCATCTAGCTTGAAGACATCATTTTAGGTGTATTTATTAGGTTATAGGTCTATTTTTACATGATTTATTACAATTTCCTATTTCTTGTCTTGATTTAATTATTTATTATTTTTAGAGCATACTAGGTTTAATTTGTTTATTTAGTGTGAAGCTTTAAAGATATATGGAAATTATTTAAATTCCAAATCAATTCTAAGAGATAAAGGAAAGAGGATATGCATGAAATTGGAGATGAAGGAAAGAAAGGATAAGTATGGAAAGATAAAGTTGTCAAATAAATCTAAATTCCAGCAGCTACGTCCATTAAAGTGATCATAACTCAAAAACAGCTAGGAATTTGGAAGAATGGTCTGAAGCAAAGTGATAGAGCTTTCCGAGACGATCAGTTTAGATATAAATTATGCTTCGATCAGAGTTGAAATTAAGAAGTTATGACCGAAACAAAACAGCAACAGTTTATTACCTTTCCTATATTTTAGGGTTACGAATTTGAGTTGGGCTAGAAGTCGAATAATTGTCTTCCACTCCAAGAAAACGTTTTAGGGTTTCCTGTACCCTATAAATACACCCTTTAATCAGTAGAAACACATCCTTGGCCAATCCTTAAGCCTAGAAGAAGCTTACATCAAGAGAGGAGAAGGCTGGAAGGAGCTGAACACCATATCATGTCTTCACAAACCTTCGAATTTGTAATTGTTTTTTTTCTTTCTTTAGTATGAACTAATTTACTTTTAGCTTGAGATTTGTATGAACCCTAGACGTGTTTTACATCTATTTAATTTGAGATACCTTCGTATTTAAATTGAATTCATGTTTTATTCTCTGTTTTATGTGCTTTGACTTATTGCGAATGCATGCGTATAGGATTACCTTGATAGTAGTTCGATGGTCACCCGGAAGGGGTGTTTAATTATTGAAACATCACATAAACCTCTAGTGTACGGAATTAATCCTGACAAGATTTGTCTAACTAGATAATCATTCGGGTTTGATTTAATCACCAATCATCATTAGAAGGCCAGTCTTACTTAGGAACCTAGTGGCGTAGGAACACCTTATTTAAGTCCCCTCGTGATTGTGAGGTCGCCGCCCGAGTTCGCTCTCCGGGGATAGGGAGGAATTTAGAATCCTGGTTATTGCAATTCTACACAATTCACCCTTACATGTTTAGAATTAACAAGGCTACTGGGGATTACTTGCTAGTTTCATACTATTGTTCTTTCTCTTATTTAATTTTCTATCTTATTTCAGTAGTTAATTTTCTTATCAAAACCAAATAAAAATCTACTTGTCTTTTACTTTCTTACGTATTAGTTACTATAGCTTTTATATTTTCACTTGATAAATTGCATAAGTTCTCTCTAACTTTTGTAGTCTCTGAGGAACGAATCTTATTTATTATTAAAACTTCCATACGTCATGTAATACTTGCAGTACTGTGCTAGGCTAGGGTGTCTATTTTTGCACTTATTTATATCATATTTTTATTACACCCTAGTTGACACCAATACTCGTTAATGATGAATTGTAAATAATGGTATGGGTTAATGATTGTTTTGATTTCATCCTAATTGAGTTGAATATGATTGTTTTTGTACCTAATCCATTATCCTTAATGTTAGATTTTGTGTGTTAAGCTTATTGTTAACTTTGATTTGCTTTTGTTTTTTTTTTCATATAACTCGTGTTGATGCACATTATTAGTTTCATTTCCAATACATACCAATTATATATGATAAACACCTCCCCCCTATCAGTTTCACGTCGGTATGTACAAAATAAACATATCAGGTGGGCATGTAACATTATTGTACCCACAATTTATATAACCATAACCCAAAATCACTCTACAACAACAAAGAAACATTATTCTACCCATAATAACTGTAACCATAACCCAAAATCAAATAGGTATGTATCCACAATATCAAGATAGATATATATCAATCACTCTTTAACAACAAAGTAAAATTAGTCTACCCACAAGTATTATAACCATAACCCAAAATTATGTGGATATGTACCCTATATATATACATATATATATATATATCACTTTGTAACAACAAAGGTAACATTATTATACCTACGATTTTTATAACGATAACGCAAAATAAGGTGGGTATGTACCCACAATATCAAAATAGATATATATTAATCACTTTATAACAATAACGTAACATTATTGAACACATATTTATTGTAACCATGACTCATAATCAGGTGGGTACCTACAATATCAAATTATATATATATATATATATATATATATATATATATATATATATATATATATATATATCACTCTATAACAACACAATAACAGAATTATACCCCAGTATAGAATTCAGATGTGTGTGTGTATACCCACTTTAGATAACATACATATTATGGAGAAATCTCATAACACCAAAACTTGTATGTGTCATACCTATGACGAGGTGGGTATATACCCACCGGTAGGGGTGTGCATCAGGTTAGAAAACCCGCATAACCCGACCAACCCGATCACACTAACCCGAAATTATACGGGTTAGTTTTTAATTGGGTGGGTTGCGGTTTACATTTTTGAAAAAATATACATATTTTTGTGGGTTGTGGATTTTAAACTTGAAACCCGCAAACCCGCATATACTCGATTACCTTGTAGTATAAAAAATAGAAAAATTCGTATTGCTCATTTTATTCAAATAAGATAGTGGGGATCATGTGCTTTTCACTCTACATTTCTTTTATTTCTCCCCCTTTTTTAAAAATATTTTGAAATCCCTCAATATTTCAATAATATTTTATCTAATGAATATGTTTTTCATTTCAATTATGATATTATCTGTACTCTTTGTTCTTTTCATATATTTAGTTTCCTAAAATCTCATTTTATATCTTTTAATTATAGATGATTTGAAATGCATATACGTATCCTAAACAATATTTTTCGTTATAATTTTCATTTGTAATATAATTTTGACTCGCCAAATGAATATGGATACAAATTCGTCTTCTTTATCGAACTAAATCACCCGCAATACACCTGCAACCTGCCTAACCCGAAACTCAATGGTTTAAGTAATGTGTTGGGCGGGTGCGGGTCTTATTTTTCAAAATCCGCACAAGAACGGGCAGTTTGTGGGTTGAGCATTTTCCATACAAAACCGACCCGCGCACACCCCTACCCACCGGCTTCACAGTTATGCCTGAAATGTTTCATTAAGTCACCCATACTTTGTTTGAATATATACAACCATCATCAAAGTATTTTACATTGTGTTGGGTATGTCCCAACTTCCCAATATGCACCAGTTTGTATGGGAAGCAATTATATAAACCACAAGTAAGTAACACAAATCTGCAATGTTTGGATTGCAAAAATACAAGTCCTACAACATCCACCAAACACATATACCATATAATATTTTCATGGTTCATAAGAAATTTTTCACCATTATCCCCAAAATATAGTTCTTACAGTCTTTTCTATCACGAAACATTATTAGCTTGGACAAAAAAGATGATTGCAGTATGTCCACAAAACAAAACTTGAACCTCTGCACTACGCTTTATAATATATCCTAGCGTCTATAGCAACCTGCATGTTGTGAAATTCCTGATGAATCAACTCCAATGTCGTAGTCTGCATCATCTTGTACTCAGCTGGAGGATAATCACCCCTGACCTTATTCCTATTGTAGATTTCATGCGTGCACAGCATAATATAAATTCATGAGTCCTCCGCTTGCGGTTTCTTTCGTAACATATTTAAAACTTTGTAGCTTTCTGCCAGCTGTATGGGCTCCAAGTTAGACTATAATGGGTCAGGCACACCTATTCCAACAAGATTCTGTAAAGCGTGTTTGCATTTATCTATGCGGTCATAGCAAGGACATTTCCACTCTCTTTCTTGATTGAGCTAAAATTCCTAAACACAGACCTCTCCTAGTGAAACACTATCAAGCTCCAGAATGTTTTTTATCACGCCATCGTTAACACTGCAGGTGTGAGGATTTTCTTAAATTCATCATGCACCATGATGTCTCCATATTTGTGATGAATTCATCTATTCATGAGACATTATTTTAGGTGCATTATGTTCTTAGTTGAGGAATTTTTCTCCATTAATTGATAGTTTCTTGGTTCTTATCTTGAATTGGAGATTTAAAAGAAAAAACAATTTATTTGGTATCTAAAACTTTCACATGAAAGATAATGGAAAATTCTTCCATCCAATATTGGATGAACCTACACCAATCATATCAATACACATACTTCATGTTTTAAATTTTCAAAAGTAATTAACTAATTAGTCTAATTGCATATGTTTTGTTATACTAATCAATTGATATGATATGAATATTAGACTATCAAATATTGGATGGAAGTTTTACTTAAAGATAATATAAGGATGAAAGAAAGAGGTATGAATCAGTAAGAATGGACCTCCAATCTCTCATGTTTTCTTCGCAGACGATCTTATTCTTTTCGCGGAAGCTACAGAGGTTCAAGTTGATCTCATGAAGATGGTTATGCAAAATTTTTGTGTTGAAGCTGGTCACAAGGTTAGTGAGGAAAAGTCCATTATATGCTTTTCTAAGAATGTATCGCAGCTGGACAGGTTAAGCCTTGCTAGTAGGAGTGGTTTTGTGCTTAGCGACTCGCTGGGTATGTATCTAGGGACTCCCATTAACTCGGGTCGGCCTCCAAGAGGGTTCTATCGTAGAATTACAATGAGTATACGTAGCAAGTTAGCCAATTGGAAGGTCCAAAATTTATCTTTAGCTGGAAAGGTAACTCTGGCTAAATCGGTGTTAAGCGCTATCCCCACATATACCATGCAAACCGCGAAGCTTCCGGTCTATGTTTGTAAGGAAATTGATAAGATAGTTCGGGATTTCGTTTGGGTAGCGGTGAGGAAGGGCGGAAAATTCATTGGTTATCATGGGAGAAACTATGTCGTCCAAAATCAGAAGGTGGTTTGGGATTCCGTGAGACTAGGGACTTTAATAGGGCGCTATTGGCGAAGTTGGGTTGGCGAATTCTGAAAAATGACCATGCCTTGTGGGCGGTGGCTTTAAAAGACAAATACTTTAAAGAGGGCTTACTTAATCGGGTAGCAAAAAATTCCGACTCTACGATGTGTAAAGGGATTCTTGAAGGTAACGGAATACTTTTGAAAGGCGTTGAATTTAATGACGCTAATCAATTGGGTGGATGTATATGGAAACATGAGAAAGCTGGTGGGTTTTCCGTGAAATCGGCTTATAATTTGACACGAAAGCCTATTACGGAAGTGAATTTCAAATGGGATAAAGTGTGGTCCCTAAAATGCCCGCAAAAAGTTAAGATGTTACTATGGAGGGCCGCCTGGGGCAGGTTACCCACTGCTGTTAACCTTGCTCATCGTGGGGTAAATGTTAGTGGACTTTGTACGGGTTGTGGGGTCGAAATGGAAACGGAAGTTCACCTGTTTAGAGATTGTACTAGATACGCGGATCTTTGGAATGAGTGGCCGGAACTGGTTATGTTGCAGAATAGGTCAAGAATGATTGAAATGGAGGAGCAAACTGTTTTGAATCATTCACCTGGTGCGCCTAATGAAACAGTAGGCTTAGATGATTTAAGAGAGGACGGTTTCTTCTCTTCTGCTGCAGATTTTTCGAACTATAATTCTGCAGTCCAGGGGCGAAACAGCTGTCCACCCTCGCGTACAGGTGCTGGTCCTCAGCAGCCTCTTCTCGGACAGCATCAAGGAGCTGCAGCAAGCGCTAATCTGCTGCAGAACAGCCGTGAACAGCAGCAGCAAGTTAAAGCGAACCTAGCTTGGTGGAATGAGATTCTGAGGTGCAAAGGAGTATCTAATGGTCTAGAACTGAGGACTATCGCACTCGCTACTATGTGGACTATATGGGTGGACCGCAATGACCGTATTTTCAATGAAGGCAAAAGGAAAAAACCGACTCGAACATTGAGGTATGTTATTGAAAATAATGCAGTAGATTATGTGAAAGCCTGGGGCAAGGAATTAGATGGCGGATTGATCGTATCCGCAAAGAGCACCTTGGTTAAATGGGTCAAACCGGTAGTGGGTATTAAATTAAACATTGATGGGAGCCATAAACAAGGGAGTCCGGAGGCAGGAATAGGCGGCGTATTCCGGGACACAAGTGGCAAATACATAGGGGGTTTTGCGGGAAGAACTAAGGCACATTCGGCCCTCGATTCGGAACTTGTTGCTTTGCATTTTGGATTATCTCTGGCCATTCAAAGGTCCTATGAGATGGTGTTTGTCGAAACTGATTCGCTAGAGTTACACGCGCTAGTGAAGGGCGGTGGGAACAATGGGAATTGGTTAGACGCGCTACTGAAAGAATGCAAGGATATTCTTGCATCGCACACGAACTTTGACCTAGTTCACGTCTATCGGGAAGCAAACTATTGTGCGGATTTTATGGCTAAATTGGGTAATCAACGAGATGACGAGCCGAGTTATTTCGAAGATCCTCCGGATGGCTTGAAGAAGCTAATTATGAAGGACAAGTGTGGGTTAGCTACTCCTAGAGTTATTTTGTGCTCTCCTTCGGAAGTTTTGTAAGTCATGTATGATTTACCGGTCGATTTTGATAGTCCTAGAGGGGGGGTGAATAGGATTACTAATAAGATTAATGCCTAATTAAAAATCTTTTGGACAATTATAAGTTTAAGAAAGAAACTTCTAAGTCAACTAATATATCAAACTCTTAAGGGATCATGCAATGGATAAGCTAAGAGGTTCGATATATAATTGATACAAGTAAAACGAGTTTCTAATCTCTAACTACTCTAGATGGCAATATGTTAGATAAACTAGATAATTAATATCACAATATTCATACTAGCATATTATCAAACATATAAAGTGCGGAAAGTAAATAGAGTAGGGATAGAAAGATACACACGATTTATAGTGGTTCGGTTTCCCTACATCCACTACCTAAGGAAGCCTCCTTAGGATTTCAAGCTTTTCACTAAGCTCCCGTGTCTCTCTTAACCGGGTCGAGAACACAATAACCCTTACAACCTCTTCGATAACACGAAGGACAATCTCTTCGAAACCACGAAGGAAATACACTTGTGTTATCACCAACACAAGGAACCAAGCATACAACCTATGCTCACACTACTCTCTTAATCTATTACAAGAACTAAGAGGAAAGGAAAAGTGTTTAGGGGTGCTTATAAAAGCTTTGTAACTAAACTCCTAAAGAGATGATATAACTATAAGCTTAAAACTTCTCTTGAGTTGATAATAACTTTGAAGCTTATTGGTTTAAGCTCTTGATCAAGCTTGGATGATTAACTTTGATAGCTCCTTGGATTAACTCCTTAATTGAGTGGATATGAACTATGAAGCTCTTGACACCTTCTTGGATGATAACAATTAAGCCCCTAAGTGTATATGGGTTGAAGGTGTAATTGTAGCCTTGAAAGACCTTCAATATATAGCTGCAAAATGCTCCCAACGGTCATATAAGCTTCTATCTAACGGATCTATTTTCTCTCCAACGGGTATAAGCTTTGTCCTCTAGTAATAGAGCTGAAACCCTGTCGTGCGGTGTACCGCGGGTAGGGTCCGGTGCACCGCGTGACTGTTCGACTGACTTTTGAGCTTACTGGTCGGACTATGTACTGTACCGCATGCCTGCTCCGTGTAGTGGTCCGGTGTACCGTGACAAAGGTCCGGTGTACCGTGCAGTTTTTCTGAGCTTACTGGTCGGGCCATCTAGTGCACCGTGGGACTGGTCCGGGATGCTGCGGTGTACCGCGTTTCCGTCCGGTGTACCGCGTAGAAACTTAGCTCTCTGGTCGGACTGGTCTATGCACCGTGCTTTGGTCCGTGGTATTGCGGTGTACCGTAGGTGTACTCCGGTGTACCGCACCAAAGGTTTAAAACACCTTCTAGTGAGTATATCTTTTTCTATGATGCTCGGATTAGAAAGCTTTCTTCACGAGAGTTGTAGAGGACATCATCCTTATACACTTTGTAGTTGATCACTAAAGCTAATTCTCAATGTACACAAAGATAAAGTTAATAGCATTTGTATGAGAATTAGTTTCTTAAGATAAAACAATAAAGCTTTGATCTAAATGATAAAGATGCTCTATTTGATGAATTAGAGTGCAAGATAGAATGTATATAACAAAGGTAATTAGCACACTAAACACAAGAGGATTTGTCACATTAAAACAACCTATTAAGGGAGGCTATATGCCAACAATCTCCCCCTTTTTGATGATGACAAATCCTTCACTAAAACACCTTAGGAATGATATGAAAGTATAAGCTCTTATCAAATATAGCTCCCCCTCACAATAAGCATTTAAGTAAACATGAATATAAGATGTGAAATGCATTTGTGAGTATTTAAAAGTGCAATTTTGAAAGTTTTAGTGCACATATTTCTCCCCCTTTGTCTTCATCAAAAAGACGGGATAATAAAATAAGATCAAACAAATAATCATAGAAGAGCTAAAAACTCAAGTGAATAGATTTTGAAAAATAACATAGAGAGATCAAGGGTTTAAGAGCAATTAAAACATTTTAATTGAGATGCACAAAGATCAACAATTGCAAAGCATGAAAAAGATAAGGGATGGAGACATTTTACCAACTTCTTGATCGATAGGTTTTCATCTTATAAGCTTTCTAACAACGCAAACGATTAGTGCAATTATAAGATAAACGATTAGTGCAAACGATTAATCAAGCATTTAGTTTTTAAAGATAATTTACTAAAAACTCCCCCTCACGAAATGCATAGAGTGTTTGTTTCAATTTTGAAAAGTTTGACCAATAATTTCTCCCCTTTTTACCAATAAGAATATTTGAATCAATTTTAAGAAATCATGGGGTAAATTGTCATTTTTGAAAAGCAAAGGGGTCAAGATGTATTTTCCAAAAGTTTAGGGACGCAATTTTGAAAAACATCAAGGGACCTAAATGCAATTTTCAACCATTTGAAGAACTAAGACTAATTTGAACAAACTAAAGGGACTATAAATAAGATCAAGGATGAATGATGCAATAGTACCTATATCATCAAGGAAAAAGTTAGCACTATTAACACATTTAAATAATATCCGAAACATAAAGATTAAGCATCTAACATATAACATACATAACCAAGTAGGATAATATGAAGATTGAAAATAGGCAATTTGCATAAACACCCGAAGTTAATACGAAAACACCCCAATAGTATAGAGATATTTTAAAACAACTAAAAACGCTTTTGTTTGAAAAGATTCAACGTGGAAATCCCGAAAACACATAAAGCAGTTTATTTCATAAATACCCCTATATTTTCTAAAAAGTACAAAGAGACCCAATGTAAAAACTAAGCAATTTTAAGCATGAAAAGGTCAAGTTATACAAGATATTAGCACAATAGGGAATAAACCATATAAGCACATAATGAAGCACATCATAAAGATAGTAAGCAAAGCAAATTCATGCAAATGAGTTAATGACCAATAATGGATAGAATTCCCATAATACTATGCATAAAACATTTTTGAAATGCTATGGAAAATGCAAACGATTATCGGAGAAATATTTTTGAAAAACAATTTCTTTAAAAACTCACCCATATGAAAATGCAAATTTGTGATCAAAGATAAATTAAGATTTGAAAGTGTAAACAATATCTTTGATCTTTTTCCCTTTTATCAATCAATAGTCACTTTTAAAAAGATATAAAAACTTGTAAGAATAAAAAGTGCAATTTATAATCGTTGAGGGACTAAAAAGGCAATTTCACATAGTAGGGACTAAAAATGCAATTTTTCAAAAATATGAATTAAAATGGCAAATTTTACATGTGAAAGATTATGAAGTCCAAACTATGACACTTTGGAGAATTTAATAACTATGAGGGGTCAAAGTGCAATTTTGAAAATTTTGGGGACTAAAATGCAATTACCAAAATTCTAAGAGCTAAAGTGCAAAAACATCATTCATGAGAATTAGATGCAATAACACTAATAACATTAAAACAATGATTAGAATCACAAGATAATATCCAAAGATAAAACATGATAACAACAAACACAACTAATCAAATCACAACCCAAAACATAATTAAAAACGCAAGCCATAAGGAGGAAACGCAATATAATATACGAGATAAAGAAAAGAAATCACCGGATTTTCCTTTTTCGAGATTTGAGCGTTCTTTCGTATATTAATTCTTCCATTTGTTTCCTCCAAGCAAAGTAACGATTACCTACAAGAAAATGGAGGTTGTGTAGAAAACAACTCTTCCAAAAGATTAGATTCCATATCGTTTACTCTACTAACGATTAAGCTATTCACGTAGAGTTAGGCTCTGATACCAATTGATAGTCCTAGAGGGGGGGTGAATAGGATTACTAATAAGATTAATGCCTAATTAAAAATCTTTTGGACAATTATAAGTTTAAGAAAGAAACTTCTAAGTCAACTAATATATCAAACTCTTAAGGGATCATGCAATGGATAAGCTAAGAGGTTCGATATATAATTGATACAAGTAAAACGAGTTTCTAATCTCTAACTACTCTAGATGGCAATATGTTAGATAAACTAGATAATTAATATCACAATATTCATACTAGCATATTATCAAACATATAAAGTGCGGAAAGTAAATAGAGTAGGGATAGAAAGATACACACGATTTATAGTGGTTCGGTTTCCCTACATCCACTACCTAAGGAAGCCTCCTTAGGATTTCAAGCTTTTCACTAAGCTCCCGTGTCTCTCTTAACCGGGTCGAGAACACAATAACCCTTACAACCTCTTCGATAACACGAAGGACAATCTCTTCGAAACCACGAAGGAAATACACTTGTGTTATCACCAACACAAGGAACCAAGCATACAACCTATGCTCACACTACTCTCTTAATCTATTACAAGAACTAAGAGGAAAGGAAAAGTGTTTAGGGGTGCTTATAAAAGCTTTGTAACTAAACTCCTAAAGAGATGATATAACTATAAGCTTAAAACTTCTCTTGAGTTGATAATAACTTTGAAGCTTATTGGTTTAAGCTCTTGATCAAGCTTGGATGATTAACTTTGATAGCTCCTTGGATTAACTCCTTAATTGAGTGGATATGAACTATGAAGCTCTTGACACCTTCTTGGATGATAACAATTAAGCCCCTAAGTGTATATGGGTTGAAGGTGTAATTGTAGCCTTGAAAGACCTTCAATATATAGCTGCAAAATGCTCCCAACGGTCATATAAGCTTCTATCTAACGGATCTATTTTCTCTCCAACGGGTATAAGCTTTGTCCTCTAGTAATAGAGCTGAAACCCTGTCGTGCGGTGTACCGCGGGTAGGGTCCGGTGCACCGCGTGACTGTTCGACTGACTTTTGAGCTTACTGGTCGGACTATGTACTGTACCGCATGCCTGCTCCGTGTAGTGGTCCGGTGTACCGTGACAAAGGTCCGGTGTACCGTGCAGTTTTTCTGAGCTTACTGGTCGGGCCATCTAGTGCACCGTGGGACTGGTCCGGGATGCTGCGGTGTACCGCGTTTCCGTCCGGTGTACCGCGTAGAAACTTAGCTCTCTGGTCGGACTGGTCTATGCACCGTGCTTTGGTCCGTGGTATTGCGGTGTACCGTAGGTGTACTCCGGTGTACCGCACCAAAGGTTTAAAACACCTTCTAGTGAGTATATCTTTTTCTATGATGCTCGGATTAGAAAGCTTTCTTCACGAGAGTTGTAGAGGACATCATCCTTATACACTTTGTAGTTGATCACTAAAGCTAATTCTCAATGTACACAAAGATAAAGTTAATAGCATTTGTATGAGAATTAGTTTCTTAAGATAAAACAATAAAGCTTTGATCTAAATGATAAAGATGCTCTATTTGATGAATTAGAGTGCAAGATAGAATGTATATAACAAAGGTAATTAGCACACTAAACACAAGAGGATTTGTCACATTAAAACAACCTATTAAGGGAGGCTATATGCCAACAGATTTAGACCTCAGATGTAACAAAAAAAAAAAAAAAGAGGTATAGGTTATAGATGACACCGGAGGTGAGAAACAAAAAAAGAAAAAAAATACATTAACAAATTTAAAAAAATATCTTCTTCCTCTTGAACGGAAGATACACACCTTTAAGATAG
The DNA here is from genome assembly GCA_029959085.1 of Nemophila menziesii. NCBI lineage: Eukaryota > Viridiplantae > Streptophyta > Magnoliopsida > Boraginales > Hydrophyllaceae > Nemophila > Nemophila menziesii. The sequence continues at coordinate 40,417,272 of JARWIR010000007.1, read as the reverse complement.
TTGGCCTAGTGGTTAGGTTAACACCAAGAGGTGCTAGATGAATTTCAGAATCCAAAGTGGCTCTCTCATGTATTAAAAAAAAAAAAAAATACACACCCTTCCCAACCGGCAGCCACGGTCCTATGCCACGCATCCGTAGTGGTCTAGTGGAAAATTAGAGCGGTAATCAACACTACCACTACACCACCTACACCACCGCCAAGGCGTGATATTAGTGATAATTAGAGCAGTAATCAATAGATAATTATCTATTTAATCTCTTCATTGTCTTGGCTTGATTAACAATTTTCAATTTTTTTTCTGCAGCGTGATGAAGAAGATATGGCGCTAACTCGAGATTGTGAACTATGTAATGATATTGTTAATGTTGATTATAGTAAATTGATTATTAAATAGATGTAAACTTTGATTAAATTAGAGTCTGTTTAAAAACATAAGTTGTATGATCAAATGAATATATGCTGAGAGTTGAAAATAGATTAAGAATCAAGGTGAATGGTTGTCACTGATTATATCATGATTGTAAAGGGTATAAGTTTCTAATGGGAATTAGCATTTGGGCAATTTGTTGTGTGTTGTATGCATCATGAAGTAGTAGGCTTTGATTAATAGTTATAAAGGAATTTGAAAAGTTAAGGCCAATAGATTTCACAGACCTGCAAAATAAACCTGGGACAATTAATTTAAGATATTGAACATCATGTAAGTGATGTGATGTTATGGTTTTAACTATGTAATGATGTAAGTTTTGTGTTATCTATATCATGTTATGATGTATACATTAGATTTAATTAATTTGTTTTTTCTATTCTTTTATTACTCTAACCCGATGAATAAAATAAATACAGAGGCAAAGTGAAGCTGAGCTGGAAGAAAGAGAGAGGCTAAAGAGAGAATCCATGTTGGAAACTCATTAACTGAGCTTCCTATACCTCCTCTACCAGATACTGAAATAATATTGGTCCGTGTATGCTAAAATAATAGTCAAATATACCACTGTATATACTTGCAGTATGCTTGTGTATATATTGCAGTACTAGTCCTTGTATTATACATTAAGGCTCAAATTCTACTTCTCTAGTAAACCATCAAGTGTAAAATACATGTACGCCATGAAAATTATCTTTTATCTTCGATATACTTGATCAAATATACAAGAAAACAAGATGCATTAATTATTATAAAGTACACAATTACAATACATGTAAATGAAACAATGACTGAGATTCCTCAATGATTTGTAGCCTGACATTATTCACAGTAATACACTAATTTTACAACAATAAACATACTCATAAAAAATCAGAATCAAGAATCATCAGAGTATTCATATCATATGCTCAATAATAAGTACATCAAGAACTGCAACAAAACTATAGTCATCATCTTCCTCATCTCGTGAACTCACCCCATTTCTCGTCCACTGCATATATATTCGACAACATTACATAAGACCCCAAAACCTTCGGCCTCATATTTAAGAAGCTTATGTGCTTTACAAGATCCAAGAAAAACTCCCCATACCGATTCATCAGGTATAAATGGCATATCCTCAATTAATTTGTAAGGCTCCTCGATTTTCCATAGATTTCTTGATCTGGGGTTATGTTATAATCTTTAACCATTGATTTGAAATGTTTTGACCATGTGAATTATAGTATAATAAACTTACAGTTATTAATAGATTCACTGTGTCAAAAACCTCAACCATGTTCTGAATCAACTCTGTGGCATGTATCCAAGAATCCTTTAACGCAATTTCTTCAAATCAAGTCAGCGGTATCTTGTAATTCTCAAGGTAACTGCTTAAGAGGATGCGTCATTTTTGTGTATCCAAATTCATTTATTATAGATGATATTTTGCATATGTTGCTGCTTCTGGGGTATATGCACAGGACTGAACTTATACATATTAACTCTAGGTGTTGATCTGTGATGGAGAAAGATTAATATGAGATGCTTAGCATATTCTTCTTGTGAACATATATTCAGTTATGCAATATGAACAGGTGATTAAAGGGAAAAAGATGCCTAGCTAGGCGCATGGGTGAGAAACAAAGAAGCGTGAAAAATGCAAGAATATAGATGTGGGTAAGGGGGCCAGGTGAAGCTTTCTTTCTCTTTATTTAGCGATGTTCATGGGGTTGAGTGTAATACAGGTTCCAGGTTGTCTTCTTAAAAGATGTTTTCACCAATAGGTACCTTTTATACATTATGGAATTTCAACAGTAAGGCTCCTTTGCTTTTCTCATTTCACATATATTCATTGCTATTAGACTATATAATACAATTGAGTTACCTTCTGTAATTGATCACCTGCATAGCATGTATAGACGAGGAACTGGATTATTGTCGATGTGTCCCTTTGCACAAGTAAGTAAAGGTTAGTAATAATCATCTCTTTTAAACTATTGAATTTGTGTTTCTTTTTCTTACCCACAAACTTATCTATGTATTATTTAATTCACAAGCAGATCACAATTTGCAAGAGTGAGAATCCAAGAATGCTGGAACCTAACCATTCCAAACCCATTGGGCTTCGAAGGAGGTTGTGTTTATATAGAAATCGTACTAATTCAGTACGATGAATAAATTTCATTAAATTTGATGTAAAAATAATATTACTTATATAAGTTAAAGAATGATATTATGTTCTTGGCTGGTGTTTCATTTTTAACCTTTTCAAGAATTAGCCGAACATTATCATAGAATATAAACATGAAAGGCGAAGTAATTCCCTTTATTAATAACCAGCTCCAAAAAAACATGATAATTAGTGGACCATAAAAAAACACTTAATTTATCCAAAAAAACAGAAAAAAATCATTAAATCCAATCATCTATGGCATCCCTAAAGATTCAAGCTTATCCTATTCACTCAATAGCATGAGGCTATCAATGGTTTGGTGATTCTTTAGCAAGAGCCTCGAGTTGAATCTCCGATGACCTCCAAAAGTTGAAGCTCCTTGGATCTTACTTCTCCTAAGAGTCTATCATGGGGTACATTTTCTATATATTGGAATAACACGTGTATACATGATCTTACTTTTGACATACACGGGTCTATATAGTCGTTTTGAAGCCCTTTAAATGTTTCTTCTAAAAAGCAAAGATTGATAGTAACGATTAAAAAACACTTCCTTAGAAGCAATCCCATACAACTTAACCATTAATATCAAAAACCAAACTTACAAGTCTTTGACACTTAAAATACCCAAATATCTCATCTCAACAGCTAAAGATTAATTATTCCTTTCAGGAAATAAATAAATTCCCCTTCCAACTTACAATCGACATATCTTGAGAATACAAACGGGAGAGAAAATACTCAATAAATCAGATTTACACAAGCGAAAGCTCGCCCGGAGAAACAGTTCTCTTAACAAGCTTCAACCATGACTCGTTAGTTTCAGTAATAATCTTCAGCGCATAATCCTGTCATCATAATAACATACAAAGCATTATCACAAGAAAGTCATATAATCAATATAATTCATATACCTTATTAACTGGTTTGTTTCCAAGACCAAATCTATTAGCAGGTTTTCCATCAGGAATCTTGTAATCTCTAAACCAGTCTCTAATCGCAGTAAGAGTACCCTAAAAAAATTAAAATTCTTGATCAATTTCATATCTCATTTGGTACGAGAAATAGTTATATTAGCATTAACATACCGGAAAATGTTTTTCAACATCATCAATGTCATTAACAAGTGAAGCTTTTGGATCATCAAGAGAAATAGCAATAACTTTCCAATCTAATTCACCTTCATCAATCATAGCTAATGCAGCTACAGGTTTAACTTTCAAAATCTCGCCTATTTTACCACGTCTTTCACCTATCTCAACAACATCAACTACAAATGCAAAGAAATAAAACGTTATATAATTTTATTTGTTGGGAAAAATAATTTAAAAGGGTTTTATATATTATACCAGGATCATTGTCTCCAAAAGCTCCCTCAACTTCATGGTTTGCAAGTGTAGGGTCTTCCCATGTTTGTGGAAATAATCCATAATTCCAATTAATGTTGTAACTGAACAAAGTACGAAAATATAAGGCTTGATAATAATAATAACTCAAATGGTAAAAAGGAAGAACTTACGGGTAATATCGAAGTTTTCCTTTCTTAGTATCTTGTTTGATAGGAGTGTAAATCTCATCAGTAGCAACCTCCATTTTTGCACTTGATTCTTTTGGAATTTCGACTATGAAATTAAAAACACCATCTCCGGATTGTAAAGGTATATCATGCCATGGTGATATCTGGAAATTGAGTAAGCATAATTGTGAGAGTGAGAATAACTATATTCTTGGGTCCTATGATCGAGTCTGTAGGCATTTTTAGAGCACAGGGACTAACCGTGCAATTTACCCAACAACACCGTTGTTATAATATTATTATTATTATTATTTATCAACTGTGGAGTGTGGATCGAGCTATCGATGCTGAAGAATCAAACATAAAGATTTCTTAAGTTTTTTAATACTTTGAATATTCAAACACCTTTTTAATAAATTAATTAACATTGCGAATTTGCAGAGTTAGTCCCGTTTATGGATATAGCCAAGTAATACCTCTAAGATTCAAAAGTATTTAATCTACCCCACATTATACTATTACCATTAGTAATAGAGATTTCAGTAAATTGTACAAAATGGGTCTAAGTAAAAATAAAACCTTTTTGCCGGAATTGTCGACGAAGAAGACACGATGATCTAGGGTTTCAGGCAAGCCTTCTTCTTTGATCTGGACCGTAGGATTGTAAATAGCATTGCAAGTGAAGAGTCTAGTGGACCTCTTTTGAGTTACTTGTTTAGCGGAGGTGAATGAGAAGGAAAGACTAGAATGGGCTCGTCGGATTGGGCCTTTGCAGAGCAAGGAGGTGGTGATTGATGATGAAGATATCACTCTACTAGTAGCCATCGCCGCCGCCATTTGCTTCTTTCGTTGATGATATCTATGAGGTCAAAACAGCAAGTGTTTGGTTAAGTATACCCACATAGGTATAGGTCCACATACTACTTTAGTGTTGTATTGCCTAAGTGGTTGTTACACGTGGCTTTATTTGAATGGATACGGTGTGCAACATCGTAAAATTTTAAAAAGAAAAAATGATTGTAGGCTAAGACATTTTGTTTTTTGTTCAAATGTAGGCTAAGACCATCTCCAGCCCATGAGTATTTACTAAGACCATCTCCCGCAAGCAAATGCTCTATACTCATTTATACGCTACAACTCAACGTGACTACTGGATCGGACCGGTCGGTTGCTACAGTGGAGATCCGAACCAGACCGGTCCGGTCCAGGTCATATCGGTTCTTAATAACAACCATGTATTTGGACCGGTCCGGACCGGATCGATAAGTAATTAATTTTTTTTTATATTACTGAACGGTAGTAAGTCTAAACCCACCCAACTATTATACTAAAGTAGTTAATTTAATTTAATTCAAAGTAATTAATTTAATACATTCATATGAGCTTGCTTTCTAAATTTTGGAAAAGATTTCATGTTTAATACTAAATTTTAGGGATTTTCAGTTTGGCTTTATAACGTTTAGAGATTTATAAAATATAACATGTGTATCTTCACATTGCTTTTGCTTTAAAGGATGGTTGACCTTCTCTGGACAATCCAACCTAGACCAACAACCCTTCACTGAGGCTAGAGTGACTCGTATCTTGATGGCTAGAGTATAATCAATTGTAATGAGATTGGTTCAAGTCTGACCAATTTGCATTGATATATCGGAAAGAAAAATAGCAGAACTAGTTAAAACCGGACCGGATCCGGAAGCGGACCGGTTGAACCGGATCCAATTAACGGTTCGTTCTTTACACTTTCTTACTCGAGAACCGGACCGAACCGGTCCAATAAGAATGGAACCGGACCGAACCTGTCCAGTAAGGATGGAACCGGTAAGTCAGACCGGACTGGTAGGACCCATATCCGCTAAAGACCGGTCAGAACCGGACCGATAGCCACCCTGAGCTACAACATTCAAAATATTCAGTAAATAAGCAATTTTATTCACCCTAACAGATACAACAAAAAGTGAACCTACAAATTACCTACGTCATTTCCTTTCTCTTACTCCAATTCCATTGCATTTGTTTGAGACATGACAAAAATTCTAGCGTTGTTTATAAAAGAGGAATCTACAAATTGGAGTCAAATTCCTACAATTCTTATGTTGTAAAACCTAGTTAGAAAATACTTCTATTTAAAGGCTAATTCAATTTTCTGGTTAGCTTTTTTTAAAATTTTCTATCCTTTTCAATTTTATTATTCCTTTTTCTTATTTTTTTATTAATTTTATTTCTGAGTTTTTATTACCTTAACTTACCCGACATACTTTTTCGGTACATTCACGGGGGTACGTACCTACATTTTTTCTGGGTACAGACTTATGGTTTTTTTAACATTTTTTAAGGTGGATAAAATGATTTTTTATATAATTTTAGTTAGTGTTTCTTCGTATAATAGTCCAAATACATTAGGGGTTGTACCCAATTCTTGTCCAATGTTTCGGTTTTGTCCAAGTGCATGTCCAATGAAATCCAATGAAGTTCGTGTACCCAAGGGGTCGTACCCAAACCCGTTTTTGTCTATGTTTTTTTATTATTTTTCATACATTAATTTTTTTTATACAGATTCCTCAAGCTTTTATAATTTTCACAGTAGTGTTTAATCAGTGTTCCAGTACTGTTTAAATTTCACCTGCAAAATTAACAAACTAGATTAGGGTTTAATTTTTAAAAACTAATCCAAAAAATGCTACTAGTCCCTAATGTCTAGACCTAAAAGGCTGGCCCTAATGGAATGGACACAAAGGACTGGACCTGCAAAGACAATTTGTTAAGAAATTAAAAAGAAAAAAAATTGACTTAATAAACAAATAACATGGGCTGGACCAAACAATAACATGGGCTGGAAAAAAACCATGTTTTAAAAAGACAAGTTTTGGTGGGGGGTTGGACCCAACAATACAGACACGGGCTGCTGGACTCAAAAATCTTACCCAAATCTAGTTTTGCAGACACAATTTTTTTTTTTAAAAACAAAAAAAACAGATATGGCCTCCAGACATACTGCGAAGGGAGGTTGAGAGGTGTTGCTGGTGTAGGGCTTCGATGGAGATATGGTGGAGGGGCGTAACTGGTGTAGCGCAGCAGAGAAGGAGGTGCTCCAATCAGCAGGTTCGCGCTAGTGGTGGCGAAGATCTGAGAAGAAGCGAACAGGGTCGTGGTGGCCTGGTTCTCAGATCTGATTCCTCGACAAGAAGACCGGTGGTTTTTGATGCAGTGAGTGATGGGGTTGAGATCTTCATAGCGGCGAGGAGGGTGGTAGTGGGAAGGAGCGCAAACCCTCGTTTACAGCGCTTTGTTTGCATTAATGGTGTTCTGGAGTGTCGCTTTGATTCGATGCAGGACGGAGATCTGGAGCGGCGATTTTATTCGCTAGTCGGAGATGGGAGACGAGAGCGACAGTGAGATATTGACGGTGCGAGAGAGGCCTTCGACGGTGAGAAGGTGTGAAGACGCGTCAATGGTGGGGAGGTGGGAAGGTTATGGACGGAGGTGGGGTGAAGAAGGTAGGGGATGGCGGTGCACAAAAGGAGGTAGGGTGGCAGGATTCGTGTGCCATGGTGGAGAGTTTTTGGGTCGGTGATGATGGTGAGATGCGAGAGAGAGAGAGACAGAGAGAGAGTAGAGAGAGGGATTGATTTTCTGAAACAAAAACCTAATAGGGGTTTTTGTTTTTGATTTTTGTTGTTTCAGTGTATATAAGAGAGAATGGGGTGTTTTTGGGTATTTTGCTCTATACCGGTTGGGTTGTGACTATGGGTTTAGGGTTGGGTTTTTGTTTTAAGCCACGTGTTATGGGGCTTTAGAAAATAATTCCCCCTTTACAAAAATATTATACCCAACTCAAATAAATCAGAGAAATTGTAAAAAAAAAGGTCTAAGAAATTAAAATGTGAAGAAAAGAATTTTAAGGTAAAATCAAACCTTTTATTTAATTTAAAATTGTAACTGTACAATTTAATTATTTTACCTTGATTGAGATTTGCAAAGATATTTATTTGCGGTAATTTCAAAGAAAGATGAAAGTGTTGACCACTGTGTAGTTTAATACTAGTAAGATAATGTTACTATCTTTAATAAAGAAAGAAAAGTCTGAGGAAAGATATTTTTTTTCATATATGAGAGGTTTTAAAAAGCCGTTAAGAATATAAAATTACAAGAAGAACAAAATTCTTATTAAGATCCTAGTACAACTCTAGCAGTTGCACACTCACTTTTGTCTCTCATAATCAAACTCGAAAGATACCGTGGAGGTTCATTAAAATCTACTGGATGCGTGTTCATAACTGCCCCTTCTTTTGCTAGTTTGTCAGCACAGAAATTCGCTTCTCTAAATATATGATTTAATTCAATATGGCGAGATTTCCTCAAGATCGAACAACACTCTCTTAGTATTGAAACATTGCGACTACTTAAGTTCCCACCGCCCTACACTAGCGCGTGAAACTTCCCCGAGTCCATCTCATAGTGAGTTGAGCTCCCACCACCCTTCACTAGCGCGTGGAGCTCCTCCGAATCTGTTTTAATACATAAGGTTGTATATTCCTTATTGATAGCCTATCTCAGACTAAAGTGCAATGCAAATAACTCTGGTCTAAGAGGAGAGTCAGCAGGACATGCACCCATTAAACCAGAGATACAAGAGCAATACCTGTCCCTTAGGATACCACCAATACCAGCAATCCCTTTCGCGGATGTGAAGCTACCATCAATATTCAGTGTAAAACCATTAATAGGCTTCATCCATTTAACCATTACATTTTTTGCTACCTTTAATATTCCCCCATCAAAGCTCTTCCCCATGCTAGAATAAATTTATTAGCAAGTGACAAAATTTCCTTCTTGAGTTCTAAGGTATGCGGCATATTAACTGACTCATTGAATAATATAAGGTGACGCTTAGTCCAAATAACCCAAAGAGCAGCTATGAACACATAAGGCCACTCTAGGCCCCCAATTCGAGCATTGGAATTGAGATGAGCCTCCACCCAAGATTTTACAGTAGCAGGCTCATTAACTTCACCTCCATGTGTATGCGCATGAATAATAGTACAACTTCTTGCGGTTTCTCCTAATGATCTCACGGAGCTGGCAGCAGCTCCACTGGTTCGGCGACGTTCACACCTGCTGTTCAGCTGCAGCAGGTCCCTTCTATCTTCCGCCAGCATCAAAATCAGCTTCCAAAGACAACAGCTCCGAGTCCAGGACAGTCCCCCCAGCAGGTGCTCCAGCGTCCAATAACATCACAGCAGCAGCAGAACGCGAGCCTCCTTGACCATTCCGCTCCACAAACGCCGCATTTTCGTGACTCAATAACACTCCTTTTGTACAAGTTATCAGCTGTTGCAATACGATCTAGTACTATGCTCCACAGAAAAATTCTAATTTTTTGCACATATTTCAGCTTCCGGATCAAATCCCAATTGAACGATGAATCCAACTCGCTCCCATCTAGACTCAAGAACGCGGATTTCACGGTGAATAATTTTCTTTTTTTTATGTATTCTGAATTGTGATGCGCAATTACACGTCCACGTACGGAATTTTATATTTACTTTTTTTTTATCATTTGATGTTAGTATTAACTTTATAATTGTATTACTAAATGATAAAAAATTTGACAAAAAATATGATAAAAACTAAAGTAAGATATAATTTGTTATCAATAAATTTTTTTATCCTCGTAAAATACTTATAAATATAATAATATTAGAATATCATCAAAATATAAATATATTTTATACTTACAAAAACAATAATCCAAAATATTACTAAAATATAAATTGTATTTTGTACAAACTCGAAAGTCGGTGGAGCCCCAGCTTTGGACTGTAGTGGAAAATTTGCTCGATTTTTTTTGTTTAGGTTAAATTTTTTATTAAAAATACATTCCAATTCTCCTATCGAAATTTTAGCCAAACTATTTTAATTATTAACCCATTCTTTAATTATAAGTCCTTTACTTTGAATATTAGACTTTTAATCCTACCCGAACTAAAAAATATCTTAAAAATATTTTTGGGCTTGTCGCCGCAAAACCTGCAAGTTGTCTTATTTGTAACCCTGAACATGAATTTCTAAATTCACCCTTGTACAAAGTGTAAATTAAAATATCTTTCTTTTTCTTCCCCTCCATCATCGATCACCAATAATAAACTCATATTTCTTTCTTCTTCAACGAAGACTTGTAGCTCCGTCTTTAAAAATCCAAATATTCTTTTACTTGTATGAGTTTAAACCCCAATTCTTTTAGGAACTATGAGATATCTAATTCATATAATTGAAGAAATATTTGAATTTTCAAATACAAAACTACAAGTATTCGTCAAAGAAAAGAGAAATATGAGTTAATTATATGTGATTGAGATAAAAGAGGAGAAAAAATATTTTAATTTTGCTTCGTACATGGCGGAATCAAAAATTCATGTTGGGGACCTAAAATGACATACCCTATGAGTTTCAGAGCGGCACACCCATTTTTTTGAGGTATATTCTAGTTCACGAAGCTTAAAAGTCTAATATTTTGAGCAAGGGCTAATAATTAGGCCAGAATGGCTAAAATGAAATCGCCAAATGTAACTTTCTTTGATTCATAGATGTGTCTTAAATGAGGTCACATTGAATCTTGTCCTATTCATTGTATATGTCTTGGGGGAGTTTCTTTATCTGCATTACACATACTGGCATCACACTCAGTACCACTTGAGCGACAGTAATGCACCCAACTAAGTAATGCGACCGACTAAAGACAAGTTTTGACCCTTCTAACTTACTAGCATACTACATATCTTGTAGGTCAAGTCATCATAAAATTCCTTTGGTCACCTTCCTAAAAAAGTAGGTACTCTAAGATATCTTCCTAGGTCAACCTTAAACTCAAAGTCGCTCCTTAATAGAATTTTGCTGCCACATTGTCCTCCATATTTTTTGAGAGGTAAATGAGCAAGTTGTCTTGCCTGGATGATTGTTCAGCATCTTGACATAATCTCGTGATCGTATCCTACAATAAAATAATCTGATCAATAGACGTTTTAGCAAATAGCACTGATTCATCTTCCAAAAAGATATGAGATATAGGGATTCCCCCTTAAACAAAGGCAAAGTGGCTTCCAAACTCCACACTCGACAAGTTGTTGGATGAGTAGTGTCAAATTCTCCATACACAAGATGAATAAATACAACGACAGGGAATCCCTTTCCATAATTCCCCGCTAAGACTTGAACATTGGTAGCTGATCCCCATGCCAAATAACACGAGTCTCATTGTCTTATATTCTTTCCAAAACCAGAGATGTACATGCCCTTGACACCTTGACCGATTCCAAAGAATCCCAAATAAAACTCCACTAAACCTAGTCATATGTCTCGGTGAGATCAATCTTCGTCGCCATATACCTTTTCTTTCCTTTGATGTGTCTCGTGACGCGATAAGCCTCTCATACTAGTATTATATTATCGATCATAGACCGAGTTGGTAGGAAACTTATTTGGTAAGGCCCAATAAGCTCCTCTAGATAGGGGCATAATCGATTCACCATCACCTTCATATATAGCTTATGAAAAATGTTAAGTGGACAAATCGGATGAAACTTTGTAATATACTTAAATTTCATTTCCTTTGGGATGAGGTGTACGATTGTGCCCAATATACCCTCCGAAAAAAACCCGACCTCTAGTGCTTGTTTGATTATGTCATACACCGTTGAACTCACTATCTCCCAATTTTTCTGGTAAAATGATTTTATGCCATTTTAACTAGGGGCTTTACGCAGCTGCATCTGAAAAAGTGCCTCTCATATGTCGTCACTCATAATATCCTCCCCAAGACGTCTAACTGCACCATCCTCCAATGGTGGAAATGGTGGCAAAGTGAAAGGTTATTGGTATTGGCCCTCGGTGTGTACAACTCTACAAAGAAAGCTCTCCAATCCCTCAGTGATGCCTCGTTGGCCAACCACATGTGATTATTATCCCAGATACTCGACTTACGCTCTTAACTCCTTTTCACTTTAGTAGCTAGGTGGAAGAACCTCGAATTTCTGTCATCCGAGTCAATCTAATATTCCCTCGACTGCTGGAACCAAAACATTTCCTCTTGCTCCAACATGCCACTATACTCAATATTACATTTGACCTCTAACTTCTTCATGGATGGATTATAAGACCATTAGTGACTCTTTAATCCCAACTAACCTCGCTATTGACTTCCTTTTTCATCGAATATGGAAAGTCTGTCGTTTTATCTCCATCAACTCTCGCCTCGTTACCTCTAAGTTGCCTCCCAAACTTCTTCCATGACTGACTTATATATCCTCCACAAAGTCTTTAAATCTCTCACGTGAACCATAAGCTAGTTCGAACCTAAATCTTTTATGAGGTGTGGACCCAATTAACACAAACTTATATAAGAAGCAACAAGTGATCAAAATTTGAACGAGCCAAATCGAGCTTACGTGTCTGGAAACATATCCCTCAATATGCCGAATCACTATACGCTCGATCAACACACTTCATGATTCAAGGCCAATGCTCTAAAAGTCAATCCACGTAAATATCGGCCCCTCAAAACCCAAACCGTGAATACCATATTCATTTTGCCAAGTTTTAAACTTCCTGATAAGCCGAGTATTTCCACATACGACTCCAACTTGGTCCTCAACTAACCTATTTGATTGAAATCCCCCGCGATCAGCCATGTCACTAAAAGGGTGGACGAAACCATTTTCAGCGCCCTCCCAAGCTCTTCTCATTTCCAGAACTCTGTAGTGGACTGCACTGGAAGAAAATCCATGGGACACATGACTCTCTACTTATTAAAACAATGATAACTTGCTTACCGCCGCAAAAGCTCGTACTTAGACATCCTCGTTATTCCAAATCACCCAGATTCTTCTTGATAGTCCGACAGGGTCCAACTCACATTGACATTTTCATTCTAAGTGATTTAATAATGTTCGTCGTTGGTAATTAAAGCTTTTGTTCACCGCAATGATTGGTTTATGCATATCATTCACGTCCTTGAAAGTTCTTCAAATCCCTGGATTATCAGTCCCCCCGTCTATTCCAAACAAAAAATGTTACACATATAACAAATATCATTTCATCCCCCTCCCAACCCATTTCTAAAAGGTGTATTTGACATAATAAACTAATATAAAGATAATTATAAAGCACTAAAAAGAATCAAGAGAGATGTTACTCAATAACCAATACATGATCAAGACTCGGTATCTATGATGGATGCTTACCTAATTGATATTTTCACTTGTTAAAATCTAAACCAAATCTGAACTAGGTATCAAATCTAGTTTCGCCACGTAATCCACAAACACATTATATATAGAGTTATGATTGGGTGAATCTCCTTTTATCTTTTGGTTGTATCCGTTCCAACCTCAAAAAATACTTGCTCAATTGAAAACCATGGACTATATTGTTGCATAACAAGTATTTTGATGGAATATATCCAATAAAAACAAAATTTGATAAATCATATTCTACCATAAACAAATTCTAGTGAAAGAAATTTTCGATAACAAAATTTAAAAAATAAAATTCTAATAAATAAAATCCATCAAATCTACTCCCATAAACCATGAGTCGTAAATCTCGTGAAGTATAAAGATTGCGACTTCTAAATTTTCTCCTGAAAATGGCATTAAAAAGAAGAATACAAATCCGAGGTTAGGAAAGAAGAAAATTTACGAGGGAGAGTTGTTGACCCAAAAACGGCATCATTGTCACGCGAGCTACACATTAAAAAAAAAAAAAAAAAAAAAAACTCTCATTTTGCTCAACTTGCAAAACACAAAACCCTATGAATTGAAACACTACAAATCAAAGTATAAAGACCAAAAGATCCATCGAATTATTCATTTTAATCATCGCCATTCTACAATCTAGTTGTCAGTTTCGTTTTATCTGGAAGCTCTTCAATCTGACATGGCTTCATCGGAGATCGAAATTGTATCGGACGGTAATGATCAGATTATCGGCGTCCAAAATCCTACAGAAGTAGCTATAATTGACGTCTACTCCGCTGCTGCTTACGGAGAACTCCAGAAACTGCGCGAATTTGTCGAAAACGACGGCGTCTCGGTCTCACTACCTGACGGAAATGGATACTTCGCACTTCAGTGGGCCGCTCTCAACAATTTCCCCGAAGTTGCTCAGTATATTATCGATGTATTATACAATTATGCATTCCAGAGCTTTTGCTCTTACTTCCTTTAGAATTTTGCTTTTGATCCTTTTATCTTCTACGACTAATTGCACCACTGGTCCCTGGTTTAACAGCACGGAGGTGATGTATATCTTGCGGACAAGGTGGGCCAAACGGCTTTGCATTGGGCTGCGGTGAGGGGATCTATTGCAGCAGCTGATGTGTTGTTGCAGAATGGAGCTCGTGTAGAAGCTGCTGATATTAATGGCTATCGGGTAATAAACTCACTCTTTTTGAGTCACACTATCAATTCTATCATTGTTTTTGCATTTGTTACTTAGCAGAATCTAAATTTTGGTGGATAATGTAGAAGTTTTTAAAGCCTAGATGTAAAATTGAGATTTGATCTTAAAGGGTTTATTGCACCATTGGTCCCTGAAAGTAAGTAATTTACTTGCAGGCAGTTCATGTTGCAGCTCAATATGGTCAAACAGCATTTCTAAACCACATTCTTGCAAGATATCAAGCTGATTTTAATGTTCAAGATTATGAAGGAAGGACTCCTCTTCATTGGTATGTTAAAGTACCAAATCAACTAACTTTTACAAACTTTAGGGACTCATTTGAACTTTTAATTTCCTATTATTTAGGGCTGCGTACAGAGGATGTGCTGATACCATAAGATTACTTCTTTTCAGAGATGCTCATCAAGGAACACAAGATAAAGAAGGTATGTGGAATCTTTTTCATTGGGTCCCACTTTAGTTGAGTTTATTATTTTCTTTTTATATTAGGCTGTACCCCTTTACATTGGGCTGCTATAAGAGGAAACGTGGAGGCATGTACTGTACTAGTACACGCAGGGACAAAAGAGGAATTAACGATGAAAGATAAAGGTGGTTTTACACCTGTACAGCTGGCATCTGATAGAGGTCATCGACAAGTTGCTGTTTTTCTTGTATGTAACTTTTGTTGGTACGCAAAACCCTAATTCTGTAATAAAAGAAGAGTTTCATGTTAATTTTATTAGCTTAACTTAGATAATTTAAATTTTTGTAGTCAAATGCTGAACCGAGAAAAAGCCCATTAGACAAATTCTGGAAAGGTGGTGAAAATGGTTATGCGCCCATTTTGTTTGCTATTATAGTCCTTAATACTATTCTCTTCATCAATTCAGTCCTTTTCGGTAAGAAGTGTGTGTTATTTTAATTTTTGTTTTTCTTGGAATTAATTAGTGTAATTTAATTCTAACTTGTTTCTTTACTTGTTTTAGGTCCGAATCTTGCAAAAATTACTGCAATTGTGGGTCTTTGGAGTTGGACAGGTGTTTCTTTATCATTCGCTTCATTAATAATGTTTACCCGTTGTAGCAGGTGAAGCTTCAACTTTAAATATCTTACTTTCTAAATATGTAAAAAGCCCAAATAAGTTACTGATTATAGAATGTTTGTTTACAGAAAAGATCCAGGCTATATAAAAACGGAATTAGATGCTCATTCTAATGAAGAGGTATTTATATGATCTCTAATTCTATGTTTTCAGTTTCTTTAATCTGTAACTGAGCTACTAATAAATATATGTTTTTTAATTTATTTTTACAGGATCCTTTAATGAAAATTGATTTAAACAACAGTCCAATATGGACAGGAAATTGGTCACAACTTTGCCCCACTTGCAAGGTACATTTTCTTTCTAATTAAAAAACATGCTATCGATATTCGATACGAGATTTTAATTTTATATTTTTCCATTTTAATTATTTCAGATAATTAGACCTGTACGTTCCAAGCACTGTCCTATTTGCAAACGCTGTGTGGAACAATTTGACCATCATTGCCCTTGGATTTCAAATTGTGTCGCAAAGGTATAAAAACATTTAACTATGATTTCTTTTTATAGCACATGTTAATTAATGTATCTAAAACTGTTTCTTACAGAGAAATAAGAGAGACTTCTTTATATTTATACTTTTGGGAACTGCGACATCTTTAACTGGTGGTGTTATTACCATTCATAGTACGTAAACAAAATTAAAATATAAAAAATAGTTTCTTTATATATATATATATTTAACATTTTATAATATGGCAGGAATTAGGACATCATTGCTAATATTTCGAGGAGAATCATGGATTAAGAATATAGCTTTAGAACATCCTGGTATACTTGCGTTTTTAGTAATGGATGCGTTTATACTACTTGCTTGTACAACCTTGTTGATTGTTCAAGCGTACCAGGTGATTGTTTTTTTTAAATTTAATTTAAATTATTTATATATTTGTTTTACCTTCTCATGTTTTATTATTTATGCAGATCGCTAGGAATATAACGACGAATGAGCAGGCGAATGCTGTACGATATGGGTATCTTCGTGGGCCGGAAGGGCGATTTCGTAATCCGTATAATCATGGATGGAGAAAGAATTGTTCTGATTTTTTTATACAAGGGTATACTAATGATGATGAGATTGCTTGGCCTCCTTTAGAACAAGTTGTAATGTAGTCATCTTTTTCTGTAAAGCCATTTCAGAATATCAGTAAAAAGTAAAAAGTGTAGTTTTGTGGTGTATTATTCTGAATATAGGTTACTTTTTGGACCATGTTTGTGTATGTATGTACACATCTGTTGAAGGAAAGAAAGAACAATTGGTCCTATACATTGGAAAACCAATATTTTCTTTGATTACAAAACTAAGATTGTGAATGATCAGTGATGGAATAGTTCTTTGGTTTTAATGGTGTGGGTTTTATGCGTTTTTTTTATTTACTTCCTACCCTCTCTCCTACTGTCCATATGAAAGTGTAGCCTAGTGGTGAAGGTGTTATCGGTTTTTGGTATCCGCATTGCAAAGGTTCAAAAGCATATACTTAATTGTAGCTAATGATCTTTGCGGGTTTATTCTTAAATGAAATAATATATGTAAAGAGTCATATTAATGTATTCGAGATTATATCGAAGCATGGTTGGAATTCATAAGTTTCGATAATTAACACTACTACCATGAGGTTCTTAGTGACTAGAGATTTAGCGGAAGGAGCATGTAGTCACTATTAAATAGAAATATAAGGACCACCACCGGTCATTTGTGTGTAATTAAAAGAAAAATCTAACTGCCCTTTACCGATTGCAAATGCGGTCGGTGATGGCATTTAAAATAAATTAAATTGATATTCATTGGCAATTATGTTCGTGGTAGCTACTGGTTTGACAATGGTCGTTATTGGTGTAGTAGTATTAGACTATTAGCTACCGCTGAGTGGTCAGTGTATCATATACTCATTTGGTCGATGATGGTATTTAAAAAAATAATCGATATTAATTGACGACCCGATAGTGGACCCTACGTGTTTAACAGTGATCGGTAATGGTTGGGTATTATTACAGACCACCTAGTGATCAGGATAACATAAACTCATCTGACAGGTATTTGTGCTTGGAAAAAATAAATTAAAACAATCATTTAGTCATGGTCGAGGATAGGTCTTTTTGGCTTTGCAGGAGTACAAAGTAGTCATTAATTACTTTACTTTGCCGACCAACTGACTACATTACCGACCGCAACGTACGGTTGCTAAAAAGGCCCATAATAAATTTTAGACGGGCAGTAGATGAACTTCATTTATTACAAACCCAAACAAAATTCATTTATAGAAAACAAAAAAGATTAACCCAATTCAATTTCACCGGAGCCACTACACCGTAGCCGCTACCTACTCCATTGCATAACTCGTTTCAAAAGGATCCATTTCCACGATTGATTTTCCTATTTCCTTTAAGGCATTTTTCTGAGAAAACTTAATTTTTTTTAAATTAATGAATTCTCTAGAGATATATGCTTGTTAATTGCTAGAGAGATAAACTATATGTTATTGTGGTGGATCAAGACAAAAGATAAGCCTAACTTAACTTTTATTATAGGTCGAAGAGGTTCATAATTTTGCGTCAAAACACATGGATAATACAACCACAATTCATTGTCCATGTAATAGTTATTTGAATAATAATAAAAAAATTATGTTAAAGACGTATACACTCATATTTTGAGGAATGAATTTTTATCACGGTACTTGGTTTGGACTTTAGATGATGAAATTGAATCAGTTTTCATGAGTATTGATTCTCACCATGTTGTAGATGAAGAGATGATGAACGTTTTAGATGATTTGATAGCCATTGTTAACGATGTAAACACAAAGATGGTAGACGAGCATGTTCCACGAAAAATCGAGGTTGTTTTAATGTGTTGTTTGTAGAAATGAAAATTGAATTGTATCTTAGTTTTAAGAAACTGGTTCGTTGAATTTCATTGAGAAATTGATGCACATCAAGTTGACAAACAAGTGGACAATTACCTCCTTCACCAGAATTCCTACAATTGTTGATTCGTGATTTTTCCGTGTTGGTCTCACTATAATGTCAAACTAAGTTGTTGAGGAATTATATTTTCAATAGAGATACTTTAGAATTGGCTGGCAGCAGACGACAGAGCATGTGATGGGACTGAGGAGGCGGAGGAGGGGAACAGGGTTTTGCAAATGAATTGTAAATATAAAATGGAAAATCTGGGGTTTTGAATGAAATCCCACGACTGTCACGTTATGATGTTGTTCCTTTTTGTTTCAAGTGCGCCAAGATTAATTGAGAATAAAGTAGTGAGCTATGTCATAGTAGGGTTGTGTAACATTTTTCGTATGGTTTGTAAGCGCAATTTGAGTATGTGTGAACTAACAAAGGGAAAAATGATGTCATTGTTCTAATGTTTCAGTTTGAAATGATATTTCTCTTGGACTTTTTCGGCATCATGATTCTACTGGTTGTACACTTGTACGATGAAGCATTGCTTGGTAGACTGGTGCATTTACATTGGATGTACCCTTTTGATCGATTAAAAAAAAGTTAAACTAGTACATCCGACACGTGGCGAGGCTAGAAGGTTCCATATCCGAGGGTTAGGTTGTTGAGAAAACATTGACTTTCATATCACGTTGTCTCAAAGAGAAAAAACCCAAGTTTAAGGATTTTGGTAGGTATGCGGATCCAGTGTTGGAACCTTTAGGATATATCAATTTTGAGAAGTCAATGTCACCCAGTGAAAAAAAGTGTTACATTTTACTTCCACAAACTGAGATGGATACGCTTGTTTGGCGCATCCTATGAAATAGCGAGGAGATCCAAATTTATAAGGTAAGTACTTTACGTATGTAAAATCTTTGCTGCTTTCTTATTCACGTGACACGTATAATGAAAGATATTGAATTTTAGGGAACACAAGATGACGCTAGCAGGTCATGTAGATGTTAAAAGAACCCGAATGACTTTAAACGCTGGTTTTTGGAGAAGATAAAACGTATATGAATTCATAACACTTGTCAAGATATTGACCCTAACTATTTTTTTGTGATATGTGTTTAACATAAAAACTGCCTGCGATCCAATTGTAAAAGTAGAATTCCAACTTGTGGCTAACGGTTTGAACCGTACTATGTGGAGATATGATTCGTGTGTTATTAATGGGGTCAAATGGACCTTATGTGAGAAAGGGGTAATACGAGTCACTGCGGACTACACTATTTGTTGTTTTTCCAAGGGTATTAATTGGTACGGTGAGATTTCAGAAAAGAATGTTTGGTTATGGTACTCGAGTGTGAAAAAGGGAGAAATTTGAAAAGAATATATCACCAATGTTGACATTAGTTCATTTTGGTATAAAGAGAAACTGTGCATTCTAACCACTGAAGCAAAGTAGGTTTTCTACATTGATGATCTGGTGCATGTTAAGAACTTTACGAAATAGTGTGTGAAAAAATGTTTAGGAAGTGAGCAATCATCATAGGTGGAGTGCAGATTTATGGGGCATCGAGTTCACACTTAATGCCTCAGAAGCGATACTTATACCAATTGAGAATGACAACACGAAGATAAATGAGTTACGCATGAATAACAAATAATATATCAAAATGAATTAAGAGAGCTTAGAATACAATCCTACTATTGAAATTAATGAGTAAGAGCAGGGAAGAATGTAGAGGAGGGATGGGGTGGGCTGCAGCCCACTCCAATCCATGAGATATTAATATAATTTAGTTTTTTTAATAAGTACAAATATGAGTTAAAAAAATTACAACCCTACCCAACTAAAAATTAAGCACTCCCCATTCAAAATTTATATTAAAATTATACTAGTTTTCTAGGATGCATCAATTCGTTAGAAATCAATTATACATGTATGTTTTAAAATTGTATCAAATAGATCAATAAAATTACTGAATTAGGAATATAATTTTTGATTATCTTTATTCATTGTTTTCATTGATTTAAAACTCACTTTTTGGATATTTTATCGACTTTACCTGTATGATTTTTTTTTGTTTTTGATTTTAATCAATTTGTCATTCTTTTCTTCACCTGATAAAGAATTCTTATCTCAGTTATCTGTAAATAATTTTTTTATTTTGCTAATTTTTTTTATTTTTTCTAATAATTAATTGCATCAAATTAAAACATCTATGATTTTTGAGTTGTGTGACTTTGTTTTGGTCATGTTTTTTAACTTTTTGTAATCATCTTTTTTCACAAGCAAATAGGTATACATGTGTACTATTAGTTACATACTTTAGTTCATGTATAAATTGTACCAAAAACTTAGAATCTATATTTAATTAAGAATAAATGTCAACGGACATGTAACTAGTAAATAAATTTAAACAACTCGAATCTTCAATCTCTGAAAAGGAATTGAATAGCTATAAACAATAGGGAGAACTTTTTTTCCTCAAAATAAACAGTAGGCAAAGCAGAATCACATCTTAGTGGCACTTTTGGCATAAGAGGTGAAGAATTTTGCTGTAAATGGTTAATACTTAATAATTTATAGCAAAGAAATTATGATCGCAAGTAATGTTTTTCTTAATACTAGTTTGTACACGAAATTACAAATTGCAAAGCAAAACTTTTTATGTGTCATTGGAATTCTTTTTCCTCCAATATTCTGTTGTTGAGAATTATTACTAACAGATGTTTTTGTTTATTTAATACATAGTTGATTACTATTTTTTTTAGTTAAGTGTAGTGAATATTAATGGAAATATTTTTTTAAAACAAATAGACAAGTATTATATCAAGATAAATATGATTTGTTTTGTTGTGCGTAATTATTTTGGTTTGGTATTTTTCAATAATTTTGTTAGATATATAAAAGGTCTATTGGGTATGGTTTTTTTCTGTAACAATAATAGCCCTACCTGACTCGAAATCCTGGAGTAAGAGTTAGACAATACTTGAAACGACTATGTAAATGATATTGATAGTGTTGATGGCCACCCGACCATGCATATTGATAGTGATGATGATATTATAAACCTCGAGAAAAACAATTACGAAACTAACTAGTCCACTAGTAGTGAACGACTCTTATATACAACCGTGTATATATAGATAACCCTTGTAGTGCTCACCTCTAGCGACCATAGCCGTGGTCGTTCGAATAACCATCCAGTGCAGTGTAAGGCATTCCTCCAATTAAATTTTTATTCAAAAGAAATAAAAAATTATACGTGAAATACTCATGGCCATGGGAACCAAAATGTAAAACATGTATGCATTTTAGCAATTTGCCGGCTTTAGGGACATTAGCAGAATAATGATATTTGGAAGACTATATATATATAGGATCTATGTCCCTACTTAAAGATTTGAGATCTTACTATAGAATACAAGAAAAACCTATTGCATGCATAAACAACCAGAGGCCCAAAATCTTGTGTTGTTGGTTGCAATCTTGTTAATTTATAAATTTTCTATTCAAAATGAGGATAACATTAAACAATTCAATCCTCCATAAAATAATGAGGCTCGACCGATATCTACAGGATAACATGATCTACTATGAAGTAGGTGACTTTATGTTTTCGTGAACCTGCACGATATGTAGCTCGATGTAAATAGCTAAAGTGTGACGCTCCCTTCAAATTTGACTGGATTTAAATGGATTTAACTGGAATAAATCAAGGATAACGAGATTATCTTTAATAGTGTAAAAAATGTTAGATGCACGATCAATAAGACTGAAGGAATAGTTTTAACAATTTTGAAACCTATCAATCTTAGGTAGGATGGAATATACACCCAACTTTTTAAAAATCAAGAATCGTATAGTGTGTTCGCTCCGATCCTTAAAATACCTCATATAACTCGATTTTTAAACAAATTGACTGATAATAATGAGGAAACTATAAAAAAAAAATGCTCAAATGTGGACAACCTTGTATTATAAGTTTTAGTTGACAAAAATAATTTTTTAAGTCCTAACTTCAATTATCTGATTGGATTTTTTACCTTTTTACCCCTGTTCTTATTGGGTACGGACCCAAGCCGAGTTTTTATCATGTTCTAAATTATAACGTGATAGGTACGGACCCAATACATTTTTTGCAATGAGTTTTTTAAGTCTTTTTTACCAAGTTTATTATGTATTATAGTCATATGAGGCCAGACTCATATCCTTCAAATTTTTTCTGGGTTGTACCCATTAAGAAAAAATTTAAATATACAAAGTAGATAGTTTTTATTTATGTTTGTACTACACACAATTAACAACACTAAAATGATATAACAATGTAGGGTTGTACCCATTACTGCCAAAACTTTACATGGGGCTAGCCCAATAATGAAGTAAATCAAAAAATTCAAAAATTGTATACTACATCTATATGGGCCTGGCCCATGCTACACACAAATACCCTATATGGGGTTGGCCTGTGATACACAAAAAACTCAATGGGGATGGCCCAATTACGCCTAACAGTAAAAAAAAAAATCTGTATCGACATTACTGATGAAGACGAACACGGAGGTGCAACAGTTGGGTTGGTGCAACAGCAGCAGTGCACGAGGAGGTGTAGCAACAGGGGGCGGTGGATCTCGACGACAACAGAAGGGTTGTTGCCTGGTGATGGTCAATTCTGAGCACATCTGAGCAGAGCGACGGTTGGTGGCCTTTTCCTGCAACTCGAGCAGATCAGCAGTTTTCCGGCAATGGTGGTGCTGCATCAGCGGAGGCGGTGGTTATGCTGCATGAGAAAAGGCGGCGCTGCATCAGCAAAAGCGGCGATGCGGTGGTGGGAATGTCGCGCTGGTGTGAGGTAACTTCTCTGCATCACTCCAGATCTAAGATGGAGCTCTGTGATGAAGCTCAGATCGAGGGGGGGTGGGTGTGTTTCGTAGATGCAGAGTTTTAGTGGGCTTAATGGGGCGGAGGTGGAGGTGGGTGGGAAGGGGATGGTGCTAGATGACAACAGCAGCAGGCTTCGAGATCTGTTGGGGGTAGTTGGTTCGATGGGGCGGCGAGGTTTCAGATCTGTTAGGGGTAGGTGGTTCGATGCTGCTGTTGGTGATGACGGTGGTGGTGGTGGCTCGGCATGGTGAAGAAGGTTGGGGCCGGTGATGGTGGTTATGGTGGTGGTGAAGCAGTGGTGGTGAGTGGTGGTGAAACAGAGAGAAGATGGTAGGTGATGGTGGTGGTGGTGATGGATGGAGGACGGTGATGGTGGGCTCGGCATAGTTGGTCAGTAGGTTGGTAGTGGTGGGTTCGGTGATGAAGATGGAGGTGGGTGGAGGTGATGGTGGTGTTAATGGTGATGGGGGTGATGAAGGTGGATGTGGGGGTAGGTGGTTCGCCAGGATAGAGAGGGAGAGAGAGAGAGAGAGAGAGAGAGAGAGAGAGAGAGAGAGAGAGAGAGAGAGAGAGAGAGAGAGAGAGAGAGAGAGAGAGAGAGAGAGAGAGAGAGAGAGAGAGAGAGAGAGAGAGAGAGAGAGAGAGAGAGAGAGAGAGAGAGAGAGAGCAGAGTGAATGGGATGGGGGTTAGGGGCTTCGGTTATCTCAATGGAGCTTTGGGGCGGCTTTTGGCTTCTTCACCGTGGGATAAGGGGTGGAGGTATTTTTGCCATTTCCCCTTACTAGTTGGACCTTCTAAGTACTAGTTAGGGGTGGTTTGGTTTGGGATTTAAAATAAAAAGTGGGCACAGGGTTGGACCTTATAACATAAATTCCCCGATAATACTAGATAGAGTTTTTAGGCAGAATCTTTTACTGGAAACGGTTTTCCTACTCAACTATACATTAAAAGTGTAGGTGACTATCTTGCTATGCTAGTAGGTGATATAGGTGGAAGTTCAGATCTTATTGAAAGGATATTAGGTACTGAACCCTTGTTGATTGTCAATATTTTATGATTTTCTTTCCCTATATGCTCAAAAGCATATGGGCACAAGGAACATTTCAAGTGGGGGGTTTCACCTTTTCAAGAATTTAACCACTAGATTTAATGATCAAATTCCTAACTAGTGAGCTAATCCTAATTGGTTAATTTAATTTTCTTTTTTAACAAGAGAAACTAATATATTATGAAATCAGTGTATAGATAAAATTAGGAGAAAAATTCTTTTTTATCTATCAAATATAAGTCAATTTCTTAAATAATTCTTTAACATTTGAAGTTATTCAATTGGTCATTCAATTTTATTTTTTTAATCCCTTGTTTGTTCATTACCAAAATTATGTTAGTTAAAAGTGTAGTGATAAATATTTTTGAAGATAACTTTTAATGTTCGAGAAACATTCAATGAACTGATTTATACTTAGAGGCTACCAAAAAAATATTCTACCCTTAAAAATACTTGTCACATCACTCTTATCTAACAAAATTTGAATGGTGGACTAACTAAAAATAAAAATAAAAATAGTTGGAGAATTAATGGAATAATTGAAATATGTCAAGAACCATTTACAAAACTTACCTATATTTTAGAGGATTTTTTTTCTAAAACTAGTGAGAATCATAAGTGCATGTTTCGTTCTAATTGCACAGTTGCGTATTTAACTATTAGAGACTACACTATCGGTTGCTAGGTATGAGTATATCGGTCGCCAAGGTGTTAACGATTGTTTGTGGTTGCTAAAGAGTACTCTCTGTTGATTGGCCGTTAAAGTGCCCCTTTTACCGAGAATCCTCTTCCGCGACCGTTAGTTGGTTACCCTTTACCGACCACCACTTCCTCTCGCCAAAGGTATTATCATATCAACCACTTGTGGTCGTTAGATGGTTTGTCTTTCGACCGTCGTGTGTTCATACCCTTTAGCGACTAACCTTCGGTCGCATGTTGGTAATTTATTTACCGACCGATGGTGCGGTCGTTAGACGTATTAATTTAACAAAAAATTGCAAACCAGTTACTACATAAGGGAAATTAAAATCATATTAAATTACATTATTATCGAATAAAAAATATTACAAATTACGTTAACATAGTATGACTAAAATAGAGTATAGTTTGAATAAATACATTATAGTCTAGATAAAAAAGTAGTACAGTCAAGGAAAGGGAGATCTATAAGGAGACTAGGTCATGTCATCGTCTTCTTCATCTCTAAGTCTTGACCCTCTTGAAAGATGATACTGCGGTGTAGATTAGTCGGTTGTGATGGACTAGGTGAGATGATATCTAACGTAGCCCAACCTTGTTGTATAATTAGTTGGTTGAGTTGTCCAACTAGCGTCATATATTTCTCCTGAGTAAGGATTGGAGGAATTGTAGTGGCTCCAGTAGTGCCAGTCGACCCCCTGATCCTAGGCTCCGGTTGGGCATGTTGTCCGAGGTAAATCGTTGACAACCGCAACTACATGAGGGAGTGTATCGACCATCCACTAGGGCACCACAGTCATATCTAGGTTCTGGCTCTGCCCCTAACTCTAGGTTGGAATGATAGTTCCAACTCCTAGTTTTCAACCTTTTTTCACGGGACCCATACGATCATGTGCCACCCCAATCATAGTTCGGACCTGATCTTCCTTGGTTAAAGACTGTGATAGTGTGGACGATGGCCTGGAGACACCAGCTGAAGATGATGTCACTTGGTCGATCCTCGCTCTCAACTCAAGCTGTTAGTAGACAAAATTTTAAGTGGGGACAATTATATTCAATATTCTAACCTACACAGTTGTCCTCGAAATGCTTATCCTACCAATTTCCTGTCTTACGCTTCTGAATCTTGGTGCAATATTCAATTTTTTTGGCTTATTCTACGGTTTCTGCCCCAGAGGTGTAGGTGCAATAGTATCGGGACCATCCCATGTCTTTGGTTAAAACTCCAGTTCCAGCGATCTGGGGTCCTTTAAAACAACAAACGCGGAGTTAATAACATGAATATATTTAATTACATACATTGACTGGAGAAGCCAATAGTGTGTGTTTGTCAGAGTTGACGATCCATGACCACTCCCGAGTTCCTGTTTCTCTCGGTCATTTTCCCCGCGTTAGATATCCTCTATTTAATATAGTTGCATCAAATTAATATCTAAAATAGAAACAACCTAATCAATATTATAACACCTGAAACTCTGGGGAGCCCCACATCTCCTTCATCAACTCAAACTCTTCTTTACTCAATTCTTTTGGAGGAACACAGGGGTCAAGCCAGTCCCTGGGTATCGTCCCCTTTTGATCACTATATATAGTGACAACCTTTTGGTAGAAGTACCCTTGAATGTCTTTCCATTGTGTTCAATTCGTCCATTCATTGAACGGAAAAGTTTGCTACATAAAAACTGTAGAAGTCAATAAAGACGTTTATATAAAAACAAAACCTACTTCGAGATGAGTCCAGATAAATTATTAATCTCAGTTGGGACGCTTTTCCAATCCAAATAGTGATTTGGGATAAAGTACTGAATGTTATTTCCAATTATCTGGGCCAAGTGGTGTGCAATATCCACAATTGGGTTCCAAGTCCCATTTTCCCGACAAAACTCGATCGACACCACTCCACTGTACTATACCTTAGCTTCCTCCAACGTTTGGAAAATGCTTTTACCCTTTATTTTTACTACTTGTTTCCATGTTTTAGTAAATAATATATACAAAAATATTTTTACATGACCAAATACAATTAAATTATTAACCAATAAACATTTACCTTTACTATTACAACCGATCTCTTAGAGGGTCATTACCCTCGTTGTCACCACTGTGGCGGTTAGATAAGATACCAATAATAATAATCTGCCATTCAATTGATAGAGGTATATATGTACTTTTAATTGATATGGGATAAAAATTAAAACAATTAACATAATTAGATTACAATATAATAAATAATAAATAAAACTACAGTACATATTTAATAAAATTATAGTATATTACCAAATAATACAGTTGACAAATATACACAATAAAATTAAATAAACCTAAATACAAGTAAATAAATTTACATAAAATTTAATAAAATTTGCTTTTAAGCACCTGTATTTCTAAATACGTGTATAATAGCACCTGTATGTCAACAAAATCTGACAAAAGTATACTAAAAAGAAAACACTTAGGTTTAATTGTAATGTAGGTCCTTACATTATATTTTTGAGTTAATTGCACTATAAGTCCCTATATTATGCAGATGTTGCACCCCTAAGTCCCATTTGTTTAGTTCATTGCATTATAGGTCCATATATTATATGAAATTGCACTCTAGGTTCCTAATCTCTATATTACTCAAATAAGTTCAAAGAAGTCCCTATATTATTCAAAAATGCACTTGAGGTCCCCAACCCTTATATTACTCAAATAAATCCAAAGAAGTATGTATATTATATAAATTTTCACTTTAGGTCCGTAGCTCCTATATTGCTAAAATAAATGCAAAGAATGCCTTTATATTATTAAAATTTTGCACCATAACCCCTATTTTATTCAAAATATGCACCCCCAACCCCTACATTAGCCCCACATTCCCTACATTATTCAAAACTTGCAGCTCAGTCCCTATATTTTTTCAAAAGTTACATTCCACCTAGAGTATTCACCATTTGCACAATAGTACCAATATTACTCAAAGTCTGCACAACAATCCCTATATTACTCAAAGTTTGCACCCCATCCTATATTAAAAAAAATTGCACCTCGACCCTTATATTATTTAAAATATATGAACCCAAACCCCTAAAATATTTGAAAAATGAATATAACCCCCCACCACTCAACACCACCCCTTAGTATTATCCGCCTCAGAAGAAACCACAATTTCACGTATTCAACCCCCCGTAGTATAGTCCCTCAATTTTCGAAAACCGTCCCTCCCTCCCCCAAATTTTGGAAACAACAAACACAATCAGCTACCAATTTCTAAACTAATAAACTAAACAATGACGAATTAAAATAACAATTACTAATAATAAGAAAACAAACAAACACAAAATCATAAACTTTACTTGATATTGGGTTATAGAAAAAATTGATGGTTGTGGAAAAGCGTCAGGACAACGGCGAAATTACTTCAACCACGGCTGGAATAATGAAGAACAACGACTGAAGATGATGGAGGCGTCTGGCAAATTTGGCCGAGGTTGTGAGCCTAAAACCAACAAGGGTTGGGTTTGCTGTGGGGGGGGGGGGGGTGGGTGGGGGGTGGAAGGGAATTTGGTAATGATTCAAATCCACAAAATAAACAGGATAGGGATGGAGCGTTTCAGATTTAAAACAAAACAAATTAAGAAGGGTGAAATGAATTTCACCGTCTTATGTGTTATATAAAGATAGAATGAGCTAGCAACCACCAAATCGGTCGCCACATGTGAGCAATAAAATTGGGCGGACAATTTTAGACCACCAATTATTTGGAGGTACTACTGAAGAGCATATTGACGGTCGTTAGAAGTGTTAGGCCACTAGCAACAACTAAATGATCACTAGTGCAAACTTTTTTGATCGTTGAATATTATTTTTTGTTATACCTTTTCTTTAATACCACGTTTTCTCTGACGACCACTAGCAATTGTCGTTACGTGTGATTTAGCGACCACCAACTGCAGTCGCTGAACGTGCGAAATCTATCCGTGTAAGTTGATAATAATTAATATCAACTAATAGTGACTACTATTAGTTACTAAAGTACTTCTTAGTCTATTGATCATTACCAATTTAAGTTCATCAATGCCTAACACCTTCCGTGGGCTATACACTTGAAATTGATGGCGCGTTCACCTTTTCAATGGTTTGAAATAGTATTTTATAACCAAATCCACAGAAAATAAAAGTCTCTTTTTAATGGAAAACAATCTTAAGGACCTTAAAATCATTTGAGAAGTTGATAGTCAACTTAATCATAGGTTGTCAGCAACAATGAACTTAGTTACTTTGACTTATAATCAAGTAAAATAAAAAGAACGCATAATCTCTTATCTACTTAATATGCCCAAAAAGTCTCTACTTTCGACTTTCAGTACATATGTACGGACATTAATGAACGATAAGAACTGAAAAAGTTTACAAAGTGACTAATATTTTCCCAAAAATCATGATACAACAGCTGCATGTTTGACATTTAACTAAGTTGTTAGCCGTAAATTATGATAGTGTAAGGAAGTGCCGTTTCTCTAAGCATACGTTGTCTGTATCACACTAATTATATTTTTTTAACTTGATCACACGGCCCCTCTATACAAATTTCCCCCCTTACAAACTTACTACAGTAAGATACAAACTTACTGATATAAACAATTATACAAATTTAGAAAATGATACAAATATTATCAGTTGACCCTTTAGTTACACATATTAATGCACAATCCTTAAATAACTCTTTTTTCAATATTTATTGTATCTAAAAATTATTCTTCTCGAGTAAAATTTGACTTTAACTAGTAAGAAAATGTTGGCTTTGTGATGAGTTGATATTTAGTAACCTTGTAAGGTGTAATTCTACAGTGTAATGCTTGTACTATAGTTCGAATTAAATGGAATTTACTAAATAAACAAAAAGATATTTGCTAAAAAATATCTAATAAAATTATTTTTTTATTTTTTATTTTATTTTTGGACAAAGGAAGGTGCCAAAATACCAAAATAAAATACACAGTAAAATTATCCAATACCGAGTTTAAAGAAAAGAAAAGAAAATTCAAAGACACTAATGGTCTTCAAAAAGTGATTCGTTGCCCTGTGCCTAGCTTCCTTCGCAGCTTTGTCAGCATCTATGTTGAGATTCCTTTTGATGAATCTAAAGGAAATAGGTCCGTTCTCAGTAGATTTGCTGACAATACTCATTAGGATAGGTTGGATGTTCCACCTTGCAACCGACACTTTCTTAATACCTTAGATGATTCCAAGGTTATCAGAGATGATAGTTTTCTGCCTACCCGGAATTTTTTCACTTAATTCCACAGCTTTGAGAACAACATGAACCTCTCCCTCAGCCGTAGAGTCACATTATCTTGTAAAGGTCTTTGTAGTGCTCCTAGCTTCTTTGTGGCTACAAATAATTCCAATGCCGGTTGGTTCAGATTTGTTTTAAAAAGACGCATCACAGTAGAACGTAATTTCTCCCCTATCTTCCTCAATAGGATCGTTATCGTCTCTGTTATGTATGCTTCCAAATCTTCGATTTTTGTTAATGTCTTCCCACTCAATACCATAAAGCTCTTTCATGAGTTTATTAGAGGAAGAAATAATGTTTGTAGTTTCAACTTTACTTTCCTCGTGTAAAGCCTTCATTTTAGCTTTCCAAATATTCCATAAATTAATCATTATGAAATCCCTAGCCTTATCTTCGTCCCACCCCCCCCTTTTTTAAACGTGTATATGATTTTTATAAACCACTTCTCTATATTGAGATTCGTATCCTCCTTGATTCTTATCTGCATAGGAGTCTCTGCCCATATTTCTTTGCACATTGTACAACTAAGTAGAAGATGTTCTACCGTGTCTTCTTGTTGGTTACACCAAGGACAAATCTTCGTATCTGAACATTTCCTCCTATAAAGGTTAGACCTAGTGGGTAACACATTGTTGAAAACTCTCCACATAAACAACTTAATCTTTTTTGGGACGTTAGATTTCCAAATAATTTTCCAGACAGGAGATTTGTGACTGAGGTCGTCATCGGTTGATGTAGGCTTATTTATAACATGTTCTTCTGTGAGAATTTTATAACCTGTTTTAGTATTATAGACTCCGTCGTTTGAGAATGGCCAGATAAATTTATCTTTCCCGTTGGGATCTAAAATTTGAATTCTAGTGATCAACGGTATCATAGGTTCAGGAAAAAGAGTATCAAGTATTTCCATATTCCATTCGTTGTTATCATGATATAAGAGCTCTCTTACCTTCGTCAAATTACAGTTTAAAGGCTTTTCTAGCTCCCAATTTGTCTGAATCCATTTATCCTTCCATATATCCGTATCATTGCCATTTCCAATTCTATGAAACCCATGTTTTTTAATAAAGTCTCCGCCTTCCATAATGCTAGCCCAAATCCATGTTCAGCTTTGTTTCAATTTAGTATCTAGTAAATTACTCTTGTTGAAATAATTACCTTTAAGAAGCTAAACTGCTAAGTTTTCTGGATTATACATCAGTCTCCAAGCTTGTATTGCTAGTAAGGTCGTATTCATTCTTTTAAAATCTTTAAATCCCAACCCTATAATAAGTTTTCCTATTGCAACTTTCTCTCAGGCCTTCCAATGAATTCTGTTCTTTTCTCCTGAGTTCCACCGAAAATTGGAAATAGCAGAAATCAGTTTGTTACAAACGAAAACTGGTAGAGAAAAAATGGGCATATAATAATTAGGGATGACTTGAAGTATAGCTTTAATGAGAACTTATTTCCCGTCCTCTGAAAGTAGTTTGGTTTTCCATTCTTCTGTATTTTTAAATAGTTTTTTTGCGATCCATTCTAGTGACTCGGTCTTTGATCTTTTATGACACGAGGGTATACCCAGATAAGTTCCTAGATCTTCAGTTTCCGTAATGTTTAATTCTTGTGTTGTCAAGTCCCTGACTTCCTGAGGCGTTTCTTTGCTAAACAGTATTGCAGATTTGTTGAAATTTATTTTTTGTCCCGATCCTGGCAGTAAATTTTAAGACTCTTTATAAAAGAGTCCAAGTTAGTATTATCGATGTCAAGAAAGAAAAGAGCATCATCAGCGAAAAGTAAATGAGAAATCATAGGACAGTTTTGGTTAATTTGAATACCACTGATACTCTTATTAGAGATATTATTATCAATAATGCTAATAAGAGACTCAGTCATGAGAAAAAATAAGAACGGAGAAAGAGGATCTCCCTGTCT
The DNA here is from genome assembly GCA_029959085.1 of Nemophila menziesii. Classification (NCBI taxonomy): domain Eukaryota; kingdom Viridiplantae; phylum Streptophyta; class Magnoliopsida; order Boraginales; family Hydrophyllaceae; genus Nemophila; species Nemophila menziesii. Next base: position 40,384,901 of record JARWIR010000007.1, on the reverse strand, counting down.
AAGACCTCTACCTGCTCTAAAATTCTCCAATATTTCTCCATTCATATTAAAATTGAACGAGACCGTACTGATACAATTCTTAATCCAGTGGATCCATTTGTCGCAGAATCCTAGTTTTTCAAGTATGATAAGTATAAAGTCCCAACGTACCTGATCGTAAGCTTTTGCCGTGTTGATTTTTATGGCAGCCATGTTCTTTCTTTTTTTCCTTTTCCTACTCATAAAGAAAGAGATCTCCTGATCTATTAAAATGTTATCTTGGATAGCCCTACCTTTGATAAAATCAGATTGAGTAGGAGAAACTATGATGTTCATAAGGTCCCTAAGTCTATTAGATAAGATCTTGGCTATAATTTTATAGATAAAGTTGACACAAGATATGGGTCTGAAATTGTCAAGGTTCTCTTGACTTTCACCTTTCAGAATTGATGTAATAAGGGTATCATTAATCTTATCAATAGTACAACAATTATTAAAAAAATCTAGAACCACTTTGAAAATATCATCTTTTATAATATCCCAAAACTCTTTGTAAAACTTACCATTTAGGTCATCTGGGCCTGTCGCTTTAGAGGATGAGAGTTCTTTAATAGCTATTTCAGTCTCTTCCATAGTTGGATTTCTAGTTAGTTCTTGATTCATCGCACTAGTAACTTTTGGTTTAACAAATTCAGTAACTTTCTCCAAATTTTCCATAATAGTCGGATCATTTATAAATAAGGTTTTATAATAATCCAGAAAGCAATTCTTAATTTCTTCGGAGTCCTCTTTCCAAATTCCATTTTTGTCCGTAATTCTAATGATTCTATTATACTTTCTGCTTTGAATAGTAGAAAGGTGGAAAAATTTCGTATTTTTATCTCCGTAAAATAAGCCAGTTAACCCTAGATTTGTCATACCAATATTTTCCTTTCATCTAAATTCTAATTTTATTTTTTTCTTTAATGTCCTTTTCTTCTTTAGTAGTATCATTACCACTATATTGATTATTAATCTCGAGAAGGCGTTCTTGATATTTCTTAATTTGTTTTTCGTGATTCTTAAAAGTTTTGGAGCTCCATTTAGTAAGTTCCTTCGTAGTGTTATTCCTTTTATTAACATAGTTATTGACATAGTTACTATAATTAGAAATGTTCCAACTTTTTTTAACCACATCTTTACACTCATTATTATCCAACCAATGAGTTTCAAATTTGAATTTTTTTCTCCAATTTTCATATTACTATCAAAATGAAGGATTAAGGGGGAGTGGTCCGAACCGATAGCAGGCGGGATAAATACTTGTGATCTTGGAAAGTTATTAATCCATTCGTAGGTTGCCAAGGCTCGGTCTATCTTTGTTTTCACGTGTTTGTTACCTTCTTGCCTGTTAGACCAAGTAAAAAAACACCCATTAGACTTGATTTTCATTAACGAATTAGTGGAAGTAAAATTAACAAACTCGTTAATATGATGTAGGTTAGCTGAATTCTTGCTAGATTTTTCATTGAGATTCAAAATATCTCATTATGATTCATGGGTCATTGATATCCTTACTCCATTATGATATTTTCATCCATATATAATTCCTCTCGTTAAGTCTTCAATTATTTATTTAATAAAAAAAATGTCTAATGAAACAATTATTTATAGAAAACACCCCCTTTATATTTTTTATACCTAAACTACCCTTATTATGAAATATATTATTTTATTTTTAATAAAATATTTATTTTTAAATATTAAACAAATAATATGGTACCACCACCACCACCACCACCATGTATTTGACCACCACTACAACGACCACAACCATCACCACCTCCACCACCACCACCACCACCCCCAACCCTGCGAGAAAGGGGCAGGGTCATCTGGTGGGACCGCATCTGAAGGGCCGTTTAAGGATCAAATAGAAACCATGAGAGAAGCCGTTGAACAAGTCATGGGCCCTCCGAAGACGGCTTCGGTGACCGGATTCGGACAGGTCCATAAGAAGGCTCGTGTCTCCCAGCCGGATCCAGAAGTTAGGCGAAATTCGGAGAGGCTAGATGCGATGATGACGGCGACGAACGAGCTCCGCGCGCTTCAAGGTCTCCCTCCTATCGAGCCTACCCCTTCAGTGACTCCTTCCTCAGCTACTTTGACTGGAAGTCGCTATTCGATGAGCGTGCTTGACACAGCTATGACGACGTTGAATGATATGAGGGCCGCTCAAGGACTTGGACCTATCCCCCCCCCCCCGAAGCCCCGAGAGGAGATGGAGATGATGATGATGATGACGAGGGCGTAGATTTATAAGCTTTTTTAATTAGATTATATTTTGGTGTATTTTGACTACTTTATATGTTAGTTTGACTTTTGTTGGCTTTTGTTGATTTTATTTGACTGACTTTATTTACGGTTTTTGAAATTAATATGAATTAAGTTTTGCTTTTGGTTAATATTTGTGATTTTTAATTATTTATTATATATATTTGTATAAATATTCAAATAAAAAGAAATTTATAAATAAAATTAAAAATATAAATATATTTGAAAATTAAAAAATTTAATTAAATTAAAAATACGAATAAAAAATTATTTAAAAATCAAAATTTTAATTCAGAATTCGAAATTTAAAAAAAACATGTTAGCGACGAATAAGTCGTCGCTAAACAAAGATGAATTTCGTCGCTAATATTTTGGACAATTAACGACGACAAAATAGGGACGAGTCAAGTCGTCTTTATATTTAGTAATAGCGACGAGGTTTTCTCGTCGCTAACTTCGATATATTAGCGACGAACAGGTTGTCGCAAGAAGGTCTCACGATTTGGCGGCGAATCAACTCTTTTTTGTTGCGAAGCTACGACTTTCTAGCGACGAAAACTTAGCGACGAGTAGTCGTCGCTAATTAACTTTAGCGACAATTTTCTGTGTTTAGCGACAAATGCGGGTCATCGCTAAAAAGACCGATCTGTAGTATTACTAAAGTATGTAGAAGATTCTTGTATACAATTTTATCCATAATAAAAATAAAGTTAACTTTATGGACTGAAACAGTAATAAGAATTCGGGAAAATGTAAGAAAACGTGTTTTGTGTTAATACAGAAAAAGTAAATGGAAAAATTCATAGAGATACCCATGCTCTACTTCTTCAACTTCAATTGGCTTTATTTAGTCATAATTGTTGGCTTATTGCAACAGATTAATTACTCGACTCCGTAAAGCATGGAGGACGAAATTTGTGATAGTGACATTGTTGGAGACATTATGAAATGTTGTAGGCGCCACCAAGATTATAAGAAGCTGCATAGGTTTTCCATTTACAAAACTTGAAATAATTAATTCAACGCGTTCGAGAAGACTTAAATGTAAATACTCATAAAAAACGACAAATGAAAAAGAAGCTACTTACAATTATTTATTCATTGTTTATTCCCGTAATATCAATTAATCAATTATAATAATTTTTATGCCAGTTCACATCAACAACCCTTGAAAATGTTGGTTGACAAAGACAACTAAAAGATAAGCTTTGTCGTCTCAACTCTCAAGTATATATTTGACTGTTGAGTTTTCTTCTCCTTATCTTTTATCAAATTTTGTAAGTGAATTATAAGATGCATGATTGTTGTGATAAATTAAAATAGTTATATGAACATTCTGATTGATATTATATATATTCTATGTTCTTTCAGGGTTTTGTTCTACTTCGACTATGGAGATTTCCAACTTCAAAAGCTTAGCAGAAAATATGGTAAGATTTGCAGATCGTAAGTTGTACAAGGCAAACTCAATAAATTAATATTATTTTTTACTAGAAAGATTCTAATTTCTTTTTGTGCATCCTTTATATTGACGCTAAATCTTCGACTAAATTTTTCCAAGGATTTTCTGAAAAATTTATTACTTTCCCAAGTTAGGTTATATTGTTAATATGGCTATATATTCAGACCTACTAAAATGTGATTCAAGAATAATAAAGAATTAATGGAACTGCATGATCAAAGAAATATTATTTGGTGTGCAGGAAATAGAGGATCCTAGTTTGTTTCAATATCAATGGCCAGTAAATGCTATTGATGATCTGAGCACCATATCCATGGAAGGGTCTTATTTTGATATGGGGTTATATGATCATCCTCTCATTCAAACAACTCTAGATTTTAAAAGGCCTAATCCCGAGAGGCCAACAGATAATAGACCATTGAAGCAGCCGAAAATCCAACAATCAGCTGCTCCTCTGATCAATCATCAACATATGGAAATGGCTAATTACACCACTCAAACTGGAATAATGGTGAGACATAAAGAGGAGAAGGCATTATCGAATAATTCAATGATTTCAACAAATAATCATACAATGTTGTATGATCAAAATAATGGGTTCAATACTTCTCAACACGCTAAAAGGATTAGCACAGATAATGCTAGACTTTCTCACGCTCAAGATCACATTATTGCTGAGAGGAAAAGAAGAGAAAAACTTAGCCAAAGATTCATAGCTCTTTCTGCTTTAATCCCTGGCTTGAAAAAGGTATATAAACACTTCTTTTTATTCTATTTAACTGTGTAAACTTCACTTATCAATTCCTAACTTGGAATCAACAGATGGACAAGGCTACTGTTCTAGGTGATGCAATCAAGTACTTGAAAAAACTTCAAGAGAAAGTCAAAACACTTGAGGAGCAAGCCAAGAATAAATCCACAGAATCAGCAGTGATTGTTGTCAAAAGACATGATGTATATGTTGATGATCAGATCAACTTGCCTAGTTCTACCCCTGATGAGCGTTCACTCCCAGAAATCGAAGCTAGATTCTGCGAAAAAGATGTTCTTATTAGAATTCATTGTGAAAAACACAAAGGGGTTGTTGAAATTACAGTTTCTGAGATTGAGAAGCTTAATCTATCGGTCATTGGTACAAGTGTTGTCACCTTTGGAAGTTCTACCCTTGACATAACCATAACAGCTAAGGTATATCTTCAACTTTATTTTTAACATATTACACTGATTTTAGTGTGAGACCTTACTTTAATAGAGCTCGATCTAAAAATTTATCTCTCTGCTACCAAATTAGTCACGTATACCTTGTAATATTATATACTTCATTCAAAAACGCATCATTAAAAATATGTAATTTAACTAGATATAAAATGTTAGTTGTGTAAGTTGATGGGCGAGGGGTTTTTCTATGACTGCAATGGATTTAAAAATGTTGTTCAACTAATTTTTTTTCATTTTCTTGTAGATGAGCGAGGGGTTTTCTATGACTGCAAAGGATTTCATGAAGAATTTACGCTCATCTCTCAAAATGCTCATGTGAAATATTTATCTGTTTTCCTGTAAACCTTCCATTTTGTGTAAGTTGATGTCATTGAAGCTTCCTTGCTATAAGGGGAGAGCTTTCTTATCACTTTTCCATGACTGATATGTAAAATTTAGTCATGTTTATCACTTTCATAGCTTAGATGAAGTCATATTCAGTGTTTTAGAGGCCTCTTGAATATATTCTTAGACTACTTTTTTGTACTTCATGTCGACTTTGTAATAAAAATATTAATGATATTTACATATATAATACACCTTGTTGCAAAGAAAGGAAAGGGAAATTTAAGATGTGAAACACGCTCAAGGAATCAAAATAATTAAGTACCCAAGGGATCGATCTCTCGAAAATGACTAATTAGCATAAAAAATTGATAGCGTAAAGAGATAATTTAGAAATTTAATACGTATGATCATTAATTGTCCCTACTTAAAGATTGATATCTTTCTAATATATAATGCAATATGAGGGAAAACTATTGACACAAAGACTTCCGGTTTACTTGTCATGTGATGAATTATTTCAATCATTTGCATTGGCAAAATTTAATAGGCCATTAGGATGGAAACATCTATCCTCCAAAAGTAAAACTTCATATGTTTTCGGGTTATTTGTTGCTGAAGTAAAATCTTTGACAGATACTTCCTCCGTTGTAGAATTCAACTATATGGTATTAATTTTCTCTCTCTCTAAAAAATACGCTCTCTCCTCTCTCTACTCATAGGGTACGATTTTCAGTCGAAAATATCAAATCTGCTCGTGATAATCATCGCCTCGGGGTGGTGATCTCGTGAGTGGTTTCTTGCTTCTTGCTTCACGTATCTCTTTCCTCATCTTGGAATGGGGATTTCGTCAGATGGACTATTAGGGTTACAAAGGGTTTCCACTTTTTCGGATTTGGGGAAGAACAAACCTAATTCGATTATCAGGAAAGCTAAAAAAATAGGAAAATGGTACAGACAAAGATGGGGAAGTGGAATTAATGATGGGGGAGGTCAAGAAGTGACGAAGGCGTCGCTTGAACTTCTCGAGATCTTGTGTGCTGCAGACCAAAACCCACCTTACATCGAGGTAATAAAGATATTAAATAATGTTTGTTATGATTTCGGTTCTCTTTTTGTGCAGAAATCAAAAGCGACAAAAGCTATTCTTGCGTGGAGGAGACGAAGAGTCGAGCTTGGAAGGGTTTCAGTTGCACGCCGATATAGATCTATCAAAGGAGGCTACTACACCTCGATCTTCCCAAGATCAACCACAGAGCTAGGTAATAATTACTACTCCCTCATAATTAAAGAGTGTTACAGGAAAGAATTCACCATTTACCGAAGCCTCGGGAAGGATAATTCAACCAGCATTAGGGCGATTAAGACACTCCATAAGGAGGGTAAAGGATGGTGCCTATATATACTCAATGGAGAGAGTGGAGCAGCCTCATTATCACCTCCTTGCTTTCATACTCGCTACTCGCCAGATAACACTCTCACCCTTCAAACTTTCCTCTTCGCTTATACCTGTTTTTATTCTCTCCTAATTACTGTGTTTTCTAGTATATTTGCTCTTATTGGTTACCCAGGTGATATCATGGCTTCAAGAGAACACCACGCCTTACCTATAATTCCTCTCAATGACCACAAAGCTCGTAAGTTGGGTGTTATCAACATTGGTTCTAAGGCCCGACTGTCTGCAAGCATGAAGGAAGAAAAAGCAATTCTCATCAAGGCCATTGGAGATTCTGCCATCTATGTTGTGCAACTCAGGAAGCTTATAGAGGACAGATGGGGAATACAAGGGCACTATAGATTAACTGATGTCAAAAATAATATGTTCAAGCTGGAGATTTTCAATGAGAAAGAGTTCAAAAGAGTTTGGGAAATGAGACCAGGATTATATCAAAAGTTTCACTTAAGCATGACCATGTGGCCTCTTGTTGTCGATTTTAATGACTTGGTGACAGATTATTCTTCAAGCTGGGTCCAAGTTAGAGGTTTGGCATTTAAACAAAATAACCTAGACACAATAAAAGCTCTTGAGGTTTGCTTTATCAGAATTGAAGCAGTGGATCTTCCCAACAATCAAAACTGCGATGTTAAGATATTAAGGTTTAGGGCTAGAATCAACACCAAATATCCTCTACCCCCTGGAGCTTATCTTTACCAAGAAGAGGGCCCAGCGTGGGTTGTGTTCCAGTACGAAAATACGGGGTTACTGTGCTTCAGATGTGGAAGGATAGGACATCAATACGGAGATTATCCTAATAAGAATGTTAAACAGGTGGAAGACATCGATGAGCGCAGGAAAGTCTCATGGAGCATCGATAATGTGGCAAAATTTCCGCCTTTTAACCCGATTTATGGACTACATATTAAAAATAATGGAGATTTTACTAACTATTTTTATAGTGACAAATCTATTAAAGATGCAGGTCTAAGTAATAGAGTTAACAATACAACCAAGGGTATCCAGATCCGAGAAGAAGATGAGGATGTTCTTAGCAAATTCAACTACGCAAAGAAGAGTGGAGAAGGGGAAGTGAGCAAGAAGCATCAAGAAGACGAGGACAAGGACACAGAGGAACGAGAATGGGAGAGCTGGAATAAGCAAATTCATGACCTGCGCAATGAATTACATGAATCCTCGTTGAAAATGGAAGCTTTCAAAAGAACTCATGGAATAACGGATGAGAATGAGGAAGGAAATGAAGGAAGCATTCGAGCTGCGCTTATGGCATTTGAAGATCAGATGAAGAAGATCAAAGGGAAATACGTGGCAAACTCTAGCAACACCTCTAATCAATACATGGAGACTTCGTCAAATTCCCAACAAACTATTAAAAGAAGGAGGGAAGCGAGAGGAATCAGGATTGAGACTGGAAGTGGGGAAGTTAATTCGAAAATGGCAGGTAACTTTAAAAAGTTAAGGGTAGTGGATCCAATTGAAGATTTCGTGAATAAAAATCAATTCAGTATCCTAGAGGATGAAAAAGAAGAAGCTGAAAGGAACAATACATCCAAGGAGAAAGGGAAAGGCTCGAAGAAGGTTACAAAAGAGGTGGAGGAGGAGAATTCGCAATATGAACCTGAGGAGGAGGATGAGGGGAACTTTGAAAGTAGTGAGAACTATTTTGAGAAAGACTATGAAGGTGGAGGAGAAGACCATGACATGAACTTCCAGTACGCTGATGCTTTTGAGGATGAAGAGGAGGTTTTCGAAAACAATAATGGAGGCGGCAACTCCAAAAAAGCCGCAAAGATTAAGTGACGACATTATTTTGGAATGTTCAGGGTTTACGAGCGCCCTTAACATTAGCAAAAGCTAGCTCGTTGGTGGCTCAATTTAGACCTAGTGTGGTGGCGTTTTGTGAGACGATGAAGTGGACTCTCAAGATGTTCTGGCTCGGTTTGGTTTTGATAACTCGTTTTTTGTGGAACCCACTGGAAATGCTTATCATTCAGGAGGGTTCCTGGTTTTGTGGCACTCTTTCGTGCATCTTAATATTATCTTTAGTTGTAACTCCTTTATTATTGCCCGTATTAATGAACTTTCTTTTAGTTATTATATCGTTTTTATTCATGCTCCCAATGACTTTAAACAAAGATTAGAAACATGGAAAGAAATAACAAAATGGGGCGAAAGTTTCACAGAACCGTGGACAATTATTGGAGACTTCAATGAAATTCTCAACATTACGGAAAAAAATAGCAAGAATAGGGCTAATATGGATCATATTAATGCTTTCATCGATTTTACTTGTTGTAACTCTCTTGCAGAGATTAATTCTAATGGGTGTTTTTTTACGTGGTCCAACAGGATGGTTGGTGAAAAGAATGTCAAGACAAGAATCGATAGGGGTCTTGCTACCTACGAATGGATGGAACGCTTCCCAAGATCACTTATACACATCCCACCAGCTATAGGGTCGGACCACTCTCCTTTAATCCTTTATTTCGATTTCAATTTAAAAATTAAGGAAAAACATTTTAAATTTGAGACTAGATCGCTTGAAGATGAGAATTGCAAAAAAATAATTGAAGAGAGTTGGCCTATCCCTATTTATAATAGCCCCCTACCAAATTTCATTAAGAAACGAGAGTATACAAAGAAAAAACTTAGCTCTTGGAGTAGGGAAAACTTTAAAAATCACGAAATAACCATTAAAAAACTTCAAGATAAACTGATCAAACTTAATAACATTATAGACAAAGATACTACTAATGAAGAAATAACTATCAAAGAAAATATAAAAAAAGAGTATGAGAGAGAAGAGAAATACTGGTGTGATAGAGCTAGACTTAATTGGCTCACATATGGTGATAAGAATACTAAATATTTTCATTTAGCTACTATTAAGAGAAGGAAACTTAATAGAATAAATAGAATTAAAGACTTGGAAGGCAATTGGACAGATGACTCCGAGAATATCAAAGAGAACTTCCAAGATTTTTATAAAAACCTTTTTAAAGAAAAAGGGGGTGAAGAAGAAGCAATGAATAGAGCAATTGAATATATTTCACCACGTATCACGGAGGATATGAATAAAGAGTTAACAAAAAAACCAAATACTGAAGAAATAGAAAGAGCCGTTAAGGACTTATCAGCAGCAAAAGCACCAGGACCGGATGGGTTGAATGGTAAGTTTTATAAAGAATTCTGGGAAATTATTAAAAATGATGTGACACAAGTGGTTATGGATTTTTTTGAAAACAATCGGTCTGTGGAAACTATCAACGATACACTTATCACACTGATCCCAAAAGGAAATATACAAGAGAATCTAGGAGACTTTAGACCTATTTCATGCGTCAACTTTATTTATAAAATTATTACAAAGATTCTCTCCAACCGATTAAGGGAAATCATGGACAAAATTATCTCACCCACACAATCAGCTTTCATCAAAGGTAGGGCCATACAGGACAACATACTTATTGCACAAGAAATCTCTTTTTTTATGAGCAGGAAGAGGAAAGACAAGTGGCGGCAATAAAAATAGATATGGCAAAAGCTTATGATCAGGTAAGATGGCATTTCTTATTTAAAGTTTTGAGTAAATTAGGGTTTTGTAACAAATGGATAGATTGGATAAGGAATTGCATTACCTCTGTGTCTTTCAATATCAACATCAATGGAGAAAGACTTGAAAATTTTAAACCAGGTAGAGGACTCAGGCAAGGGGACCCTCTTTCACCTTTCCTTTTCTCTATTATGACTGAATCTCTAATTAGTATTGTGGACCATTTCGTCAATAATAATTTTTTCAATGGTATAAGGATTAATAGAAACTGCCCTATTATCTCTCATCTTTTATTTGCAGATGACTCTCTTTTCTTTTTAGACTTAGACAATTCTGATATTGATTCTTTTAAAGAATGTCTGGATATATACTGCGAAGGATCTGGACAGGCTATCAACCTTAATAAATCGGCAATCATTTTTAGTAAAGAAACAACAGAAGAGATCAAAAATTCGGTAACGGGAAAAATGGGTATCAAAGAAACGGGAGACTTGGGACATTATTTGGGTGTTCCATTATGTCATAAAAGGTCAAAGGTAGATTCTCTTGAATGGATAGCAAATAAGGTGTTTAAAAATACAGAAGGTTGGAAAGCTAAACTCCTATCGGAAGGGGGCAAAGAAGTGCTCATCAAAGCAATCCTTCAGGCTATTCCGAATTACTATATGTCTATTTTTTCTTTTCCCACTAATTTTTGTAATAAACTTATCTCAGCTATCTCTAATTTCTGGTGGAATTCAGGTGAAAGGAATAGGATTCATTGGGTGGCATGGGAAAAAATAACGGTGAATAAAATCATAGGGGGACTCGGCTTTAAAGATTTCAAAAAAATGAACACAGTTCTTCTAGCTGCCCAAGCTTGGAGAATTATGCATAGTCCAAACAACCTGGCAGCTAGACTCCTCAAAGGTATTTACTTTAATAAGTCTTGTTTTTTATCGTGTAAAGTTAAACAAAGCAGAACTTGGAGTTGGGCAAGTTTAATGGAAGGTAGAGACTTTATTAAAAAATACGGTATCAAAAAAATAGGAAATGGGAAAGATACGGATATATGGAATGAGAAATGGTTAGATACAGAATGGAAATTAGAGAAACCGAAAGGGTCGAACATCATAAAAGTGAATGAACTCGTGAAGGAAGGAGAAGAGGAATGGAACCTCGAAACCCTAGATAACCTTTTCCATGAACCTATAATAAACTTGATAAAGAAAACAAAGATTAAGGAATTTGATACAAAAGATAGATTCATATGGCCTTATTCGAAAAATGGAAGTTATGATACAAAAACGGGATACAAAATAATTATAGAAGAACACAACAAGAACAAGGCGACTACAACAAAAACAAGGGTTATGCAAGAAACTAAAATATGGAAAAAAATATGGAAATCAAATATTCCGAAAAAAATTCGATTATTTATGTGGAGGGTGGTCAATAATGCTCTTCCTACTAGAGTGAATCTTTCCAAAAGGAAATGTGCAGATGGCAAAAACTGTCTATGGTGCAACCAGGATAAAGAAGATGTGGAACATCTACTCCTTCAGTGTAATATGTGCAAGGATATTTGGGCGGGATCTTTCTTACAAATAAAAATTCAAGACAAACTGGATGACAATATAGAAGACTGGTTCCTAAAAACTGTTAAATCTTTCAAAAAGGGAGGGTGGGACGAGAAAGTTGTTCGAGACTTTATAATGATCAACTTGTGGAATATTTGGAAAGCAAAAATGAAAGGCCTTCATGAAGGAATTGCAGCAAATGGAACAGTAATAAACAAAGCATCGACAAAACTTATACAAGAAATCCACGGCATTAACTGGATTAAAGAAGGTTATAAGGGCTTCAATAACCCAATTGAACAAAGTGAAACAAGGGAAACGGATCACGAAGACGAAATCAGCATATTTTGCGACGCTTCTTTCTCAAACAAGTGGGAACCAACGGGAATAGCGATAGTATGGGAACAAAGAGAGAACAACGAAAAATCAAAAATAAGCAAGACTATCGACTGCAACACAGTAATAGAAGGAGAAGCAATAGCGGTTTTGGAAGCTACGAAGATAGCAAGAAGATATCACGATAAAAAAGTTACCATCCACTCAGATAACCTTGAAGTGATTCAAGGTATAAAGCAGGTGTCAGCAGCACGTTGGAATATCCAACCCGTTCTTCGAGAAGTTATTTGCACTACTGAGGAGCTCGGTCAGATTACTTTCAAACACATCAACAGGAAGCTCAACAGGAATGCGGATAAGTAGCAACTTTTGTAAATCGGAATACGCTTAGTATATCCGATATATCAGCGGCCTTTAGTAAATTAGGAATAGGATAATTTTCTTTGTTTCTTTTGCGGGGTGCCTTTGCACCCTCTCAATGTTCAAAAAAAAAAAAAAAAGATACTTCCTCCGTTCATTTTTATTTGTCCACCTTTTTGGTGCACAAAGATGAAAAAGAACATTTAATATTCTTCCTTTTTACACAAACACCCTTAATTAATATACATGATATTATTTATTATGTTACTTTTTCTACCATTTAAATAGGGGTAATATAGGAAAAAGTAGGGGAAAAGTGCCTTGATATTGATAAAGAGACAAATAATATTGGACACCCCATTTTAAAAAGTTGGACAAATAAAAATAGACGGAGGGAGTAATTACTTAACGGCTTGGGCATATTAGTGATTCTACTTTTGACTCTACCAAGAATTTATGATGGGACTCTCAACGGTTTTGCATTGGAAGACTACTACACGTGTCATTTTCAACGATCACACTTTTAACGATCATTAACGTGATCGTTACTTATAACATATCGACCATACTTGGTCGTTGGATTTTTTTAATAAAATGGCCGCTAAAGAATAAAACCTCATTAATATCCATTTTAGTGATCGTAATAGATATTAGCGTGATAAATATAATAAAATAAAATAAAAATTATTAGTGACCACATATCGATTGGTAAAGATTTCTCATTAAAAAAGTTATATTACCGACCAAATAGTGGTTGCTAAAAAAGATTAACTATCATCGACGATTGCAATGGTCGGTATTGCTATTTCTAGCGACTATTTTTGAACGCTTTAGCGGTCGCTAAAAGACCGTGTGATTAATATAATGATCTGGGCAGAACCGAACCCATTAAAACAAATACACTTTTTAAAAACCCTTATCAAAAACAATTTTTTTCCTCTCGATTTCGATTCCACCGAAGTCAACAATTGTCGTCACCACCACCTCTCCTTTACCAGATAGGTCCATGATTAGCCCAACTCAATATGACACATTTCCTCAATTTAATCTACCATTTTATTTAAGATATTTTTCACCATTTTCATTAAGAAAAGCTTACAATTTCATTTATTTATACTTTATACTAAGATAGTAAACTTGTTAATTGACATAGTTGTATAATACATACAATTATTGATGATTCTTGACTAAATTTTAAGAAATTAATATGATTTATGGTAAAAATAATTATCCGAAAAAGATGAATTTGATTAAGTTAGCGTGAGTTATGATAATGAATTTTTTTTCGTTTAATTGATTTATATAGTTGTTATTGCACAATATATTGATTCACAAGTTGTTCACTATATTCACATATTTATCCAAATTATTTCTTGTGTGATGTACTGAAGTCAAATTGGATGCGCATATTGTTAAAGAATGGATTAAATAGAAAAATAAGGTAAGTTTAGGTTTTGTGAAAGGTGTGAAAAGTTTCATAAAATTTATCTCAAAATACATGGATAGTTCAAATTTGATTTAGTCTATGCTAGATCACTGCTGGTTAAAAAATATGTGTATATATATGTGTGCAAAGAATCAGAAAAGGCTTCATTTGTTTCAATTACTCTCTCTCTCTCTCTCTCTCTCTCTCTCTCTCTCTCTCTCTCTCTCTCTCTCTCTCTCTCTCTCTCTCTCTCTCTCCAATGAAATTATATACTACAACTCTAACACACAACCCTTGCTAATCTTCTACAGTACTGCTCTCCTATGTCAATTCAACTACATTTCTTCACCAAACCATGTCCAAATACTTAATTCTCTCGTGTGTGGTAGGTAGTCACGATGTTATCATTTAATGCATGATTAAGTCCAGGCCAAAAACTTCTTCTCTTGTGTATGAAGTAGCCATTCGTGATTGTTATTTTTCTGGGTTGGGTGAAAGTCTCAGAAAATGGAGGATTTGAGCCTATATATTAGAGGATTGTTAAGTTTTAGTGCTATATCACCATTTTCACCAAGGTAAACGGTCTGCTTTTCCCATTTCTATATATTATTTATGTCATTGTTATTGATTTAGGGTTTTTCTTTGGTACAATTTTTTTTTTTTGGTTACATGGGTTCCGGGCTAGCTTGCGCGCACCCGACTAGTCCCACGGAGATATACATGCCTCCCCATATATATTCTCATGGTAAATCAGAACTAGGTTGCCCATGTTCAGGGAAGGGTTCGAGCCTTGTACCTCTTACTTTACACCCGTTAGGGAGGGGATTCGAACCATGAACCTCCCCTTTTAAGTGCTGAAGAAATAGCAAGGCTCTGGCCAGTTGATTGGTACAAATTTATTATCAAAACGTTGTGTTACAGTTCATAGGTGAGTAGTCTACTAATATTCTTGACTTTCGACCCCTTTGTTGTATTTATTTTTCGTCATTTCTACATTTTTCATCTTATTGTTTTTGGTTAAAAATGGGTATTTTATTGACTAAAAACTTCATATTTTGACCCTCGATAAACTTGGATTTGCCCTAAAGATCTATTATAATGATTTTGTTGAATTAAAATATGAGACAAATGTGTTAATAACAGATTTATTTGTTTATTTGGATGAAAATAGAGTAAATACACTCAAACCCCGATGTAATATGACATAATTGTCTATTTACCTCTTAAAATCTAAATTGTACCATTTAACCCATGTACTAAGTATTCATCCCAAAATACCCGGACGTTAAATAAGCACACACGTGTGATAAACGGTCAATAACAAATATAGTTAGAGGTAAACATACAAATTTAAAAATGTTTAAAAAATAAAATATGCTAATATACCAATTATTTATCTAAAATATGTCATGTTCTAGAAAAATACATATTGTGGATAAATTGACCCACCCCTAAGTTCTCTTTGTTTTGGTCGGAACCCAACCCCATAATTATACGTGGCGTTATAACACGTCAGATGAACACGCAATTAATTAATACCTCAACCAATCACGTTTTCCCATTGCATCTGTTTCTCCTCTCTCATTGGCCAATACCTCCACGTCACCACCTTTTTCAAATCTGGACCACAGACGTTCAAAGCTATCTGGAACCTTCTTTGTCCACATCCTTCCTTAAAAATCCATTCGTTCACATTATTTTTATCCTATACCTATCATCCAAACACACCTAATTAAATTTTCTTCAACATGGCTATGCAAATTCGATTGCGATTATTCAATTTCATTGCAATTGGTTTGCTTTTGTTAACGATTAATCAAGAAGCTCATGCTTTGGTTGCTAATCCAGCATCATATCCTAAAGCTTTATCTGTAAGTATATTTATCAATATTTACATCATTTTAATTTTCATTTCGGTGCTGGTTTCATAAACTGAGAAGAAAAAGTTCAATTTTTTAATTTAATTTACCGAGAAGGGTAGTTTTTGGTTCATTGATAAATTTATTAATGCAATATTATAATTTTATGTTTTGATTTGATGATTGTTTTGTAGTTATTCAGGTATAATTTGATAGTTGATAAACTCATAATGATTTAGCCTCTGAGTAATTACAAATTATGTTATATTTTAGCTTTTTATGAGCAAATACATAAAGAATTTACGTATGTTCATATAATTGTAGTATAATTTGTTTGATATTAATAATTGATGATTAGTCGATAATTGCACTATTGGTCCAAGTGTTACCAAATAGCCAAATATACCCGTGGTTTGAAAGTAATGAATGTTGTATCCATGTGCAAATTTGCCCCTCTACATGGGTAAATGGGATATTTTGGAATAGCACACGGGAGTATTGAATATTTAATTGTGTTGTTAAAGAGCTATCACTAATTGTCATTATTATGCCCTGTAATTGTAGTATCAATATGAATTGATCTTTTTATCTTTGATCACAGGATTTGAAGGAAGCAATCGTAAAGGGGTTAGGTTTCAAAGGCGATGACTTCAAAATATCCGGTTTCGATTTAAGCGATGCCTTAGTGGGAAAATCCGTAGCATATGAATTTGATGTGGAAATAGACAATCAAGTCCTCCCTTTAAAGCTTTTAGAAGATGTAAATAAATGGGAATACGTTGATTTACCTATTTTCCATGTCAAAGATCAAGTCTCACCTAAAGATCAAAACGGGTTAGTGGATAAACAAAAAATGGATCATCAAATCCCCATTTTAGCTCCGTTTCAATTAGCCGGTCCAATGGAGCTCTGGATTCAAGATGCTAAAGACATGAGACTTTCTTTACCTGTAAGTGTCTTTTTTTTTTTTTCAAAAATAGTTTGTTTTTGGTTATTAATTTTTATTTTGATTTAATTAGCATGATGTGGATGCGGGTGAGCTTAGAAAAGTGATGTTAGCGGAAGGTGCGGTGGTGACAGTCAAGGGTGCGAGATCAGTAAGCATGCGTCATCCAATTGAGCTTCCACTTCCATTAAACCGTACAAACGATGGTTTTGCATCGGGTATATTAGCTTTAGCGGAACATCTCCGTCACGCTTCACGTACACAAGAGAATCCTCTTCTCTCCCTACGTATCGTGGGTCCCACGTCTCTCGAATCTCCTCGCGAAACACCATCTAACAAGCTTAAACTCAAGCGTCTCGCACCGGGTCTAGTGGAGCTCTCTTCAGTCGCAAAACGTAAAGAAATTTCCGTACCTAATTTTCAAGAATCGACGGCACTTTTAACGCCTAATCGTTTCACTACAATGTGGCCAATAGCGTCGATTAACGGTTCGAATTCGAATTTACTTGGTTTTGAATCGCTTCTTGCGTCGGTTTTGGGTAAGAAAGCAGATAAAAAGGGTTCGATTAAGTTGTTGAAAGCGGATGTATCGGCTCAAACGTTTGTGAAAATTGGGTTTGGGGTTGAGAAGAAGTTAAAAGGGGATGAGTTTAGTTCTTTGAGTTTTCCGGAGTGGAGGACTAAACCGGAAAATGTAAGGATGCATTTTGAAGTGTTGGCGAAAGTAGAAGGGGATAAAGTTGTGCCGGAGAGAATTATTCCGGTTGAACCGGTTAGGGTGGAGGATATAGTGGAGCGGAGTGTTCTTACAGGGAATGTGAGCATGTCAAGTACTCCTCTTGTTTATCCACCTCCAAATCCTTTCACCTTATAAACTTGTGATAGTTTTGAAGTTGAGAAAAATGTAAAGATGTAACTTTTTTTGTATTTTTGTTTTTTTTTTTTTTGTTAATTGTACTAATTGTATACGTCGGATGCTGACAGGTCTGGCATTATAGAAATTTATATAAGAAGCTGTCGTAGACTATAATACTCACTCCTGTATTAATCAATACAATGTTTGATATTCATGAAGTAACATTGTTATTTCTAATAACTTGATTTCTTAATGAATGAATTGTTTGTAGCAAATTGTTTTCTTTGCTTTTTTCAATGCCACTGCAGGTGAATTCAGGAACTCCTTTTGAAAATATATCACTACTTGTAGGCGAGAAACCTGTTTCGATCTTTGTGAGCCATTTTACACAACTCATTAGAGAGATCTCATCTTGGTAACTAGTGATGCTAAATTGATTGATTTGTGTGATACATCTTTGAAAATTGAATGGGAACCTACAGGTATTATTCTTGTTGTTTTTTAAAGCTAACAAGATTATTGCTAGTTGCATTAAAAATATCATATGCTCAACTACAATAGAACATGGGAGGTTGATAAAAGAAAAGAAGAACGTGGGAAGTTGGGAACTGAAATGTGATTATTAAATTAGATAGCCTTGAAATTGTTGAACACTGCTCAAACCCGCTTAGTTGCAACTCTTTGATCAAAATTTAATACTTCCTTCCTTTGTTTAATAAACGACACATGATCTTGGCCAAGACAGAATCTTGTAGCTTTGTGTTTAATTCGAGACCCATCCACCTTGTTGTGTTGGGGAACCCCAATTCCAGTTGGGAGATGCGCTTGCGTAAACGAGGCGTCACAAGTAGAGGCAAATTCGGTGTTAAAGTCAAGATAGTAGTCGTGGTTGTCAATGCGTTGAGGTGCTCGGGGTATGGGTTACCATTTTCAAACCAGTCATTCCCAAAGTACTCCTGAATGTTAACATTTGTTACTCTAATAATCTCGGTAGGATCGACTTCAAAGTTTGAATGCTTGTTTTTCATTTTTGCTTTCCAGAAGTTCCAGATTATAAGTAGCAGGTAAGAGATCACAATTTCCTTCTTCCACCCTCTCGTAGTATAAAGTGTAACCATATTCAAAATCCATTCACCAATGTCTACCTCTAGTTGTTCGATATGTATTTGTAATGCTGAACATGCCCATATAAGTTTTGATAACCCACAGGTGAGTAGTAGATGTTCCACTGTTTCTTGCTCCGTGTAGCACCATCGACAATTACTTTGTGCTTCACATTTTCTTTTCTCAAGGTTTCTACCTGTCGGAATAGCATTATTACAAGCTTTCCAAGTAAATATTCTAACCTTTGTCGGGACATTTGACCACCAGATGGTCTTCTAGTAGGGATACCAGCTGACGTATGTGGTGCCTCATAAACGTTATGGTCTATTAGAACCTTGTACCCTGTTTTCGTTATGTAATCCCCTTTGTTTGCGTGTGGACAAATAAATCTATCTGGAGCGTCAGTCGGGAAGACTTTCTCCCTGAGTATGACTGGAATGATCGGGATAGGAATCAGGTTATAAAGCAATTCCGTGTTCCAGATTGTAGAGTCCTTGATCCAAAGTTCATTTAGAGTTTCAAGTATAAATCTATTTGGTTGTTCAAGCTTCCATTGAAAATCTAACCATTTATCTGTCCAGATATTAATTGATTTTTCGTTTCCAGTTTGGAATTTGCTATATTTTTTATATAAAAACAAAAGGTAAGGACCATCAAATCAAGTATCCACAAATTATAATTACTACTTACATACTAGTTTTCCAGTTTTATTTTATTTTTCATAAATTTTAAGAATGCAGTAATCAACTCATAAAAATATGAAAAATTTAATTTAAATTGACTCAAAATTAGGATATTTATATTTACAAAAGGAAATATTGGAGATTTTATAAATTATTATGGAAAAAAATTAAAATTATGTTTAAGAGTAATGATATATACTATCTAAATTCATATCACCCATGTGGCGTGATTTAATTGGAAGTAAATCGTTAATCAAATCGAGTGAAAATAGATTAACGGTTTACTTCCTCTCAAATTACGCCACATCATAGATATACTATTGGATGGTATGAATTTAAGTAGTATACATTATTACTTTATTTTTAATTAGAAGAATAAAAAATTGTGGATGTTCATGAGATCATCGTCTTTAAATGGTAAAATTTGAAATTATTTTAAAAGATTTTAAATTTTAAAATCACGAGTGCACGTTAAATGTATCGGGAAGTATGATAACTAATACCAGTGAATGAACTCACTGATATCGTTGAATTGGTCAACATTGAACTCAAGTATCCCCATCCCCCTTGGCACCTAGTCCGCCCATATGCACGAAACCATTCAATAATAAAATTAAGTCGAAATATGAGCTACTGATCACCAAGCATATTGATGGCATCCAGAATATTCTAATGTAACATATGTACAAACATTTCGCGATAGCAAATTCTTGCACAAGCATTCCATCTACTCAGTCCAAGATTAGGTGGATAATCAAATTCGACTATTGTTGTGTATGT